>OY759270.1:24826260-24848760 GCA_963662155.1 Lamellibrachia columna | reverse complement strand
GCCACATTTGATCCTTTTGTAAGGGAGACTAGGGAGGGGTGGGCTACATTTGATCCTTTTGTAGGGGAGACTAGGGAGGGGTGGGCCACATTTGATCCTTTTGTAGGAGAGACTAGGGAGGGGTGGGCCACATTTGATCCCTTTGTAGGAGAGACTAGGGAGGGGTGGGCCACATTTGATCCTTTTGTAGGGGAGACTAGGGAGGGGTGGGCCACATTTGATCCTTTTGAAGGAGAGACTAGGGAGGGGTGGGCCACATTTGATCATTTTGTAGGAGAGACTAGGGAGGGTGGGCCACATTTGATCCTTTTGTAGGGGAGACTAGGGAGGGGTGGGCCACATTTGATCCTTTTGTAGGGAAGACTAGGGAGGGGTGGGCTACATTTGATCCTTTTGCAGGGGAGACTAGAGAGGGGTGGGCCACATTTGATCCTTTTGTAGGGGAGACTAGGGAGGGGTGGGCCACATTTCATCCTTTTGTAGGGAAGACTAGGGAGGGGTGGGCCACATTTGATCCTTTTGTAGGGGATACTAGGGAGGGGTAGGCCACATTTGATCCTTTTGTAAGGGAGACTAGGGAGGGGTGGGCTACATTTGATCCTTTTGTAGGGGAGACTAGGGAGGGGTGGGCCACATTTGATCCTTTTGATGGGTAGGCCACATTTGATCCTTTTGTAAGGGAGACTAGGGAGGGGTGGGCTACATTTGATCCTTTTGTAGGGGAGACTAGGGAGGGGTGGGCCACATTTGATCCTTTTGTAGGAGAGACTAGGGAGGGGTGGGCCACATTTGATCCCTTTGTAGGAGAGACTAGGGAGGGGTGGGCCACATTTGATCCTTTTGTAGGGGAGACTAGGGAGGGGTGGGCCACATTTGATCCTTTTGTAGGAGAGACTAGGGAGGGGTGGGCCACATTTGATCATTTTGTAGGAGAGACTAGGGAGGGTGGGCCACATTTGATCCTTTTGTAGGGGAGACTAGGGAGGGGTGGGCCACATTTGATCCTTTTGTAGGGAAGACTAGGGAGGGGTGGGCTACATTTGATCCTTTTGCAGGGGAGACTAGAGAGGGGTGGGCCACATTTGATCCTTTTGTAGGGGAGACTAGGGAGGGGTGGGCCACATTACAACCTTTTGTAGGGAAGACTAGGGAGGGGTGGGCCACATTTGATCCTTTTGTAGGGAAGACTAGGGAGGGGTGGGCCACATTTGATCCTTTTGTAGGGGATACTAAGGAGGGGTAGGCCATATTTGATCCTTTTGTAGGGGAGACTAGGGAGGGGTGGGCCACATTTGATCCTTTTGTAGGGAAGAATAGGGAGGGGTGGGCCCCATTTGATCCTTTTGTAGGGGAGACTAGGGAGGGGTGGGCCACATTTGATACTTTTGTAGGGGAGACTAGGGAGGGGTGGGCTACATTTGATCCTTTTGTAGGGGAGACTAGGGAGGGGTGGGCCATATTTGATCCTTTTGTAGGGAAGACTAGGGAGGGGTGGGCCACATTTGATCCTTTTGTAGGGGATACTAGGGAAGGGTAGGCCACATTTAATCCTTTTGTAGGGAAGACTAGGGAGGGGTGGGCCACATTTGATCCTTTTGTAGGGGATACTAGGGAGGGGTGGGCCACATTTGATCCTTTTGTAGGGAAGACTAGGGAGGGGTGGGCCACATTTGATCCTTTTGTAGGGGATACTAGGGAGGGGTGGGCCACATTTGATCCTTTTGTACGGAAGACTAGGGAGGGGTGGGCCACATTTGATCCTTTTGTAGGGGAGACTAGGGAGGGGTGGGCCACATTTTATCCTTTTGTAGGGGAGACTAGGGAGGGGTGGGCCACATTTGATCCTTTTGTAGGGAAGACTAGGGAGGGGTGGGCCACATTTGATCCTTTTGTAGGGAAGACTAGGGAGGGGTAGGCCACATTTGATCCTTTTGTAGGGGATACTAGGGAAGGGTGGGCCACATTTCATCCTTTTGTAGGGGATACTAGGGAGGGGTAGGCCACATTTGATCCTTTTGTAGGGGAGACTAGGGAGGGGTGGGCTACATTTGATCCTTTTGTAGGGGAGACTAGGGAGGGGTGGGCCACATTTGATCCTTTTGTAGGGGATACTAGGGAGGAGTAGGCCACATTTGATCCTTTTGTAGGGGAGACTAGGGAGGGGTAGGCCACATTTAATCCTTTTGTAGGGAAGACTAGGGAGGGGTGGGCCACATTTGATCCTTTTGTAGGGAAGACTAGGGAGGGATGGGCCACATTTGATCCTTTTGTAGGGGATACTAGGGAGGGGTAGGCCACATTTGATCCTTTTGTAGGGGAGACTAGGGAGGGGTGGGCTACATTTGATCCTTTTGTAGGGGAGACTAGGGAGGGGTGGGCCACATTTTATCCTTTTGTAGGGGATACTAGGGATGGGTGGGCCACATTTGATTCTTTTGTAGGTGAGACTAGGGAGGGGTGGGCCACATTTGATCCTTTTGTAGGGGAGACTAGGGAGGGTGGGCCACATTTGATCCTTTTGTAGGGAAGACTAGGGAGGGGTGGGCCACATTTGATCCTTTTGTAGGGGATACTAGGGAGGGGTAGGCCACATTTGATCCTTTTGTAGGGGAGACTAGGGAGGGGTGGGCCACATTTGATCCTTTTGTAGGGAAGAATAGGGAGGGGTGGGCCACATTTGATCCTTTTGTAGGGGAGACTAGGGAGGGGTAGGCCACATTTGATCCTTTTGTAGGGAAGACTAGGGAGGGGTAGGCCACATTTGGTCCTTTTGTAGGGGATACTAGGGAGGGGTAGGCCACATTTGATCCTTTTGTAGGGGATACTAGGGAGGGGTAGGCCACATTTGATCCTTTTGTAGGGGAGACTAGGGAGGGGTGGGCCACATTTGATCCTTTTGTAGGGAAGAATAGGGAGGGGTGGGCCACATTTGATCCTTTTGTAGTGGAGACTAAGGAGGGGTGGGCCACATTTGATCCTTTTGTAGGGGAGACTAGGGAGGGGTAGGCCACATTTGATCCTTTTGTAGGGAAGACTAGGGAGGGGTAGGCCACATTTGATCCTTTTGTAGGGGATACTAGGGAGGGGTGGGCCACATTTCATCCTTTTGTAGGGGATACTAGGGAGGGGTAGGCCACATTTGATCCTTTTGTAGGGAAGACTAGGGAGGGGTAGGCCACATTTAATCCTTTTGTAGGGAAGACTAGGGAGGGGTGGGCCACATTTTATCCTTTTGTAGGGGATACTAGGGAGGGGTAGGTCACATTTGATCCTTTTGTAGGGAAGACTAGGGAGGGGTGGGCCACATTTGATCCTTTTGTAGAGAAGACTAGGGAGGGGTGGGCCACATTTGATCCATTTGTAGGGAAGACTAGGGAGGGGTGGGCCACATTTGATCCTTTTGTAGGGGATACTAGGGAGGGGTAGGCCACATTTGATCCTTTTGTAGGGAAGACTAGGGAGGGGTGGGCCACATTTGATCCTTTTGTAGGGAAGACTAGGGAGGGGTGGGCTACATTTGATCCTTTTGTAGGGGATACTAGGGAGGGGTAGGCCACATTTGATCCTTTTGTAGGGAAGACTAGGGAGGGGTAGGCCACATTTGATCCTTTTGTAGGGAAGACTAGGGAGGGGTGGGCCACATTTGATTCTTTTGTAGGGGATACTAGGGAGGGGTAGGCCACATTTGATCCTTTTGTAGGGGAGACTAGGGAGGGGTAGGCCACATTTAATCCTTTTGTAGGGAAGACTAGGGAGGGGTGGGCCACATTTGATCCTTTTGTAGGGGATACTAGGGAGGGGTAGGCCACATTTGATCCTTTTGTAAGGGAGACTAGGGAGGGGTGGGCTACATTTGATCCTTTTGTAGGGGAGACTAGGGAGGGGTGGGCCACATTTGATCCTTTTGATGGGTAGGCCACATTTGATCCTTTTGTAAGGGAGACTAGGGAGGGGTGGGCTACATTTGATCCTTTTGTAGGGGAGACTAGGGAGGGGTGGGCCACATTTGATCCTTTTGTAGGAGAGACTAGGGAGGGGTGGGCCACATTTGATCCCTTTGTAGGAGAGACTAGGGAGGGGTGGGCCACATTTGATCCTTTTGTAGGGGAGACTAGGGAGGGGTGGGCCACATTTGATCCTTTTGTAGGAGAGACTAGGGAGGGGTGGGCCACATTTGATCATTTTGTAGGAGAGACTAGGGAGGGTGGGCCACATTTGATCCTTTTGTAGGGGAGACTAGGGAGGGGTGGGCCACATTTGATCCTTTTGTAGGGAAGACTAGGGAGGGGTGGGCTACATTTGATCCTTTTGCAGGGGAGACTAGAGAGGGGTGGGCCACATTTGATCCTTTTGTAGGGGAGACTAGGGAGGGGTGGGCCACATTTCATCCTTTTGTAGGGAAGACTAGGGAGGGGTGGGCCACATTTGATCCTTTTGTAGGGAAGACTAGGGAGGGGTGGGCCACATTTGATCCTTTTGTAGGGGATACTAAGGAGGGGTAGGCCATATTTGATCCTTTTGTAGGGGAGACTAGGGAGGGGTGGGCCACATTTGATCCTTTTGTAGGGAAGAATAGGGAGGGGTGGGCCCCATTTGATCCTTTTGTAGGGGAGACTAGGGAGGGGTGGGCCACATTTGATCCTTTTGTAGGGGAGACTAGGGAGGGGTGGGCTACATTTGATCCTTTTGTAGGGGAGACTAGGGAGGGGTGGGCCATATTTGATCCTTTTGTAGGGAAGACTAGGGAGGGGTGGGCCACATTTGATCCTTTTGTAGGGGATACTAGGGAGGGGTAGGCCACATTTGATCCTTTTGTAGGGAAGACTAGGGAGGGGTGGGCCACATTTGATCCTTTTGTAGGGGATACTAGGGAGGGGTGGGCCACATTTGATCCTTTTGTAGGGAAGACTAGGGAGGGGTGGGCCACATTTGATCCTTTTGTAGGGGATACTAGGGAGGGGTGGGCCACATTTGATCCTTTTGTAGGGAAGACTAGGGAGGGGTGGGCCACATTTGATCCTTTTGTAGGGGAGACTAGGGAGGGGTGGGCCACATTTGATCCTTTTGTAGGGGAGACTAGGGAGGGGTGGGCCACATTTGATCCTTTTGTAGGGAAGACTAGGGAGGGGTGGGCCACATTTGATCCTTTTGTAGGGAAGACTAGGGAGGGGTAGGCCACATTTGATCCTTTTGTAGGGGATACTAGGGAAGGGTGGGCCACATTTCATCCTTTTGTAGGGGATACTAGGGAGGGGTAGGCCACATTTGATCCTTTTGTAGGGGAGACTAGGGAGGGGTGGGCTACATTTGATCCTTTTGTAGGGGAGACTAGGGAGGGGTGGGCCACATTTGATCCTTTTGTAGGGGATACTAGGGAGGGGTAGGCCACATTTGATCCTTTTGTAGGGGAGACTAAGGAGGGGTAGACCACATTTAATCCTTTTGTAGGGAAGACTAGGGAGGGGTGGGCCACATTTGATCCTTTTGTAGGGAAGACTAGGGAGGGATGGGCCACATTTGATCCTTTTGTAGGGGATACTAGGGAGGGGTAGGCCACATTTGATCCTTTTGTAGGGGAGACTAGGGAGGGGTGGGCTACATTTGATCCTTTTGTAGGGGAGACTAGGGAGGGGTGGGCCACATTTTATCCTTTTGTAGGGGATACTAGGGATGGGTGGGCCACATTTGATCCTTTTGTAGGGGAGACTAGGGAGGGGTGGGCCACATTTGATCCTTTTGTAGGGGAGACTAGGGAGGGTGGGCCACATTTGATCCTTTTGTTGGGAAGACTAGTGAGGGGTGGGCCACATTTGATCCTTTTGTAGGGGATACTAGGGAGGGGTAGGCCACATTTGATCCTTTTGTAGGGGAGACTAGGGAGGGGTGGGCCACATTTGATCCTTTTGTAGGGAAGAATAGGGAGGGGTGGGCCACATTTGATCCTTTTGTAGGGGAGACTAGGGAGGGGTAGGCCACATTTGATCCTTTTGTAGGGAAGACTAGGGAGGGGTAGGCCACATTTGGTCCTTTTGTAGGGGATACTAGGGAGGGGTAGGCCACATTTGATCCTTTTGTAGGGGATACTAGGGAGGGGTAGGCCACATTTGATCCTTTTGTAGGGGAGACTAGGGAGGGGTGGGCCACATTTGATCCTTTTGTAGGGGATACTAGGGAGGGGTAGGCCACATTTGATCCTTTTGTAGGGAAGACTAGGGAGGGGTAGGCCACATTTGATCCTTTTGTAGGGAAGACTAGGGAGGGGTGGGCCACATTTGATTCTTTTGTAGGGGATACTAGGGAGGGGTAGGCCACATTTGATCCTTTTGTAGGGGAGACTAGGGAGGGGTAGGCCACATTTAATCCTTTTGTAGGGAAGACTAGGGAGGGGTGGGCCACATTTGATCCTTTTGTAGGGGAGACTAGGGATGGGTGGGCCACATTTGATCCTTTTGTAGGGGATACTAGGGATGGGTGGGCCACATTTGATCCTTATGTAGGGGATACTAGGGAGGGGTGGGCCACATTTGATCCTTTTGTAGGGAAGACTAGGGAGGGGTGGGCCACATTTGATCCTTTTGTAGGGGATACTAGGGAGGGGTAGGCCACATTTGATCCTTTTGTAGGGAAGACTAGGGAGGGGTGGGCCACATTTGATCCTTTTGTAGGGGAGACTAGGGAGGGGTGGGCCACATTTGATCCTTTTGTAGGGAAGACTAGGGAGGGGTGGGCCACATTTGATCCTTTTGTAGGGAAGACTAGCGAGGGGTGGGCCACATTTGATCCTTTTGTAGGGGATACTAGGGAGGGGTAGGCCACATTTGATCCTTTTGTAGGGAAGACTAGGGAGGGGTGGGCCACATTTGATCCTTTTGTAGGGAAGACTACGGAGGGGTGGGCCACATTTGATCCTGTTGTAGGGGATACTAGGGAGGGGTAGGCCACATTTGATCCTTTTGTAGAGAAGACTAGGGAGGGGTGGGCCACATTTGATCCATTTGTAGGGAAGACTAGGGAGGGGTGGGCCACATTTGATCCTTTTGTAGGGGATACTAGGGAGGGGTAGGCCACATTTGATCCTTTTGTAGGGAAGGCTAGGGAGGGGTGGGCCACATTTGATCCTTTTGTAGGGAAGACTAGGGAGGGGTGGGCCACATTTGATCCTTTTGTAGGGGATACTAGGGAAGGGTAGGCCACATGTGATCCTTTTGTAGGGAAGACTAGGGAGGGGTGGGCCACATTTGATCCTTTTGTAGGGGATACTAGGGAGGGGTGGGCCACATTTCATCCTTTTGTAGGGAAGACTAGGGAGGGGTGGGCCACATTTGATCTTTTTGTAGGGGAGACTAGGGAGGGGTGGGCCACATTTGATCCTTTTGTAGGGGAGACTAGGGAGGGGTGGGCCACATTTGATCCTTTTGTAGGGAAGACTAGGGAGGGGTGGGCCACATTTGATCCTTTTGTAGGGAAGACTAGGGAGGGGTGGGCCACATTTGATCCTTTTGTAGGGGATACTAGGGAGGGGTAGGCCACATTTGATCCTTTTGTAGGGGAGACTAGGGAGGGGTAGGCCACATTTAATCCTTTTGTAGGGAAGACTAGGGAGGGGTGGACCACATTTGATCCTTTTGTAGGGAAGACTAGGGAGGGATGGGCTACATTTGATCCTTTTGCAGGGGATACTAGGGAGGGGTAGGCCACATTTGATCCTTTTGTAGGGGAGACTAGGGAGGGGTGGGCTACATTTGAACCTTTTGTAGGGGAGACTAGGGAGGGGTGGGCCACATTTGATCCTTTTGTAGGGGAGACTAGGGAGGGGTGGGCCACATTTGATCCTTTTGTAGGGAGACTGGGGAGGGATGGGCCACATTTGATCCTTTTGTAGGGAAGACTAGGGAGGGGTGGGCCACATTTGATCCTTTTGTAGGGGATACTAGGGAGGGGTAGGCCACATTTGATCCTTTTGTAGGGGAGACTAGGGAGGGGTGGGCCACATTTGATCCTTTTGTAGGGAAGAATAGGGAGGGGTGGGCTACATTTGATCCTTTTGTAGTGGAGACTAGGGAGGGGTGGGCCACATTTGATCCTTTTGTAGGGGAGACTAGGGAGGGGTAGGCCACATTTGATCCTTTTGTAGGGAAGACTAGGGAGGGGTAGGCCACATTTGATCCTTTTGTAGGGGATACTAGGGAGGGGTGGGCCACATTTCATCCTTTTGTAGGGGATACTAGGGAGGGGTGGGCCACATTTGATCCTTTTGTAGGGAAGACTAGGGAGGGGTGGGCCACATTTGATCCTTTTGTAGGGGATACTAGGGAAGGGTAGGCCACATGTGATCCTTTTGTAGGGAAGACTAGGGAGGGGTGGGCCACATTTGATCCTTTTGTAGGGGATACTAGGGAGGGTTGGGCCACATTTGATCCTTTTGTAGGGAAGACTAGGGAGGGGTGGGCCACATTTGATCCTTTTGTAGGGGATACTAGGGAGGGGTGGGCCACATTTGATCCTTTTGTAGGGAAGACTAGGGAGGGGTGGGCCACATTTGATCCTTTTGTAGGGGAGACTAGGGAGGGGTGGGCCACATTTGATCCTTTTGTAGGGGAGACTAGGGAGGGGTGGGCCACATTTGATCCTTTTGTAGGGAAGACTAGGGAGGGGTGGGCCACATTTGATCCTTTTGTAGGGGATACTAGGGAGGGGTAGGCCACATTTGATCCTTTTGTAGGGAAGACTAGGGAGGGGTAGGCCTCATTTGATCCTTTTGAAGGGAAGACTAGGGAGGGGTGGGCCACATTTGATCCTTTTGTAGGGGATACTAGGGAGGGGTAGGCCACATTTGATCCTTTTCTAGGGGAGACTAGGGAGGGGTAGGCCACATTTAATCCTTTTGTATGGAAGACTAGGGAGGGGTGGGCCACATTTGATCCTTTTGTAGGGAAGACTAAGGAGGGATGGGCCACATTTAATCCTTTTGTAGGGGATACTAGGGAGGGGTAGGCCACATTTGATCCTTTTGTAGGGGTGACTAGGGAGGGGTGGGCTACATTTGATCCTTTTGTAGGGGAGACTAGGGAGGGGTGGGCCACATTTGATCCTTTTGTAGGGGAGACTAGGGAGGGGTGGGTCACATTTGATCCTTTTGTAGGGGATACTAGGGAGGGGTGGGCCACATTTGATCCTTTTGTAGGGGAGACTAGGGAGGGGTGGGCCACATTTGATCCTTTTGTATGGAAGACTAGGGAGGGGTGGGCCACATTTGATCCTTTTGTAGGAGAGACTAGAGAGGGGTGGGCCATATTTGATCCTTTTGTAGGGGATACTAGGGAGGGGTAGGCCACATTTGATCCTTTCGTAAGGGAGACTAGGGAGGGGTGGGCCACATTTGATCCTTTTGTAGGGAAGACTAGGGAGGGGTGGGCCACATTTGATCATTTTGTAGGAGAGACTAGGGAGGGTGGGCCACATTTGATCCTTTTGTAGGGGAGACTAGGGAGGGGTGGGCCACATTTGATCCTTTTGTAGGGAAGACTAGGGAGGGGTGGGCTACATTTGATCCTTTTGCAGGGGAGACTAGAGAGGGGTGGGCCACATTTGATCCTTTTGTAGGGGAGACTAGGGAGGGGTGGGCCACATTTCATCCTTTTGTAGGGAAGACTAGGGAGGGGTGGGCCACATTTGATCCTTTTGTAGGGAAGACTAGGGAGGGGTGGGCCACATTTGATCCTTTTGTAGGGGATACTAAGGAGGGGTAGGCCATATTTGATCCTTTTGTAGGGGAGACTAGGGAGGGGTGGGCCACATTTGATCCTTTTGTAGGGAAGAATAGGGAGGGGTGGGCCCCATTTGATCCTTTTGTAGGGGAGACTAGGGAGGGGTGGGCCACATTTGATCCTTTTGTAGGGGAGACTAGGGAGGGGTGGGCTACATTTGATCCTTTTGTAGGGGAGACTAGGGAGGGGTGGGCCACATTTGATCCTTTTGTTGGGAAGACTAGGGAGGGGTGGGCCACATTTGATCCTTTTGTAGGGGATACTAGGGAGGGGTAGGCCACATTTGATCCTTTTGTAGGAAAGACTAGGGAGGGGTGGGCCACATTTGATCCTTTTGTAGGGGATACTAGGGAGGGGTGGGCCACATTTGATCCTTTTGTAGGGAAGACTAGGGAGGGGTGGGCCACATTTGATCCTTTTGTAGGGGATACTAGGGAGGGGTGGGCCACATTTGATCCTTTTGTAGGGAAGACTAGGGAGGGGTGGGCCACATTTGATCCTTTTGTAGGGGAGACTAGGGAGGGGTGGGCCACATTTGATCCTTTTGTAGGGGAGACTAGGGAGGGGTGGGCCACATTTGATCCTTTTGTAGGGAAGACTAGGGAGGGGTAGGCCACATTTGATCCTTTTGTAGGGAAGACTAGGGAGGGGTAGGCCACATTTGATCCTTTTGTAGGGGATACTAGGGAAGGGTGGGCCACATTTCATCCTTTTGTAGGGGATACTAGGGAGGGGTAGGCCACATTTGATCCTTTTGTAGGGGAGACTAGGGAGGGGTGGGCTACATTTGATCCTTTTGTAGGGGAGACTAGGGAGGGGTGGGCCACATTTGATCCTTTTGTAGGGGATACTAGGGAGGGGTAGGCCACATTTGATCCTTTTGTAGGGGAGACTAGGGAGGGGTAGGCCACATTTAATCCTTTTGTAGGGAAGACTAGGGAGGGGTGGGCCACATTTGATCCTTTTGTAGGGAAGACTAGGGAGGGATGGGCCACATTTGATCCTTTTGCAGGGGATACTAGGGAGGGGTAGGCCACATTTGATCCTTTTGTAGGGGAGACTAGGGAGGGGTGGGCTACATTTGATCCTTTTGTAGGGGAGACTAGGGAGGGGTGGGCCACATTTGATCCTTTTGTAGGGGAGACTAGGGATGGGTGGGCCACATTTGATCCTTTTGTAGGGGAGACTAGGGAGGGGTGGGCCACATTTGATCCTTTTGTAGGGGAGACTAGGGAGGGTGGGCCACATTTGATCCTTTTGTAGGGAAGACTAGGGAGGGGTGGGCCACATTTGATCCTTTTGTAGGGGATACTAGGGAGGGGTACGCCACATTTGATCCTTTTGTAGGGGAGACTAGGGAGGGGTGGGCCACATTTGATCCTTTTGTAGGGAAGAATAGGGAGGGGTGGGCCACATTTGATCCTTTTGTAGGGGAGACTAGGGAGGGGTAGGCCACATTTGATCCTTTTGTAGGGAAGACTAGGGAGGGGTAGGCCACATTTGGTCCTTTTGTAGGGGATACTAGGGAGGGGTAGGCCACATTTGATCCTTTTGTAGGGGATACTAGGGAGGGGTAGGCCACATTTGATCCTTTTGTAGGGAAGACTAGGGAGGGGTGGGCCACATTTGTTCCTTTTGTAGGGGATACTAGGGAGGGGTAGGCCACATTTGATCCTTTTGTAGGGGAGACTAGGGAGGGGTAGGCCACATTTAATCCTTTTGTAGGGAAGACTAGGGAGGGGTGGGCCACATTTGATCCTTTTGTAGGGAAGACTAGGGAGGGATGGGCCACATTTGATCCTTTTGTAGGGGATACTAGGGAGGGGTAGGCCACATTTGATCCTTTTGTAGGGGATACTAGGGAGGGGTAGGCCACATTTGATCCTTTTGTAGGGGAGACTAGGGATGGATGGGCCACATTTGATCCTTTTGTAGGGGAGACTAGGGAGGGGTGGGCCACATTTGATCCTTTTGTAGGGGAGACTAGGGAGGGGTGGGCCACATTTGATCCTTTTGTAGGGGAGACTAGGGAGGGGTGGGCCACATTTGATCCTTTTGTAGGGAAGACTAGGGAGGGGTGGGCCACATTTGATCCTTTTGTAGGGGATACTAGGGAGGGGTAGGCCACATTTGATCCTTTTGTAGGGGAGACTAGGGAGGGGTGGGCCACATTTGATCCTTTTGTAGGGAAGAATAGGGAGGGGTGGGCCACATTTGATCCTTTTGTAGGGGAGACTAGGGAGGGGTAGGCCACATTTAATCCTTTTGTAGGGAAGACTAGGGAGGGGTGGGCCACATTTGATCCTTTTGTAGGGAAGAATAGGGAGGGATGGGCCACATTTGATCCTTTTGTAGGGGATACTAGGGAGGGGTAGGCCACATTTGATCCTTTTGTAGGGGAGACTAGGGAGGGGTGGGCTACATTTGATCCTTTTGTAGGGGAGACTAGGGAGGGGTGGGCCACATTTGATCCTTTTGTAGGGGAGACTAGGGATGGGTGGGCCACATTTGATCCTTTTGTAGGGGAGACTAGGGAGGGGTGGGCCACATTTGATCCTTTTGTAGGGGAGACTAGGGAGGGGTGGGCCACATTTGATCCTTTTGTAGGGAAGACTAGGGAGGGGTGGGCCACATTTGATCCTTTTGTAGGGGATACTAGGGAGGGGTAGGCCACATTTGATCCTTTTGTAGGGGAGACTAGGGAGGGGTGGGCCACATTTGATCCTTTTGTAGGGAAGAATAGGGAGGGGTGGGCCACATTTGATCCTTTTGTAGGGGAGACTAGGGAGGGGTGGGCCACATTTGATCCTTTTGTAGGGGAGACTAGGGAGGGGTAGGCCACATTTGATCCTTTTGTAGGGAAGACTAGGGAGGGGTAGGCCACATTTGGTCCTTTTGTAGGGGATACTAGGGAGGGGTGGGCCACATTTCATCCTTTTGTAGGGGATACTAGGGAGGGGTAGGCCACATTTGATCCTTTTGTAGGGAAGACTAGGGAGGGGTAGGCCACATTTGATCCTTTTGTAGGGAAGACTAGTGAGGGGTGGGCCACATTTTATCCTTTTGTAGGGGATACTAGGGAGGGGTAGGCCACATTTGATCCTTTTGTAGGGAAGACTAGGGAGGGGTGGGCCACATTTGATCCTTTTGTAGGGAAGACTAGGGAGGGGTGGGCCACATTTGATCCTTTTGTAGGGGATACTAGGGAGGGGTAGGCCACATTTGATCCTTTTGTAGGGGAGACTAGGGAGGGGTGGGCCACATTTGATCCTTTTGTAGGGAAGAATAGGGAGGGATGGGCCACATTTGATCCTTTTGTAGTGGAGACTAGGGAGGGGTGGGCCACATTTAATCCTTTTGTAGGGGAGACTAGGGAGGGGTAGGCCACATTTGATCCTTTTGTAGGGAAGACTAGGGAGGGGTAGGCCACATTTGATCCTTTTGTAGGGGATACTAGGGAGGGGTGGGCCACATTTCATCCTTTTGTAGGGGATACTAGGTAGGGGTAGGCCACATTTGATCCTTTTGCAGGGAAGACTAGGGAGGGGTGGGCCACATTTGGTCCTTTTGTAGAGAAGACTAGGGAGGGGTGGGCCACATTTGATCCATTTGTAGGGAAGACTAGGGAGGGGTGGGCCACATTTGATCCTTTTGTAGGGGATACTAGGGAGGGGTAGGCCACATTTGATCCTTTTGTAGGGAAGACTAGGGAGGGGTGGGCCACATTTGATCCTTTTGTAGGGAAGACAAGGGAGGGGTGGGCCACATTTGATCCTTTTGTAGGGGATACTAGGGAAGGGTAGGCCACATGTGATCCTTTTGTAGGGAAGACTAGGGAGGGGTGGGCCACATTTGATCCTTTTGTAGGGGATACTAGGGAGGGTTGGGCCACATATGATCCTTTTGTAGGGAAGACTAGGGAGGGGTGGGCCACATTTGATCCTTTTTGTAGGGGATACTAGGGAGGGGTGGGCCACATTTCATCCTTTTGTAGGGAAGACTAGGGAGGGGTGGGCCACATTTGATTCTTTTGTAGGGGAGACTAGGGAGGGGTGGGCCACATTTGATCCTTTTGTAGGGGAGACTAGAGAGGGGTGGGCCACATTTGATCCTTTTGTAGGGAAGACTAGGGAGGGGTGGGCCACATTTGATCCTTTTGTAGGGGATACTAGGGAGGGGTAGGCCACATTTGATCCTTTTGTAGGGAAGACTAGGGAGGGGTGGGCCACATTTGATCCTTTTGTAGGGAAGACTAGGGAGGGGTGGGCCACATTTGATCCTTTTGTAGGGGATACTAGGGAGGGGTAGGCCACATTTGATCCTTTTGTAGGGGAGACTAGGGAGGGGTGGGCCACATTTGATCCTTTTGTAAGGAAGAATAGGGAGGGGTGGGCCACATTTGATCCATTTGTAGTGGAGACTAGGGAGGGGTGGGCCACATTTGATCCTTTTGTAGGGGAGACTAGGGAGGGGTAGGCCACATTTGATCCTTTTGTAGGGAAGACTAGGGAGGGGTAGGCCACATTTGATCCTTTTGTAGGGGATACTAGGGAGGGGTGGGCCACATTTCATCCTTTTGTAGGGGATACTAGGGAGGGGTAGGCCACATTTGATCCTTTTGTAGGGAAGACTAGGGAGGGGTAGGCCACATTTGATCCTTTTGTAGGGAAGACTAGGGAGGGGTGGGCCACATTTTATCCTTTTGTAGGGGATACTAGGGAGGGGTAGGCCACATTTGATCCTTTTGTAGGGAAGACTAGGGAGGGGTGGGCCACATTTGATCCTTTTGTAGGGAAGACTAGGGAGGGGTGGGCCACATTTGATCCATTTGTAGGGAAGACTAGGGAGGGGTGGGCCACATTTGATCCATTTGTAGGGAAGACTAGGGAGGGGTGGGCCACATTTGATCCTTTTGTAGGGGATACTTGGGAGGGGTAGGCCACATTTGATCCTTTTGTAGGGGAGACTAGGGAGGGGTGGGCCACATTTGATCCTTTTGTAGGGAAGAATAGGGAGGGGTGGGCCACATTTGATCCTTTTGTAGGGGAGACTAGGGAGGGGTGGGCCACATTTGATCCTTTTGTAGGGGAGACTAGGGAGGGGTAGGCCACATTTGATCCTTTTGTAGGGAAGACTAGGGAGGGGTAGGCCACATTTGGTCCTTTTGTAGGGGATACTAGGGAGGGGTGGGCCACATTTCATCCTTTTGTAGGGGATACTAGGGAGGGGTAGGCCACATTTGATCCTTTTGTAGGGAAGACTAGGGAGGGGTAGGCCACATTTGATCCTTTTGTAGGGAAGACTAGTGAGGGGTGGGCCACATTTTATCCTTTTGTAGGGGATACTAGGGAGGGGTAGGCCACATTTGATCCTTTTGTAGGGAAGACTAGGGAGGGGTGGGCCACATTTGATCCTTTTGTAGGGAAGACTAGGGAGGGGTGGGCCACATTTGATCCTTTTGTAGGGGATACTAGGGAGGGGTAGGCCACATTTGATCCTTTTGTAGGGGAGACTAGGGAGGGGTGGGCCACATTTGATCCTTTTGTAGGGAAGAATAGGGAGGGATGGGCCACATTTGATCCTTTTGTAGTGGAGACTAGGGAGGGGTGGGCCACATTTGATCCTTTTGTAGGGGAGACTAGGGAGGGGTAGGCCACATTTGATCCTTTTGTAGGGAAGACTAGGGAGGGGTAGGCCACATTTGATCCTTTTGTAGGGGATACTAGGGAGGGGTGGGCCACATTTCATCCTTTTGTAGGGGATACTAGGTAGGGGTAGGCCACATTTGATCCATTTGTAGGGAAGACTAGGGAGGGGTAGGCCACATTTGATCCTTTTGTAGGGAAGACTAGGGAGGTGTGGGCCACATTTGATCCTTTTGTAGGGGATACTAGGGAGGGGTAGGCCACATTTGATCCTTTTGCAGGGAAGACTAGGGAGGGGTGGGCCACATTTGGTCCTTTTGTAGAGAAGACTAGGGAGGGGTGGGCCACATTTGATCCATTTGTAGGGAAGACTAGGGAGGGGTGGGCCACATGTTATCCTTTTGTAGGGGATACTAGGGAGGGGTAGGCCACATTTGATCCTTTTGTAGGGAAGACTAGGGAGGGGTGGGCCACATTTAATCCTTTTGTAGGGAAGACAAGGGAGGGGTGGGCCACATTTGATCCTTTTGTAGGGGATACTAGGGAAGGGTAGGCCACATGTGATCCTTTTGTAGGGAAGACTAGGGAGGGGTGGGCCACATTTGATCCTTTTGTAGGGGATACTAGGGAGGGTTGGGCCACATATGATCCTTTTGTAGGGAAGACTAGGGAGGGGTGGGCCACATTTGATCCTTTTTGTAGGGGATACTAGGGAGGGGTGGGCCACATTTCATCCTTTTGTAGGGAAGACTAGGGAGGGGTGGGCCACATTTGATTCTTTTGTAGGGGAGACTAGGGAGGGGTGGGCCACATTTGATCCTTTTGTAGGGGAGACTAGGGAGGGGTGGGCCACATTTGATCCTTTTGTAGGGAAGACTAGGGAGGGGTGGGCCACATTTGATCCTTTTGTAGGGGATACTAGGGAGGGGTAGGCCACATTTGATCCTTTTGTAGGGAAGACTAGGGAGGGGTGGGCCACATTTGATCCTTTTGTAGGGAAGACTAGGGAGGGGTGGGCCACATTTGATCCTTTTGTAGGGGATACTAGGGAGGGGTAGGCCACATTTGATCCTTTTGTAGGGGAGACTAGGGAGGGGTGGGCCACATTTGATCCTTTTGTAAGGAAGAATAGGGAGGGGTGGGCCACATTTGATCCTTTTGTAGTGGAGACTAGGGAGGGGTGGGCCACATTTGATCCTTTTGTAGGGGAGACTAGGGAGGGGTAGGCCACATTTGATCCTTTTGTAGGGAAGACTAGGGAGGGGTAGGCCACATTTGATCCTTTTGTAGGGGATACTAGGGAGGGGTGGGCCACATTTCATCCTTTTGTAGGGGATACTAGGGAGGGGTAGGCCACATTTGATCCTTTTGTAGGGAAGACTAGGGAGGGGTAGGCCACATTTGATCCTTTTGTAGGGAAGACTAGGGAGGGGTGGGCCACATTTTATCCTTTTGTAGGGGATACTAGGGAGGGGTAGGCCACATTTGATCCTTTTGTAGGGAAGACTAGGGAGGGGTGGGCCACATTTGATCCTTTTGTAGGGAAGACTAGGGAGGGGTGGGCCACATTTGATCCATTTGTAGGGAAGACTAGGGAGGGGTGGGCCACATTTGATCCTTTTGTAGGGGATACTAGGGAGGGGTAGGCCACATTTGATCCTTTTGTAGGGAAGACTAGGGAGGGGTGGGCCACATTTGATCCTTTTGTAGGGAAGACTAGAGAGGGGTGGGCCACATTTGATCCTTTTGTAGGGGATACTAGGGAAGGGTAGGCCACATGTGATCCTTTTGTAGGGAAGACTAGGGAGGGTGGGCCACATTTGATCCTTTTGTAGGGGATACTAGGGAGGGTTGGGCCACATTTGATCCTTTTGTAGGGAAGACTAGGGAGGGGTGGGCCACATTTGATCCTTTTGTAGGGGATACTAGGGAGGGGTGGGCCACATTTGATCCTTTTGTAGGGAAGAATAGGGAGGGGTGGGCCACATTTGATACTTTTGTAGTGGAGACTAGGGAGGGGTGGGCCACATTTGATCCTTTTGTAGGGGAGACTAGGGAGGGGTAGGCCACATTTGATCCTTTTGTAGGGAAGACTAGGGAGGGGTAGGCCACATTTGATCCTTTTGTAGGGGATACTAGGGAGGGGTGGGCCACATTTCATCCTTTTGTAGGGGATACTAGGGAGGGGTAGGCCACATTTGATCCTTTTGTAGGGAAGACTAGGGAGGGGTAGGCCACATTTGATCCTTTTGTAGGGAAGACTAGGGAGGGGTGGGCCACATTTGATCCTTTTGTAGGGAAGACTAGGGAGGGATGGGCCACATTTAATCCTTTTGTAGGGGATACTAGGGAGGGGTAGGCCACATTTGATCCTTTTGTAGGGGTGACTAGGGAGGGGTGGGCTACATTTGATCCTTTTGTAGGGGAGACTAGGGAGGGGTGGGCCACATTTGATCCTTTTGTAGGGGAGACTAGGGAGGGGTGGGCCACATTTGATCCTTTTGTAGGGGAGACTAGGGAGGGGTGGGCCACATTTTATCCTTTTGTAGGGGAGACTAGGGAGGGGTGGGCCACATTTGATCCTTTTGTATGGAAGACTAGGGAGGGGTGGGCCACATTTGATCCTTTTGTAGGAGAGACTAGAGAGGGGTGGGCCATATTTGATCCTTTTGTAGGGGATACTAGGGAGGGGTAGGCCACATTTGATCCTTTCGTAAGGGAGACTAGGGAGGGGTGGGCCACATTTGATCCTTTTGTAGGGAAGACTAGGGAGGGGTGGGCCACATTTGATCCTTTTGTAGGAGAGACTAGAGAGGGGTGGGCCATATTTGATCCTTTTGTAGGGGATACTAGGGAGGGGTAGGCCACATTTGATCCTTTCGTAAGGGAGACTAGGGAGGGGTGGGCTACATTTGATCCTTTTGTAGGGGAGACTAGGGAGGGGTGGGCCACATTTGATCCTTTTGTAGGAGAGACTAGGGAGGGGTGAGCCACATTTCATCCTTTTGTAGGGGAGATTAGGGAGGGGTGGGCCACATTTGATCCTTTTGTAGGGAAGACTAGGGAGGGGTGGGCCACATTTGATCCTTTTATAGGGGATACTAGGGAGGGGTGGGCCACATTTGATCCTTTTGTAAGGGAGACTAGGGAGGGGTGGGCTACATTTGATCCATTTGTAGGGGAGACTAGGGAAGGGTGGGCCACATTTGATCCTTTTGTAGGAGTGACTAGGGAGGGGTGGGCCATAGTTGATCCTTTTGAAGGGGAGATTACGGAAGGGTGGGCCACATTTGATCCTTTTGCCCATATGATCTTGCTGCTTGGTCTGAGTTGAAAAGGTTTGTGTACAAATGAAAACCAGTTTTTAGAAATGTTAGAGGAATTGATCTTACTCTCATATTAAAATAAAAAATGTACGAAATTGTTCATGGAACTTTAGCAGATAATGTTGTAGGAACATATATTGTCAAACCAAATAGGAGGTGTATCGGTGATATTCTTTTTTCGGTAAACTGCAGGCAACTTCTTGAGTTGAGCATTTATCAGGCCATCATAGATGCTGTCATATGACACACTTTGTGAACACCCTTGCAATGTCATAATTTGGTACCACTTTTGTTGCCTCCAAACCGTCTGTCTTGGCACTTTTTACACAGCATTGCAAAGTCGAATAATCACATCAGAAAGTTCAAGTGAGAATTTACTTTCTGCTGTGATTACTTTATTAATATGTAGTGTTCTTTTACTTTCCAAGTAGGGGAAGACAGTGTTAGTTGAGCCATTTTTCATATTCTTTTTGATGTCTTGGCCGCAATCATACGCATAACTCAACATTGTCTTTACTCACATAAACTATGAGTATTAGTAGATAATTCTATACCAAGATAATATATCTAGCAAATAGATTTGTTAAGCTGGCTCACTAGCGCTTGGTGCGGGGTAAGTTGAGCCACAGTGTAGCGTAAGTTGCGTAAATGCTTTATTTGTTTAATTTACGTAGGTCTTGTAGTACATAAATTTCATAACAACTCTGACAAGTCTATGCACTTAATTAATAAGTCGACACACCTAATAAATATACACGTATAAACCAGTAGAGCTAACTGCGAATATGTAGCCTTGTAGCTAGCTATCCGCTGTCCTAATTTGCTCGGAAAAATTAATCCCTTTTTTGGGGGGGGATAGAGGGCACTCGTCTTCTTTCTTTATCCGCTGCTTAACTGAACCTCCCTTGGGCCTTGGGTGGCTCAACTAACCCTCCCTTGGGCCTTGGGTGGCTCAGCTAACCCTCCCTTGGGCCTTTGGTGGCTCAACTAACCCTCCCTTGGGCCTTGGGTGGCTCAGCTAACCCTCTCTTGGGCCTTGGGTGGCTCAACTAACCCTCCCTTGGGCCTTGGGTGGCTCAGCTAACCCTCCCTTGGGCCTTGGGTGGCTCAACTAACCCTCCCTTGGGCCTTGGGTGGCTCAGCTAACCCTCCCTTGGGCCTTGAGTGGCTCAGCTAACCCTCCCTTGGGCTTTGGGTGGTTCAACTAACCCTCCCTTGGGCCTTTGGTGGCTCAACTAACCCTCCCTTGGGCCTTGAGTGGCTCAGCTAACCCTCACTTGGGCTTTGGGTGGCTCAACTAACCCTCCCTTGGGCCTTGGGTGGCTCAACTAACCCTCCCTTCGGCCTTGGGTGGCTCAACTACCCCCGTTTCGACAATTAAGTTTGTTTAATTAACTTCTCATTAATGCGCGAAGTGATGTAAACAATCTTCTTCGTTTTGCATAGTTAAACTATTTGTAAGTGCAAAAACAATAAAGACTGGTCACGTGCTTTGATAGTTTACACACCAGCATACATTAAAAACAATGACTAAAAGTTTCGATAAATATCAAAAACCATACTTTTAGGTCACATGTTCTAGCCATTGTGACAAATGTAACCTATTATATGTCAATCGTGTTCTAATAACATGTTCAATCACTGGGTGGTAGCATGTAACTGTCGCTGCTGTAGTTTCCTGAGAAACATGGGTGGCTCAACTAACCCAGTGGCTCAACTAACACTGCCTTCCCCTAATTCCCGTTCTGCGGATTTCCACGATATGTGCATAGTGTGGGTGATTCTTTGGGGATTCAAAACAGTGTGTGGGCTATCGCAGTGGTACTGGTTAGATGAAATAAACACAGGATCAGAAGAGTGCGATTAGAACATTACACCGTGACGGGAATAGGCAATCTCTCCAAGACCAACAACTGTCACTACTGACGACACTGCCATCTAGTGATCAACAGGCAAACGATCAGTTTGATAACAACTGCACCGCTGTCGAAATATTAGCCTACTGCACTGGGTCCGTTAAACGTGTTTAATTGGTTGTTGCTCAAGACAATGTTCAACAACTATTTACAACATATGTTACAGGCATAATGTAGAGAAACGCTGAATTCAATTTTATTTTAAATGCTTTTGTCAAAAGTTCTGGTTATTTCTCGAGCCAAGTCAGAGAAACATTTGATTCACCATGTACAAACGGACAACAGTGTTCATTGACATACACATAACAAGGGGCGTATGTACATCGTTCAGCTAAAAAATATCACGTTATTATTTGACACTGACACACATTAACATTGTTATATAGGCATGTTTTGACATAGCGTACTATCTACAGGATGTCACCAAGAAACAGAAGAGATGCGCTCCAAATAATTGATTATGAGTAAATGTATCGATCGTTTGTAATAGCGCAAAGACAACCCATGCACGTGCACAACCACAAAGAAGTTGTAAAATAATTGTATTAGAAAACCAAAATTAATTACATGTACATAGAAAGTTTTAACACCATAAATCAGTATGCTATGTACATATGTAACAGTAAATGTAAAAAAACCCAGACAATACAACATGACATCAACTGTAAAAACAACATGATGGAAAATGCCATAACCGGTCTATATGACATGAACATTACATTACCCACCCCACAGGATACCTGGTCACCAAGTATATTACTATGGGATTGTTTTTGGATCATGCCCACGTTATATGTACCTAAACTAATATAGATCTACACACATAATTATATAGTTTGGCATGCCTATGTGGTGACATCTAGTGAATAACATGTGCATACATCAGTTAAGCAACAATGACTACAAAAACTCACTGCTGCAAAATAACAGTCTCCCTGACCCCTTTTAAGTTTATCTACAGCAAACTGATAGTCAATGTTTAGGCTATTGTAATGTCATTATACTTCAGTTATATTATATTTGTGTTGTATATTTCAGTTTACAATACATATATTACTTGTTGTTTATTAACAAATGTTACTTGAGCTGTAGATTTTCACATTCTAGTTTACAATACATGTACTACTTGTTGTTTATTAACACGTTATTTGAGGTGTAGATTTTCAATGTATTGACAACTGGGTCAAATAAACACTCCCGATTCCGATTCCGATTATAACGACGTCGATATATAGGTGACGTTAGCGCAAGGTTGAAATCAGGTCGACAGGTTACAATGTCTGCCATCAACATTATAAGGACTTGAAATTTGACGTCCATACAACGTTAACATTTTTTATTCAAGGTGCGAAAGTTAACTATAAAATTATCTGAGAAAATACAAAATGTGCGGTGTAAAATGCCTTACCTAAATTTACAAATATTAAGACTCTTTATATTTGTACTGTTAGGTATTTTATAGCAGCTTTCACCACACATTTTTATATTGAGTAAGGCAGCGGCATATCTACACAAGAGTGTACATACTGGTTGTGTGACTATGACCTATACCGGAAGTATACTTACTGCGCATGCGTTGTGGTATAACTTCCTGCAGGAAATAGCAGTACTGCGCATGCGTGGTCGAATAACTTCCGCGGTTTTTCCTCCATGTCTTACATTTTTAATTTAACTAGCTGTGAATAAGGGTAAATAAAATTGTCATGTTTATGCACATTCGTTTAGTGTAATCGAAGTGCCTTTTATTTTGTTTAAATGTTCATTTACCTAATGTCTAACATTTTGATTCGCTTATCTTATGCTTCGTGTTGTGAGTATTGCATTTGTATACTTGTAGTGGTGATAT
>OY759270.1:24508760-24821260 GCA_963662155.1 Lamellibrachia columna | reverse complement strand
TGTGCATTTCATGTAAACGATCATTCGTATAAGCGGTAACAGCCGTGATATGTGTTTACTGGGGCTAACATCTTCTAGATATCACCATCAGAAATGTATCTGGATGAAGGCTGGTCCGTCAAACATAATTACTAGTAGGTAATCTGATCGGCTCTACTTACCGTCAATTTGCGGTGGCCGTTGGGGGTAATTGTTGACATCTCTGCATGGAACAACGTTCGGCTTCGGACTCTTGCGCTCGCACAGCAGTGTGTACTGGTTCCAGAACAGTTCGCCGCAGTCGATTCCATGCATCCGGAACTTGTTACGATAAACACGCTCGCAGACGAAATACAGATGACAGTTAGCCGGATGAGCAATCCATACCTTGCCCTTGTTCCAGTCATCGAGAGAACAAAACACCTCGCCAACTCTCGCTGCAAACACATCGCTCACAATGTCGAATTTTAAGCATAATCACAGATAGCTTCTGATTAGAGAAGCATAAAGAGAAAATAGCTGCTGATTAGAGACGCATACACAGATGGGTAATTGGACAGCTAGTATGGGCCGGTGTCATATGAAAGAAATCTCCACAAAGTGCATATTGATGCCTGTTAGGTTTGTAGCACTAACAATTCTGGGCACTAGTCGACTGGGTGTAGGTTCTTTTAATTCAATATACAACACTGGCGTATTTCCTGCTCGTAACATACATCAATGATTTGTTATTGAACAATTTGTCGACACACTTGAGTTACTTTCACTGAACTACTGTCGCAACATATTTACAAAAATGTCTGGTACTGGTACATCTAGATCGCTGAAGAGGGTCTAGAGGCGAAGTATGAAAACATTCCAGATAAATATCTCATATATCCGATACCTAGATATGAGATATCCGAAGGTGTGCTAAAAATACGCGGGTAGTGGGCGGGTGTGTCTCGATTAAGTTATGGACACGACATATGGGACAGATGCGTACGGGGATGTGTACACCTAGGCGGGGGGGGGGGGAGATGTAAGCTACGCGGCAGACAGTGGGACGAGGTGGCTGTATGATATGCAAACTTGGGCACGGGAAACGCAGGAGCGAGGACGGTGGGTTTAGGATACGTACGTATTGGTCTCGGGCACGGAATCATACAGTTCTCAAAATGCATATTTGGCATAATTTATGTCGTGGGATTTGTACATATCATTCTCCGTGAGCGAGTACCCGCTGCTCCGCAAGAAATACTGCATGGTGTCCAGTCGCTCCACGGGCCACAACTCGAACCTGAATCTGTAATAGACGATTGAACGGCTGACAGAAAGCAGGACACTTCGTCTCCAGCAACCCTGAAGCAAGGAGAAACAATATCCTGAAAGACGTGTACATGTTACTTCAACAGTCATGGTGCATTTTATCTAGATATTTATACATAAATCTATGAAGCCCATAACATGATATCGTCGGCAAGAATAGCCGTTTTCTCGTTTTCCTGCCTTTCTACATAATCGCCGTTTTCTCGATTTTCCGCGTTTCAACAAACTCGCCATTTTCTCGATTATTTCGCGTTACTACAATCTCGCCGATTTCTCGATTTTCGGCCTTTCTGCAAACTCGTCGTTTTTTCGATTTGTTCGCGTTCTTACAAACTTGCTGATCTCTCGATTTTTCCTAATTTCTACAAATTCGCCGTTTTCTCGAGGCTGGGTTGCGCCACCTGTAGGTAAAGATTAACGTGAATATACACTCAAACGATAACGTAATCTTGTGAAATTGAATGGCTCAGGGGTAGAATGTTCGCCTACCACGATTCCCGTCTAATGCATGTTTTAGTTGTACTTATAAATTGACACTTAGACAGACATTTTGAAATTAAAATAAGCATCATGCCATTAGCACAATAACTGTTAAAGTTTATCATAACTCATCAACACAAAGCGAAAGAAAGAGAACACATCAAGGAAGCTCTAACAAGATGCGTGTATCCACAATGGGCCATACCAACAGCGCAGAGAAAGATGAAAACGAAGGAAGACAACATCGTGAAGACGACGGTGGAAAAATATATGGGCAAAGGCATGGTGGTACTTCCATGTGTCCAATGATTATCCGAAACCACACCACATATTATGAAGAATTACAAGATGAATACAGCAATGAAGCCTCACAACACCATCAAGAGGTCACTGGTAACACCGAAAGACAAAGTCGAACGACAAAAGATGTGCGAAAGGGTGTATTCCATAGTTTGTAACTGTAATGACAGATATATCGGAGAAACGAAACGTACTTTAGGAGCCCGCATCAAAGAACACAAAAAAGACGCCGAGAAAGCATCGGCTAGCAGACCCTACACCCGACGCAACAGAAAAACATCGGAAAAAGAGATGCATAATCCAGCTACCACAGATCACATGACTCAACAGAATCACATCGTAGACTGGGTGGGGGCCAAATGTGTAGACAGGAAGTCGGACTGGAGAACAAGAGGCATCAAAGAAGCGATGAAGCATGAATCGAGATGAAGGCTGATTTCGACTCTCACACATCTATGATGATCTCCTGAAGGGCCAGTCAGGGCGCGGCCGCGAGGGGCACACACCAGAGTGACGTTTGCACAGAATGACTACTGTGTCGCCATCTAGCGATGATCGTAGGAAGAAGATTGCTGATAGCAGTCGAAACGTTACGGGAAGAAAAATGTAAACTGACTGTGAAATAAGTAAAAAATACTACTCATTTGAACCATCCAGTCTGATGAACATCTTCACTCAAATATATAAATGTGTTTTTTAAATATAAATACGTTAACAAATATGTGTCAAAATATGCATAATAAATTTTAATAATACATAATTAAATATGCAAATGGGATCTAAAATCACCATTGTACACAATACAGTGTTCGTGCCGATTTAGACCACATGGTTCCATTAACAATAATAATTATTAATACAATAGGTCATATGTTTTATTAAAGGATTTTCGATGTCATAAACACAATGTCTAAAACAATACAAAAATATGTGTGCGCACATTTATGTTTATTGCAAAAGGATGTAACATGTAGGGCCTGCGCCAATTTGCTTGACATGTTACAGGCGATACATTTCAGTAGGACACAAAGACACTTACTTGCCATTCCGACGGCCATCATTGGTTCGCCCTTCAACAAGTTGGTGTCGTCACTGTCGTCACCGGCTGTAAGTACACATGCACCCAGTGAGTCAGGCCAACTGGTTCTGTGGCACGACGCTCTAAACATGTCCTACTGATTCAATTCCAAGGTAGTTTAATTCAATAACTGCTATTTTGTCTCTGGATACATTACTTTTATTAAATATTTTATTTCCAAAGAAAACAACAACAATAACAACATAATAATAAAATGATAATTATTATTATCGTCATTGTGAATACACGTTCTGAACTGTTTATAATAACAACCATATAGAAACGTTCCTGTAAGTTTGTTGTAATGACTGTAGTGTAACACAACTAAGTCGGAAGCGATCGTAGAAGAGGGATTCTTTTTCTTCTTCATATAAGAGCAAATTCTTCAGAAATGAAGATTATTTGCTCGATGCTGCTGTTCCTTTAACACAGCCGCTGATTGGTCAAATTTACGCCGCAATCGGAAGTGCGGGTTTCCTCCCGAAACTGGAGCATATAACTTAGCACTACGCATGTAAAAATATTACTTGTGCAGTTGCCTAGATCTCCCCTGATAGCGGCAGAAATCTTTCTCGCTGCCGACACATCCGTCGACAAGAACTGGTTCTGATTGAATTCAGGGCTGGTTACCGGGTAGAGTGCACTGGGCGAGGCACTACCGATCACTGTACGAAGACGAAACGACAGTGTCAACTCCTAGGACCAACTAACCAAGATAACTGCGCACCAATTAATTAATTCAACATGACATTCTACATAGTTTCATGGTTTAAATATCAATTCAAACGATAATCCTTTGTTAAAGCAGACGTGTCATTTTTGCACGGATTATCTTAAATGAAAATATGAAATATGAAATTTGGATTTTGGGGATTTGGAGAGGAGTATTGTCGTATCCCTTATTTGTACGGATTTTTGTCAAATTTACGGAACAAACAAACGTGATAAAGTAAATATCTGGTGTTCGCATTCACCACACATATTTAAAATGCGAATGAAACGTATAAAGGTCTAAGCACAGCTACTTTTGATGTTTAAATGCACTACTGTGGTTGATTGTTGCCACAGTGTTGCCACCTACCGACATACATCATAGTGACACCTCCATCTCGCAGGGTGGTAGCTATATCGTTGGTGCAAGCCTCCAAAACCGTTTGTTCTCCGTCAGAGAGGAAGACGGCGATCTTTAGCACACCGACAGCTGACGAGCTGGAAGTAACAACGAACGTAAGTTCATACAGGCAGTTGATAGTCTTGCTGTTCACAGTGTAGACCCCTGGTGTGATCCCGGAAGCGATACAACGGCGGTGGGTTCACAAGAGGAACCAAACGAACGGCTCAAGTAAATCGTCTTTTGCTACCTTCAATTTATCTTCAAAATTAAACTACTTATGCCTACGAATGGATGATGCAAAATGTATGCAGAACCGTTAGTCAGTGATATCATGATGATGGCTTAATATTATGCTATTTAAATAATGGCTATGTATTATATGTTCGTGCGTTTCGCATTAAAACTGTAGTAATCTAAATTAATTACCCGTTTCGGCTGCTTTACATAAGATAACAATGGACCAATGCTATCCACACAAAGGTAGGTGTCGTTTCGCTTTATGAGTTATAACACCAATGTTGGTTGGTTCACATTCAAAATGAATCTTTTGAAAAGGTAAACACAGTTTTAACTCCTTCCAAATTTAAGTCAAATCGACTTCAAAGTTGAGTTGTTGCTACTTGCCAACACGCAAGACACTTAATAATTTCGATGCACATAAACAACATGAGACACTTTGTTTAAAACGATGCTATTCTGTCATATGATTGGCGCATTTTAAAGATTTAGACCTGCAACTTGAAAAGGCATATTATGTAAAGGCTATCAAACTAATATATCGAAGATTTCGGATTGTTGTCACCTCTACGAGCAGTACTGCCATGAGAGACTGTTGTATACCTGAGGGCAGCCCCCGCTGCCTGGACAGCGTAAGCGAGGACACCGGTACCTCCGGTGAATTTAGGAGCCAAGATGGCGGCCGCAGACGGAGCGTCCGTGAGGTCAAACGCAACGTTCGCCGTCGTCGAGAACGTTATCATCGACACGCGGTCGCCAGAGGGCAGACCGCTGACGGCGTCGCTGACGAGTTGTTTGGCGGCTTCGAATCCGAAGTTTGTCATACTGCTCGAGCTGTCGACAACGAAGACGACGTCAGCGGCAGGGTCCGCACAATCGGCTGTAACACGAGACAGCGGTGTCAGTTATAAGGTTGAAGTCACTTTTTCGACTTCTGCATAGCCTGTTTATGGGTTCACGTTTCTTGTCAGCCTTCTCCGAATGTTTCCGATTTCATAGGTTCCTAATTTGCATACATAATGTTTATAATAAATTTATTTTATAATAATTGTCCCATCTTTTGAATGGTGATGTCATGATGACTCATTTGACGGAACTCCCAAACACCAGATTCTGTAGAATTCTAAATACACTGCCGACATAATTGTTGGAACTTGGTTATGCATATATTATGTTCATGTTTTTACTATATATATATATATTTCAGCCTCATGCCTACACAATTCGCAAGACAAACGTCTTATAAAATAGGCAACCAGCCAGTTTTGGCAAGAAAGTCATTGTGATAGTGTTAAGACTGTACCTGGTGTGCAGCTCTGTGTATTGCAGGGAAGTGTCTGCGTGTCGTCGCCACCTGAGCGGGTTTTGGTACCTCCGCCGCACGAGGCGCTGCATTCGCTCCATGGTCCCGGGCCACCTGCAGGCAAACATGTGACATTGCAGCAAAATAATTGTTAACTGATTTTGTCGTTGAATTAAGTGAATGATGGGGTATGACGTCAGAGTGCCAAAGTGACGGTGGCGACGTGCAATTTTGGCCCAATTCTGTTAAGCACGTAAGCGTGCTCTAATATGTACGTGCTAAATGTACATCCTTGAATGAACGAATTGCTACGCTGCATTTACGAAGGCTCAATTAACATTACGAACAATTATCAGAATTAGCTATTATCTACGCAATCTAATCAAGCCATCGTTTTCCCGGCATCTGCACATAGGATGTTTATCGACACTGACCGTAGCACTTAACCCAGTTGCACGTTATGTTGACTCAGCCGCATATGAAGTCAGTGCCGTTTTCAGAGCAGGTGATGTCTGCTGTGGCGTAGCCAATGCCGCAGTCGGCCGAGCAATCGCCCAGGGTAAATAGTTTGCACGCTGTAAGAGGCCAAATTCGTTAAGAGTGATGGTTGTTTCTCAACACACATACACGTCAAGTGTTAAAAGACAACCGGCTTTTTTATTCGCAACACGATTGGAAGAGTGGAGTAACAGTGTTGAGGTTAAAGGTAAAAGGTAAAGGTATGTTCTTATATAGCGCAGTATCCGGTCCATAGGACTGCTCAAAGCGCTTTACACTTCACCCCCTGGCAGACCTGTTCATTCCAAGGCCATCTCAACTTCTTTGGGAAGTATTCAGCCACAGATGGTCGTTCACATATCCACCACTGTCTGTATTGCCAGGTACTCATTTATACAGCTGAGTGAACCGTGGCAACGCGGGGTTATCAAACTTGCCAAAGGTTCGAAGCGACCCCAGTGGGATTTGAAAACGGGTTCTCTCGATTGAGAGTCCGGCCTTCTAACCGGTATGCTATCGCGCCCCACTTAACAGGTTAACAGATGGAGACATAGAGGAAGTGTTTGACTTGATTACTCAACCTCACGGAAGACAAGCGAAGAAACATAATAGCTACACCGAGCAAAAATCCCCACGGCAACATAATTTTCCAGAGAAAAATATCGGAGGGAACTACCCAATTTGCGTGCCTAGATGTCCAATACAAACTTTTTCATAAATGTGATTAAAGTTTTATGCAGGCGAATTGTCGTGTTGCAACGAAATATGCTTTAATTTGAGACCATCAAAAGAAATAGCTCAATACATTAATTATGTGAGATTTGAAATTGTTTTAAACAGTCAGCACAAATAAAAAAAAACGGCAGTCAACGGCGTCACCTACCGGCCGATCTTACGACGGCTACGCCGAGCAGCAAGAGCAGGGCTGCTTGAAACAGGAGCGTCATCTCTCGAATGTGTGTGCCCTGTTGACGAAAGATGTACTTGGTCACACACGAGGACAACGATAACGGCAACAGGGAGAACGGCCAAGTTGACGTTTGACTTCCGGCTACTTGGACTTGGTGCAGCGACTTGAATTTGGTGTAGATCATTTACAGAAAAACGCGGTATATCAAATAGAATAAGTATTACTATTGAATATATATTATACACAAACGTATTGTAGACATATATTAGGAAACAGGTTTTGTTAATTATTAGTCAGAGGGAGTATTTTAGAGTAAGTTAGTTTCGGATTCTGTCAGGGAATTCAGCGAGCGATAATAGGGTTGTTTACTATTCGAAAATTGAGATAGCATAGTGAATAGTTTACATTGGCTAATATATATATATAAGATAAAGTGATCTATTTACTTAAATTACATACATAAGGTAATATCTGACATAGTGGTAGTAAACGTTTTCGGTAAAAAGGAATTAACAGCAGGATTTTAGCGTAAATTAGTACACACTGAATTCGTTGTTTTGTTACACAGTGTTCTCCGTATTCGCTAGGTGGCAGGTTTTTTTTTTCTCATGCGAGGTTAATAGAAGACACAGTTAGCAAGTATATTAGACTAAAGTGTTATTTTGATCACAAAAACAGCCTTATTCAAGGCTAACGTTGCAAACTAATTAAAACTAAATTGTATGATGGCGCCGTGCAAACGGCAGTTAAAGGCCACAAGGCACTTAATTTGTGGCAGTTGCAGTAACTGGGTGGACTTCGTCAAGTCTGGGTGCGAGAAGTCCTGGGCTGAGGTCCAGGCAGATAGTTTTAGTATTTAGTGTAGGGGATGTACGAAGGTGAAGGAACTAGAGGTGGAGTTGGAAGAGCTGAGGCTGCTCGTTGTGGTAATGGTGGGAAGGGAACAGGGGGGTTGTGCCAGTAGTTCCGGTGGGGGAACAGTAGATGATAAAGTGGGGAAAGACACAAGAGATGCTAGGGAGAGCTCACCGCAGCCTGGGAGGAAGCTGAGAGGAGGGAAGGTGACAGGTCGTAGGGAGACAGGACGTAAGGAGACGGGAAGGAAAGGAATTGGAGGGAAGACAACCGGAGCGAAGGAGAGGGGAGTAGGGGAGACAGGAGGGAAGGAGAAGGGAGTGGGGGAGACAGGAGGGAAGGAGAAGGGAGTGGGGGAGACGGGAGGGAAAACAACCGGAGTGAAGGAGAGGGAAGTGGGAGAGACAAGAGCAAAGGAGTGGGAAGTGGGGGAGACAGGAGCGAAGGAGACAGGAGGGAAGGGGTCAGGACAGAATGTGATGGAGGGGATCGAACGGAAGAGTTATTCTGCAGCAGTGATAGAGGGGGTGAGGAAGAGAGCGAGGGTGTTTGTGGGGGATTCGATAGTTAGGAAGACCGACAGAGTCTTAAACAAGGGAGATGATGTGGTGGTCTGCTTGCCTGGAGCCAAAATAGAGGCGATAACTGAGAGGGTAAAAAACATCGTAGGCTCGGGTAAGGGTGGATCTGTTTTAGTACACGTAGGGACAAATAACGTAGAGAGGGAGGGTACAACTGCCATAGTTAGGAAATATAGGCAGTTGGTCAGAACACTAAAACAGACGCGGATTGAGCAGGTAATACTGTCAGGGATTTTACCTGTAATGGGCAGGAGGGGTCACAAATATCGAAATTGTCGGGGGATGGCAATTAAAATGTTAGTCCAGAAGTTATGTAGGGAAGAGGAAGTTGGATTTGTGGATTTATGGGGAAGTTTTGTTGGGAGGGCTGATATGTACATGAAGGATGGGCTTCATTTAAGTGGAAAGGGGGCGGCAGTATTCGCGGACAAACTTTCAGCAGCAGTAGATAGTGACTTGGGTACAATGACAAATATTTTTGGAAGTAAACATTCTTTAAACTAGAAGTGCAGGGGGGTTACCTAGAGGTGTCTCAAGCAGAACAAGAGGCCACTAGCACAGATAAAACAATATCAAATCATCCGAAAAACATCTCTGAAAAAGGTTATAGATGCGTATGTTTAAATGCAAGGAGCATAGTAAATAAGAAAAACGAATTAAACATTATGGTAGAAGATATCGACCCTCACATAATTGGTATAACTGAATCATGGGCCAACATAGATATAACAAATGCTGAATTAGGACTGACAGGATATGTAATGTTTAGGAAAGATCGAATAGGAAGAAGGGGCGGGGGAGTTATTTGATATGTTAAAGAATCTATTCAGGCTTATGAAATAAAACTAGAAAGGGAAGCAGATTGCGATGAAGCTGTTTGGTGCAAAATTGTTTCAGGAAATTCAAAATTAACTATTGGATTAGTTTACCGAAGTCCAAACATAAACGAAGAGGACAACACAAAAATAAAAAACGCTATAAAGGAAGTTAGTAAAGGGGAATGTATCATAATGGGAGATTTTAACCATGGACACATACAATGGAATTCTCTAGAGAGCACAGGGATTGAGGACCAACAATTTCTATTTTTAATCCAGGATAGCTTTCTTACTCAGCACGTACTAGAACCAACCAGGGGAGAAAATGTATTAGATATAGTTTTGTCATCACAAAAAGAATTAGTGGACAATGTAAAAATATTTGAACCATTGGGTAATAGTGACCATAATCAAATACATTTTGACATCAATGTAAAATCAGAAAGTAAAAATAAGAAAACGTACAAGAGAAACTTCCACAAAGGTAACTACAAAGATATGAGAAAATACTTAGCAAAGCTAGATTGGAATAACATGCTGATGAATAAGACCGCAATTGAATGTTGGAATATTCTAAAATATGAAATTGAGAGTATCATCGATAAATTTGTTCCCTTCCAAGGAAAACGGCGTAGAAAGAAACACTTGTCAAAAGAGGCTATTAGAAAAATAATGCTAAAACAAACTATGTGGAGGGTTTATAGGCGTACCAGAAAGGACGAAGACTATGCAAAATACAAAGAGGCACTTACTGCAGCTACAACTGAAATCAGACAATCTAAAAGAAGCTATGAGCAAAAACTAGCATGTAACATAAAAAATGACAGCAAGAGTTTTTATGCATATGTCAGGAGTAAACAAAACGTACAAGACAAGGTTGGACCTCTAGAAGACAGTGCTGGAAATATAATATCACAGGGGTTTTTAATGGCGGAAGACCTAAATGGTTACTTCAGTTCAGTGTTTACCAAAGAAGATATTAGTTCATTACCAGTTGCTGATGCTAAATTTCAGGGGGCTAAATCTGACTATTTAGGTCCGTTAGTTGTAACTCCAGAATTGGTAGCTAAGAAAATAAAGGCAATGAAGGATAACAAATCACCGGGAGTGGATGGGATTCCTCCAAAATTACTAATGGAAACAGTAGAACAAATCAGTATACCACTTGCAAGAGTATTCAACTTGTCATTAAAAGAGGGAGTTGTTCCGTTTGAATGGAAAGAAGCAAACATCATACCATTATTTTAAAAGGGTTCGAGAAATAAGTCAGAGAATTACAGACCAGTGAGTTTAACGTCAGTGATTTGTAAATTATTAGAAAGGTTAATTAAAGACCATATGGTGGACTTCCTCTTTAAGCATAAATTATTAAATTCATCTCAACATGGATTCCTTAAAGCGAGGTCATGCTTAACAAATATGTTATGTTTTTTGGAAGAAATCACTAAGTGGATAGACGTGGGATCGCCAGTAGATATTATCTACTTAGATTTTCAGAAAGCTTTTGACAAAGTGCCACATCAAAGATTACTACTTAAATTAATAGCCCATGGTATCGGGGATAGCATAACTGACTGGATAGAACAATGGCTGACTGACAGAAGACAACGAGTTGTAGTAGATGGAGAAGTTTCAAATTGGAAATCGGTTTTGAGTGGGGTACCTCAAGGATCAGTATTAGGACCTACATTATTCTTAATTTATATCAATGACTTGGACGACAGTATAACAAGTAACGTACTGAAATTTGCGGATGACACAAAACTGTTTAGAAAGGTTAATACTGAAGGTGATAAACAACATTTACAAAACGATCTAGACAGATTAGTGAAATGGTCTGAGAAATGGCAGATGTTGTTCAATTTTGGGAAATGTAAATGCCTACATACAGGACATAGGAACTTGAATGTAAACTATAAAATGGGAGATACTGTTCTGGGTACTACTGTAAAAGAAAAGGACTTAGGAGTTACAATAAGCGCTGATATGAAAGTTTCAGAGCAGTGTGGTATTGCAGCTTCAAAGGGTAATCAAATTCTTGGATTGATTAGAAGAAACATAACATACAAGGGAAAAAAGTTAATTATACCTCTTTATAAAGCAATAGTTAGACCTCATTTAGAATACTGTATACAAGCATGGAGACCATATCGTAAGAAGGATATAGATACGCTTGAACGCATACAAAGGAGAGCAACTAAAATCATTCCAGAACTGAGAGACCTTAGTTATGAAGAACGCCTGAAAGAATGTGGTTTAACAACTCTAGAGACAAGGAGGTTAAGAGGAGATCAGATTGAAGTTTTTAAGATATTGAATATGAAAATATTGATAGAAATATGTTTTTCTCACTCAAGAAGGATAGCAGAACTAGAGGACATGAGGTAAAATTAGTACAGGATCAATGTAGATTGGACATCAGGAAGCACTCGTTCTCACAGAGGACAATAAATGAATGGAACAAATTGTCTACAGATTGTGTAACTGCTAGCAGCGTGAATATGTTTAAAAACAAGGTTGACACATATCTCAGGAGGGCGGGCTATAAGTAGATGAACATTGTTGGACTCTCGATAAGCCAATGGCTTCCTTGTCCACTTGCCATCTGGGCCTTTGGCTTGGATGGCAAATCTTGTTAAATCTTGTTAAATCTTGAAATGAATGTCAACAACGCAAACATTGCCGACGAACTCAACACGTCGTTGATCACAATATAAACATTATAAAATAATTTCTTACTGAGATGAGCTACACAAGAACCTAGTTGTATTTCTGACCAAACAGGAGTGTTTCTAATTGTGTCGTGCAAACACACACACCGTTACGAAAAATACATATCCAGTCAAAGGAAAGATATCATCGTTCGAGAGTTGGCAATGTTCCTACCTCGAACACGTCGAGTCACGTATTGATGCGACGTCTGGCTAGATGTGACGTCTGGCTAGGTGTGATGCTGACCGAAGCAGCTGTCGATGGTTATAAAGCATCGGACAGGAGGTGCTAAACTCTAACTGCGCGTGCGCGATAAGGCTCATTAAACAAACATCGGGCCGCGCACTTCACATTAGCCAAGCTCTTTAATTTTTTACGATGTGCTTTAACATCTGTTTTGTGTAACTCGATAGCGTTCTCGCGAAAAACCATCGTACACCGAAGCGTAATCTAACTAAGCAGTGTAGTGCAATTTTGGCGCGACAGTGTTTGTACCTTGGCTCATCTCCACCCCCATCGACACAACACAGTTACGTCTTCTGCAACAAAACAGGCCATCAACCCTGGTACACACAGGAACACTGCTAATTTCTCCGACCTTTGACAATGCTCACTGATAAGGAGCGAAGTATAAAACTCTCTAAACCACATATCAAGCAAGGACATTTAAACGTGCTTCTGTACGTTGCCGTGCAAATGACGCTTATCAATCCCCATTGTCAGATCAAACAAATGATACATAAAAGGATGCGAACGACCTTTCAAGCACAGTTAAGTGTTCCAAAGCGTAGTGTCATCTTATGTATGCGAAAATCTCACTAACTTAGCTAATAGCTACACAGTTAAGTGTTCCAAAACGTAGTGTCGACTTATTTATGCGAACGCTCACTAATTTGGTTAACGGCTACATGTTTTCCCACGGTACCGTCGCCTGCATTAAAGATGTCTCGATTGCAATACCATGCGCAGTAACTATCGGGGAGAAAACCACTGTTTTATTGTATTTTCACTGGAATGGAAAGCAAATCTGCCAAATCATGAAACTGTTATGATATTGACCTGGATAGATGCTCTTAAGGCGAGATTTTTTACAAGACTTACAATGTCGGTAACACAATACAATCAAGTCGTCAGAAAAAGGTTGTACTGATATGCCTCATTAACGCGTGTATGATTTAGAAACGCGTCCAATGAATGCGTGTTGAATGCAGATTATTTGCGCACTAACATTCTCAACACAGAAATGGACAAATGATAGCTTATGTCGGTAATAAAAAACCTCTGGTGATATGACGATGTTACCATTAATATCATTGGTAAACATAAATTATCATTAATAACTGTTCCAAAGAAAGCATGGTACGATTAGTATTTACTAGGTTCAGAACAAGACTGAAGATCAACTCTAGGAAACATTTGGTACCCCTGTGCGAGTCATGTTTCTATAACGCTATAATGATATCGCCACAAATAAATGCTAGGGAGGTTCAGAACGCCAAACTTGTAACGGGTTGTAAAAGTTGTGAACTTCGTCACAGAGATATGGGGGCTTTTCCTTGGGGAATCACCGTGCTGCCTTTGCGCGTAAACGTTCTTGGCGTTCAGAAGCTCTTCCACCCGTTGTTGTTGTTCTGTCAGAGCCATCGCGTCAGTGTCACACATGATGCACGCATGCTGGCGTTAGACATGCTCTGGAAAGCAATAGTCAATTATTCTAGATTCCAACAATACTATGTGACACATAAAGATCTTCATTGAATTGCTGATCTGAATAATATTTAAGTTTTGAAAAAATTATAGTAATAGTTAAATAAATTATTATCTGGGTAAATATTGCTTTCTTGTTTATATGCACTGTTATTAGAGTATTTAATAGTACTAATGTTTAAACACCGAATTGACCTGTTGTTGGTTGGCATAATTCATAGCCATTACGCGTATGCATAAGGGCGCTCAAAGGGATATCACAAACAGTCCATCCTCGCGTATATGAGCGTAAATGCAGCAGCGTTGAGTCCATGTACAACACATCCTGTTGTGCCGGTTATCCAGCTTGTCGGAACAGTTCACTGTTGTGCGTTGACAGATGGTCGTTAAGACAAACGTCCCTACCTGCCTGTCCGCTTCATCATCAGCTTCGTTTTGCACCACATGACGTAGGTTCATAATGATCGGGGACTTACTGTTGCAGGTCGTGGATCGCCGTGATGTCGTAGGCCTCAAACGTTACACCTAACGTATTCATCGCGAAGTTAATAAATTGTGCCCTCATTATTGCACTCTCAGCTACAGTGACAATACCTGGAATTGGTCTTAACAGATAACATGCATAAGAGCTGCATTATAAATTAAATATATACATTGATCGACAATACGCAAAACTGAACTACTGTACACGTAGGCCTATATAATGTGTGTCAACGATACGCCGAATAGCAATCGTGACAAAAAGAACGACAATGAATATGGTAAAAATGGTACGGATGACTGATTTCATGTGTTGGATGAAAATAATTTGTCATTGATATATGTTAGTAGTAAGTAAGGCACTGCGAACGAAAATCAGCTTTAATTATATAAAGTATTTTGCCACAAATTGGACGACGCAAAGTACAGTGACGATACAAGCCTACATTGTCTTGCACAACAGTAAAGGTAACAAAAACAATCGCGTCAAACTTACACAAAACAACCCTGTTTACGAGGCGTAATAATAGGGATATCATGTTTTGATATACGATGACATTTTGCGAGAACGCCATCGTGTTCAACAACAAGGTGCTAATGCAGATAGCAAAAACCACGCCCAAGAAAAAAACAAGGTTGGGTGTGAAGTGAAACGCGTGACTCGAGTTTGTGTTTGATAAGCTGCATTGCGAACTCAAACTTCGACATTTATTTAGCCAGGCTTCACAGCAATACGTGACGCAACGCAACGATTCGAGGTAGGAACATTGTCAACACTCGAACCACGGTTTCTTTCTTTTGACCGGACATGAACTAGTGAATACTAATGATATCACACACATTTAACAAGATTGAAAATTGTGAAAAACAGAAAAACGACACTATTTTGAAATATTCACGAAGACAAACATGTGTCGTATCTCGTGGTTGGGACAGCAAACAGCCGGGAAGAACAATATTTTCAATGTGCTATGATGTCCCTCTTTCTCTCTCAATCTCACGCACGCACCCACGCATGCACGCACGCACGCACGCACGCACGCACGCACGCACGCCCGCCACAATACGTTTTAAGACAACGTTGACGAACATTTGTCGTATGACGGTGGTGGGACTGGAAATAGCCGGACACTACATTATTGTCAATGTGCTACAATGATCATCTTTCTCTCTCCGTCTCACGCACGAACACACGCACGTACACACGCACGCACGGACGTTCTTTTTTCCTCACTCCTTCTTTCTCTCTGTATCTGTATTTTTATATTTATCCAAAGACTTGTCGCTAATTACTTTCTATCTTTCTTCTCCCTCTACGCCCGTCCTTATCTCCTGTCGTCATTTATATGTATTCCTTTGATCTTCCCTATTTATATCGTACTCTCCTCTCGCTAACATTTCTTTTACTCTTTCACGGTTTCGTTATTTCATCAAATGAGTATCTTTAACACTGTATGTCAGTAACTCTTTAGTTCATACATATGAAACATTTTCTTGTAATGGTGTTGCAGTGGTGGATGGCTGCTTACGAACGTTAGCCAGCTAATTAATTAGCTATACTTGAGCTAATTTGACAAAATGAAACCTACTGACACATCACTAATAAGACTCTTATGTTTTGATTGACTGGGTTCAAGAAATTATGCTAACTGAAAAACAGAGCGGTAATTTTAAATTGTTTACGTACCCCCGTGGACCCCCGGGCACCCTTACAGACTGTCACCCCCATACGCGCGAAACTGACGAAAATATGAGATACAGAGTAACAAACTACTTTACAGCATAGATACCGAGGTTCGGCCTTAGACTCATGTATATAATACGAAGATGGTAGATGTTTGGTAAATCTGTTAACTTTACAATTTCAAACAAGGTCGAAAACAGATTGTGCTGCCGGTGTTTACAGGCGCTTAATGCTAACATGCTGGATGTGGCTGGCTAGCAGCATGCCGTCATGGTCTTCGATGGGGAGAATGTCAAGCCATATATCGAAGGCTAAGAACGAAAACGAGCCCCATGTGAAGGTATGTGCAAACTTGCATTGTATGCATCATTGGTCATATTCAAAGGCAAATACGACCATCATCTGATATGGTTTACATGAGCTATTTTTCTTGGACACCAACTGTTCAGACTCTTAACTGTCTTTAACAGGTGTCCTGTGTGTGTGTGTGTGTGTGTGTGTGTGTGTGTGTGTGTGTGTGTGTGTGTGTGTGTGTGTGTGTGTGTGTGTGTGTGTGTGTGTGTGTGTGTGTGTGTGTGTGTGTGTGTGTGTGTGTGTGTGTGTGTGTGTGTGTGTGTGTGTGTGTGTGTGTGTGTGTGTGTGTGTGTGTGTGTGTGTGTGTGTGTGTGTGTGTGTGTGTGTGTGTGTGTGTGTGTGTGTGTGTGTGTGTGTGTGTGTGTGTGTGTGTGTGTGTGTGTGTGTGTGTGTGTGTGTGTTTGCTATCAAGTGATCATTCATTTGTTGTAGACTGCACAAGTCGAACACGTCGCAATATCCGACATTTTCAAGAAGAATATTTTATTTGACAGAATGACAAAGTACACACAATTCGCGTTTTGTATTATGTATTATGTATCTATTATATTAAAGTCTATAAAGACTATTAATGTTGACTACTGCTATATTGGATTAAATACGCGCTTAAAGCACAATAATGTGTGTATTTATTTGCACATATTATTGGAACTTAAATTGCTTGAAGACTTGTTTTGATAGCCCTGCTAGTAATACCCAATCGGTCGAACTAATGCGTCTTTCCCGTTGAGCGCTGTTGCGTGCGGACAGGAAACGGCGGCCGCCACGCAAGACCGGAAGAACGCTTGGCTGACTGGCGTTACATTTAGTTCTTCTGCAAGTACAGAACCTCTCCCGGAGTCAGAGCTCTTCTCCAGATTCGTAGCTGAAACACACAAGAATTGCGATATGTCATATTGGTCGTACAGACTATGTACGAACTATGATGTCGTATATCAACCTTAAACACATGTTGAATTCGCTCAACAAATGGCGCAAATGATAAACTTCCACGGTGCGGCAGACGGACGCAGAGAAATTAAACGGCTATATTGCCGTTGGAGTTCATACATTGTATGATCGTAGACACGAAGCCGTCGGGATGTTATCCACACAGAAGAACTACGAAGTACTCACATTATCCATGCATCCACAGAAGAACTTATCCTCGCACAGTTTGCCGAGGAAGGCGCGAGTGGCGCCGTGCAACATGAAACCTAGAGAACAACAGGAGAACGTCAGTGTCAGTTCAGTTTGGAACTGAACACTAAATAGTCAGACGACTTCAGTCCACTGTAGTCAATCACTGTGGTTTATCTTTGAATTTTAATAAGATGGAACATGTTAACAAGCGCAATTTGGGACACATACATACAATTTCCCCTTGTTTCATTGACGGTTTTATAAAAATAATTTCAAGATTGTCTTTAGCCTTGCTTTGTTAGCTTATGCCAGACATTACCGCCTACTTCAACATGTGGTAGTTTCAATGTCACTACATTAACGTTAATAGTACAGTTCAGTGTGGCACACGTGTTCAGTTTGAACACTATTCGGAACTAACATCGAGAAAGACGATATTATCGTCTTTCTCGATGTTAGTTCCGAATAGTGTGAATTATAATAGTACAACATACCCTCAGACGGCGCTCGTTCGCGCTCATAACCTTGGAGGTACAGCTTGACATTCTCTCCATCGAAGACCATGACGGCCTGCTGCCAGCCAGCCTTGTCCAACCAGTTAGAATTAGGCGCCTGTAATCATGGGCAACACAACTGTACTCGACCGTGTTGTACATGGAGCAGAGTATACCACACATCTACATATATCTATACTCATTATTACAATAATTATAAGTTATTTTGGGGTTGACAACGACCAGTTTACTGATAATTACTTCATTTCGTGTTATCCATGCTATAGGATGCATCAACTGGTTAAAGCCATGGTCCCGATGTGAACATGGAATCGTGTCTAATTTTATCAACTGTTTTACGTAACAGTTACAACGTCGGACTTTCAATCGAATCCTCGTGCTGTCGTTTTGATTTTGTTTTGCAATTTCGTTTACACCACGTTGCCAAAGTTTACTGTTGAAATGAGCGTGACTGAATGTTTCCAAGAGAAGTCGAGATGTCGTTGCAATTTGAAAACCGGAAACATGTTGGTCATTATTGTGAAGAGCTACGAGCCCCACTAACGTGCATCCAGTACGAATACTTTACCGTGACAGCGAAGAGCTGTTTCAGTCCGGGCGGGAAGGGGTCACTCGTTGTGACGCCGGCAAACACACCGCCGTAACCCGTCGTCACCTGGAAGCCGGAGTTTGTCGCCAGACAGCCTCCGTTGTGGATGAGTCCCTGCTCGAGGCGGGTGTCGATGCTACAGCGTTTGTACCACACCGCCACGGTGAATTGTGTCACCGCTTTATGACGAAACCATTTCCTCAGGAACGGGATCTGGCAGGAATACGAATTAACGCATATATCAGTCATAAGTTCCGTTGAATAGCTCTAACAATCTTCCTTCATCCCGACCTTACTTGGAATGTTTTGTCATCGGCGTCATCGTCATCATCATCGTCATCGTCATCGTCATCATCATCGTCATGACTGTTTACAATGTCATTACACTGTAAAGTCTTATAGCTGTATCAAAGCGAACCAGTACTAACCAGATGGACCTCTTCGCAGAAGTAGATTTGACTTTAATAATATGCTGATGCCAATTTGGGTATATCTGTTGCTAAGTAACTGTAACGTACCCGCATGAACGCATTGCCGTCGAAACAGGCGATAGTATTTCCGTTTTCCTTCTCCAGCACCACGTTAGTTGAGCCTTGTTGCACCAGATGTGCATTCTGACATCTGTCCACAAAGCCGTTCTCAAAGTCATATTGTAGAATCAGATCCACATCGCTACAGGTGGCTGGAGTTGAACAAAACATTATGGTTGTCAGTGTTGCCTGTTATAATTACGATTATTTTACCTTTAATCCATTTCAGTATATAAATGCAGTATGTTGACATATAAACTGATATTGCAGAACATATCTTACATTCACGTTTATTCGTCCCTTTGCTCGTCGACGCTGTGTTTGTGTTTACTACTGAGATGTGTATGCATTCGGTAACATATGGTAACATATGAAAGGGGTTTGTGCTCTTCCTCCTTGTTCCCAGCTGTACAGGGGTGAGGGTCGCCACTCTTTCTGTTCTTTCTTTCCATAGTTTTCTATTGGCCGCTCCTTCTCTCCATCTTTCATCCTCCCCCGACCTTCTCATGTCCCTTCTCACGCAGTCCTCCCATCTCAGCGGTGGCCTTCCCCTTTTCCCGCGTCCTTGATGTTTTTCCACCTCTGCTCTCTCATTACATATGTTCTCAGTGTTCTCATTGTTCTCATTGTTCTCATTGTTCTCATTGTTCTCATTGTTCTCATTGTTCTCATTGTTCTCATTGTTCTATTTATGTTTTATACTGATAATCCTGTAGTTCAATAAAGTACATTAGTTATCATGGTTACCTCAAAACGATCTCTTCCCTCCAACTGACGTCTTAAGACGTTTCCCACTAAGTACAACTAATCTGTAAAATGGAACCTACACGTGCTCAATATCAGTTACTGATCAAGCGTCATACAATAAAATACAATAACCGAATTGTATATTTCGTGTAAACGATAATTCGTATAAGCGATAACAGCCGTGACATATGTTTACTGCGGCTAACATCTTCTAGATATCACCATCGATTTTGTCTGATATAAATCACCGGAAAGATTGGGGTCTCATCGGAAATGTAGTTGGACGCCGACTAGTGCGTACAAAATCACTATAAGTCAGCACTCTGATCGGCTCTACTTACGGTTGATTTTCCGTGGTCGTTGTGGGCGGTTTTTAACATTTCTGCATGGAACAACGTTCGGCTTCGGACTCTTGCGCTCGCACAGCAGTGTGTACTGGTTCCAGAATAGTTCGCCGCAGTCGATTCCATGCATCCGGAACTTGTTACGATAAACACGCTCGCAGACAAAATACAGATGACAGTTTCCCGGATGAGCGATCCACACCATGCCCTTTTTCCAGTCGCGGAGAGAACAAAACGCCTCGCCAACATTGGCTGCAAACAGATCGTTCACAATGTCGAATTTCAGGCACAATCAGAGAAGGCGTCGGCTTGGAAAGCATACACAAATGGGTAATTTACAGCTGAAACGGGCCTTAAAGAAATCTTCACAAGGAACGTATTTACCCCTGTTGGGTTTGCAACAATAACAATGCTGGGCACGAATCGACAAACTGCACTGGGTGAGAGTTCGTTCTGTCTTAATCCAATTCATAAATCAAAGTGTGTGTTGGTTTGTCTGTCTGTTAAGTCTTATGCACGGCCGCATTTTTCGGCCGATCCAGACGAAACTTTGCAAGGTGACCCAGGTGCACTTCTGACGGGTCGGGTGTGGAACCATCCCCATGGGGCCCCCGGAGTGTGGGGGTCACAATTTCAAAAAGGAAGTAACGGAAGTTGGAACCGTGGAATTATTTTTTTTCTATGGATAGTGAAGATGGTAATTATGCCTACACATTTACCGCTGGATGTATGTAGCAATTTTTAATACTTGTTATTACAGTTTGTCTGTACACCATATAGGTATGTATGGATAGAAAGCGTCTATACATTGCATAACAAACAAACACTAGCTACATTAAAGTAACATTGCATCTATCCAAAGATGCTGATTTAAATATAAAATACTTGTTACATTACAGCAATGTTGTAGCTGACCGTGTATTCAACTAGAACATATTATATTGTAATGTAGATCAGTGGGAAATACCTGAGAACAATAGCACGTATGATGGTTAACAAAGTTATGCGTGTCTTTTACGAGTGTTGCCAGTTATGTGAATAATGTCAAACGTCCACAAACGAACACTTCGAGAAACCGGGAGATGGACATGATTTTTGGGGCATGAATTGCCATTGCCATTGACATTGCACTACCAACATTTGACTGGGTAATGCTCGGAGTCATAAGCTCTTGCAGTGGTTGCTTTTTGTTCCATACAAGGCCGGGTAATTCGGCTAGTTTAATATACGGCACTTGCGTATTTGTTGTTCATAACACACATGAACGCAGTGTTATCGAAACACTTGAATTGCTTTTCCCGAACAATTCCAGCAACATTTTGGCGGGTAATTGGCGGGTATTTGGCGGGTGTGACTCGATTACGTAAGTTGGGGAACAAGATATAGGGGGCATGCGGAGGGTGATGTGTATACCTAGGCAGGGGGTTGTGAAGATGTAAGCTACGCGGCAGCCAGTGGCTTGGGTGGCTGTGTGGTATCCGGACATGGGCGAGATAGGTGCGGGAAACGCAGGGAGGTAGGTTTGGGATACGTACGTATAGGCTTCGGGCATATAATCTCGCAGCGGTTGATTTTGAAATGTGTTATAGTTTCGCCCTTTTCATCTGTACATGTCATCGTCTTTTCGCGAGTACCCTGCGCTCCGCACGGGATACTGCATGGTGTCCAGTCGCTCCACGGAACACACATCGTATCTGTAACAGACGATTGTACGGCTGAATGAAAGCAGGATGCTTTGTCTCTAGCAACGCTGCTACCCGGAGAAGCAACAGCCTTGACCACGTTAATGTATCATAATGTTGCCTGGTGCAATAAAATTGTATAACGTTTTTTTGAGAAAGCTATCCATAGCCAGTGTTCTAAGAACTGTTGGAAGCACCACGTTTGAATGATTTGTTCTTTTGCGCAGTGCGTTGAAACGCAACCTTTTCATGAATATAAAAAAACGGCATAGGCCGACTGAATACAAATGGTCTATTAATCTTAGCTTGTTGAATGAAACAATGAATATACATCGAAAATGAGCATTGCATTAATATATGTTGATGGGAATACGAATACTTTTATTTGCATATAGGTTTTTATAAAAAAAACCTATATGCATAATAATGTACATTATAAATAAAAAATAAAAAATAAAAAATAATAATTATTGATACAATGGATCATATGTTTTATCAAAGTATTTTAAATTTCATAAACCCGATTTCTAAAGCAATACACGGAAGTTTATATTTGTTGCAACAGGATGTGATATGTAAGCCCTACGCAAATTTGCTTCGTGACACGCTACAGTGGATATATTTCAGTAGTGCACAACGACACTTACTTGCTACTCCGGCGTTCATCATAGGTTCGCCCTTCAACAAGTTGGTGTCGACGAGCGCAGGTTCGCTGTCGTTACCGGCTGTAAGTACACATGCACCCAGTGAGTCACCACAGCTGGTTATGTGGCACGACGCTCAAAACATGTTCTACTGATTCAATTCCAAAGTATTTTAATTCAATAACTGCTATTTTGTCTCTGAATACATTACTTTTATTAAATATGTATTTCTAAAAAAAAAACAATAACAACATTATAATAAAATAATTTTTATTATTATCGTTATTGTGCATTACACGTTCTGAACTGTATATAATAACAACCATATAGAAACGTTCCTGTAAGTTTGTTGTAATGAGAGTACTGTAGCACAACTAAATCGGAAGCGATCGTAGAAGAAGGATTCTTTTTCTTCTTCGTATCAGAGCAAATCCTTCAAATGTGAAGATTATTTGTTCGGTGCTACTGTTCCATTAACACAGCCGCTGATTGGTCAAATTTATGCCGCAATCGGAAGTGCGGGTTTTCCAGAAAATGGAGCATATAACTTGGTACTACGCGTGTAGAAATATTACCTGTGCAGTTGCCTAGAGCTCCCCTGATAGCGGCAGAAATCTTCCTCGATGCCGACACATCCGTCGACAAGAACTGGTTCTGGTTGAATTCAGGGCTGGTTACCGGGTAGAGTGCACTGGGCGCGGCGCTACCGATCACTGTATGAAGACGAAACAATAATGTCAACGCCTAGGACCAACTAACAAAGATAACTGCGCATCAATACATTTTTTCAACATAGCAGTCTACATATTGTCATAATTTTAAATATAAATACAAACGACAATCCTATGTTAAAGCAGACGTGCCGTTTTTGCACGGATCTGTATGACATTTGGATTTTGTGGATTTAGAGAAGAAAAGGTCGTCTCCCATATTTCTACGGATTTTTGTCAAATTTACGGAACAAACAGGCGTGATACAGTATTACCTTGTGTTCACCATACATATTTAAAATCGAATGAAACGCATAGCGGTCCAAGCACAACTACTTTTGATGTTTGCTACAGTGGGTGATTGTTGCCACAGTGTTGCCACCTACCGACAGACATCATAGTGACACCTCCATCCCGCATGGTGGTAGCTATATCGTTGGTGCAAGCCTCCAAAACCATCTGCTCTCCGTCGGAGAGGAAGACGGCGATCTTATGCACACCGGCAGCTGACGAACTGGAAGTAACAACGAAAGTAAGTTCGTACAGGCAGTTGACAATCATGCTGTGCACTGGAATGATCTCTGGAGTGATCTCTGGAATGATCTCTGGAGTGATCTCTGGAATGACCTCTGGAGTGATCGGCGGTGGCTTCACAAGAGGAATGAAACGAACGTCTCAAGTAAATCGTCTTTTGCTGTTTTAACGTTAAAAAAAGTCACATCGACTTCAAAGTGGCGCTGTTGCTAGTGCCAACAAGCAAGACACTTAATTTTGCAAAAACCTGTGAAACCTTGTTTAAAACTATGTTATTCTGTCATAATATTATGTATGACACATTTTAAAGATTTAGACCTACAACTTGAAGAGGCATATTGTATAAAAGCTATCAAACTAATATATCGGAGGTTTAGAATTGTTGTCACCTCTACGAGCAGTACTGCCATGAGAGACTGTTGTATACCTGAGGGCAGCCCCCGCAGCCTGGACAGCGTAGGCGAGGACACCGGTACCTCCGGTGAATTTAGGAGCCAAGATGGCGGCTGCAGACGGAGCGTCCGTGAGGTCAAACGCAACGTTCGCCGTCGTCGAGAACGTTATCATCGACACGCGGACGCCAGAGGGCAGACCGCTGACGGCGTCGCTGACGAGTTGTTTGGCGGCTTCGAATCCGAAGTTTGTCATACTGCTCGAGCTGTCGACAACGAAGACGACGTCAGCGGCAGGGTCCGCACAATCGGCTGTAACAGAAGACAGCGGTGTTAATGATAATGTCTAAGTAACTTTTTTGCTTTTTCTACATAGCTTGTTTATGGGTTCTCGTTTCTTGTCAGCCTTCTACGAATGTTTAAGATTTCAGAGGATCATAATTTGTATATATATATATATATATATATATATATATATATATATATATATATATATATATATATATATATATATATATATATATATATATATTAAACTGAAAAATAGGTTAACTGCTCTACAAGAACTGGATGATATTGACACTCTAAATGAAAATAGACGGCGACAAGCATAGCCAAACAAAACACCAAACGGGACAAGTCTAGATTATCAACTCAAACAAGAGCACTAATGAAAAAACATAGAGAAATGGTAAAGAACACCGCTAGGGACTGCATAGAATACACAGAGATATGCAAGACCCTCAAAAAGAAAGCGAAAGAAGACATCAGAAAACACAACCTAGATACCATACAAAAACAATAGAGACATCAAAGATCTTGAACAAGGTCAGAAGAACACACATCCTAGGCCAAAATAGACTGATAACACTCCTAGACAATTACGGCAGAGAAATCCAAGACCAGGATAAGATATTAGAACGAATAGAAGAGTTTTACACTGAACTTTATGACAGCGACCAAACCGTAACAATACGCACAGACCCAAGAGAAGTACCATCAGTAACAACATGGGAAGTAGAAGCCGCGCTAAAGAAGATGAAAAACGGGAAGGCATCAGGAAATGACCAAGTCAACATCGAAACGTTGAAGGCAGGAGAGGATACCATCGCCAAAGCCTTAGCCAAGCTGTATACAATATATATATATATATATATATATATATATATATATATATATATATATATATATATATATATATACCACGGGACAATACGGCTGATTATGTAAGCACGAAGCTGAAATATATATATATATATATATATATATATATATATATATAATACGTATATATATATATATATATATATATATACGTATTGTCCCGTGGTTGGGCGAAGGCCTCAGCATGTTGTTTCCAAGTTTGCCTATCTTGTGCTGTTCTCTGCCAGGTGGTTTCATTCCAGTACTCATCCAAATCGTCTCTCCATCGTTTTGCTGGTCTTATATATATATATATATATATATATATATATATATATATATATATATATATATATATATATATATATATATATATATATATATATTTCAGCCTCATGCTTACATAATTTGCAAGACAAATGTCCTGTAAAAATAGGCAACCAGCCAGTTTTTGTAAGAAAGTCATAGTCATACTGTTGTCATTAAGACTAACATACCTGGAGCGCAACTCTGTGTATTGCAGGGAAGTGTCTGCGGGTCACCGGCAGCGGAGCGGGTTTTTGTACCTCCGCCGCACGAGGCGCTGCACTCGCTCCATGGTCCTGGGCTACCTGCACACAAACATGTGACGAACCGCCGCGTCATTTGCGTTTGAGCAACTTTGTAACCCACATCTGACTTTGTAGCAAAATTAATGTTAACTGATGTTGTCGTTTAATTAAATGAATGGGGGTATGACGTCAGAGTGCCGAGGTGATGGTGGCGCCTTGCAATTTTGGGCTAATCCTGGTAAAACGTAATTAAATTATTTATACGTGCTAAATGTACATCATTGAATGAGCGAATTGCTACGCTGTATTTACGAAGGCTCGCCTTACAGTAGTCAAACATGACACACATCTTGAAATAATTTATTATGGTTCATTAAAATGAGCAAGCGAACAAGGATCAGAATAAACTATTATCTGTGCAATCTAATCAAGCCTCCGTTTTCCCAGCATCTGCACATAGGATGTTTATGGACACCCACCGTCGCACGGAGCCGAGTTGCACGTCATGTTGACTCGGCCGCATATGAAGTCAGTGCCGTTCTCAGAGCAGATGATGTCCGCTGTGGCGTATCCAATGCCGCAGTCGGCCGAGCATTCTCCCAGGGTAAATAGTTTGCACGCTGTAAGAGGCCAACTTCGTTAAGAGTGTTGGTGATTTCTCAACACACATATACGTCAAATGTTAAAAGACAACCGGCTTTGTTTAATCACAGCCTGATCGGAAAAGTGGAGCGACATTTTGGAGGTTAACAGATGGAGACATAGAGGAAATGTTTGGTTGTTTATTCAACCTCTCGGATGATTATTGAAGAAACATAATCGCTACACCGAACAAAATCCCCACGGCAGCATAACTGTCGTTTCAGAAAACATATTGAAGGAAACTACCCAAATTGCGTACTTAAATGTCCAACACAAGCTATTTCATGAATTGGATGAAAGTTTTATGCAGACGTATTGTCGTGTTACAAATAAACTTACTTTAATTTTAGATCACTAAAAGAAGGCCCTAATTAAATTAATTATGTTAGATGTAATATTGTTTTATACAGTCAGCACAAATAACCAAAAACGGCAGTCAGCGGCGCCACCTACCGGCCGATCTTACGACGGCTACGCCGAGCAGCAACAACAGGGCTGCTTGAAACAGGAGCGCCATCTCTCGAATGTGTGTGCCCTGTTGACGAAAGATGTACTTGGTCACACACGACGACAACGATAACGGCAACAGGGAGAACGGCCAAGTTGACGTCAGAAATGAATGTCCACAACGCAAACATTGCCGACGAACTCAACACGTCGTTGATCACAATATAAACATTATAAAATAATTTCTTACTGAGATGAGCTACACAAGAATCTAGTTGTATTTCTTACCAAACAGAAGTGTTTATAAATGTATCTTGCAAGCACTTCACACGCCAGCTAGGCAGCATGCATTCGGTTTGCCGAAACATACATATCCAATCAAAGGAAAGAAATTATCGCCCGAGAGTTGGCAATGTTCCTACCTCGAATAGTTGCGTCGAGTCTCGTATTGATGCGACGTCTGGCTAGATGCGATGCTGACCGAAGCAGCTGCCGATGTTTATAAAGCATCGGACAGGAAGCGCTCAGCTCTAACTGCGCCTGCGCGATAAGGATCATTAAACAAACGTCGGGCCGCGCCTTTCACGTTAACCAAGCTCTTGTTTCTTGGACGCAGTCTTTACGATGTGCTTTAACATCTTTTTTGTATAACTCGATGGCATTCTTGCGAAACGCCATCGTACATCGAAAAGCAATATACATAGTAACGCAATCTAACCAAGTAGTGTAATGCAGTGTTTGTGCCTTGTCTCCTCTCCACGCCAATCGACAAAACGCAGTCATCCTCTGCATCAAAACATGTTATGGTAATGAAGTTAACTACTAACATCAACAACACTGTAGTCTCACCCAGCACGTAAAATCTCTAACAACACATTTACTGTCGTTTTTATCATTACAATGCACTCCGCTTAAAGAAAGAACGCTCAACGGTGGAGTTTGTCGACTTACGACCAGTGTTTTCCCTGTTTCAAACACCAAAAATCTTCTTTGTTGAGATTTATTTAACAACTGTAGTCATCGACATCGACCCATAGTAAACAAGGCAGGAGTTCCTGATTGATGACACACTGCAATTGCTTGAGACAGCTATTTTATTGGTCAGAGTTCTGACCAGACACATCAGCTGTTTGTCTCGGATGGTCTGGTTATTTTGTGACATGTACAAGCGCTTCATTGGCACATAGTACCAAACAACGCTCTCGAACTGTTGGCAACGATTTAAATGCGAGGACAATTGCAGAAAGAGTTCTTTAGAAGCATAATGCGCATCTAACCAAGAATACGGCCATCAACCCTCGTACACCCAGGAACACAGCTCATTTCTCCGTCCATTGACAATGCTCATTGATAAGGAGCGAAGTGTAACAATTTCTAACACACATATCAAGCAAGGACGTTTAAACGTGCTTCTGTACTTTACTGTGCAAATGAAGCTTATCAATCCCCATTGTCAGATCAAACAAACGACGCATAAAATTATGCGAACGACCTTTCAAGCACAGTTAAGTGTTCCAAAACGTAGTGTCGACTTATTTGTGCGAACGCTCACTAATTTGGTTAACGGCTACATGTTTTCCCACGGTACCGTCGCCTGCATTAAAGATGTGTCGATTGCAATACCATGCGCAGTAACTCTCGGGGAGAAAACCACTGTTTTCATTGGAATGGAAAGCAAATGTGCCAAATCATGAAACCGTTGTCAAATTGACCTGGATAAATGCTCTTGAGGCGATACTTATTACAAGATTTACTTAGCATTTTCCAAGTCGTGGCTTCCGGTCGAAAGAAACTGATAGCACTACTTTTTATCAGGCATGCATTTTTCAGCCCATTAGTGGGTCAATGATTTGTGCGTTCACTATTATTGCTTTTATTAACTAGGCGAAGCGAACAATGTCAGTAATACAATACAATGAAGTCGTCAGAAAAAGGTCGTCCTGGTATGCCTCGTTAACACGTGTGTGATTTAGAAACGCGTCCAATGAATGCGTGTTGAATGCAGATTATTTGCGCACTAACATTCTCAACATAAAAATGAACAAATGATAGCTAATGTCGGTAATAAAAAACCTCTGGTGATATGACGATATTACGATTTATATGTTTGGTAAACATAGATTATCATTAATAACTGTTCCAAAGAAAGCATGGTAGGATTGGTAACGGGGTTAGGCTGAAGATCTAACTCTAGAAAAGACTCGGTATCCCTGTGCGAGTCATGTTTCAATAACACTATAATGAAAACGCCACAAATAAATGTTCATGAGGTTCAGAACGCCAAACAAGTTGTGGACTTCGTCACCGAGATGTGGGGGTTTTTCATTAGGGAATCACCGTACTGCTTTTGTGCATAAACGTTCTGGGGATCATGCCTCAATTAGACTTCCTGGTGTGTTACGAATGTAGCGCACAGTAATTTTAGATATGTGTAATTTAAAAAAAAATCATATCATCTGACATAACTGCATTTGAGCAGACACATTGGCAAGTTTACTAGTAGAACATGTTAGCAGTGTAACCGTTGATTTTTAGATGATTTAAATAGGCGGAAGGATTTTTGGCATTTTTTTCGCCACAAGGCACGTGTGCGTAGCAATTTATGCAGAAATTGGTAAATATTGACGGGCATGGCACGTTCAGCCGTTTTAAAAGAGTTAGAAATATGTGATTTTGACAAAACTCTACCAGCATGTCAATGAGATGATGACAACGGCAGGAAAGAAATTTCTGAATTTTTGATGGTCACGTTTTCTTATAATCGTGCAAAACGTTAACATGGTCACCAATGGGAAACGTAACAGTAGGCTGAACCCTCTGGGCGTCCAGAAGCTGTCGTACATGTTACACGCACGCCGGCGTTAGACATGCTCTGGAAAGCAATAGTCAGTTATTCTAGACTCCAATAATATTATGTGATACCTAAAGATCTTCATTGAATTGCTGATCTGAATAATGTTTAAAATTTGAAGAAATTATAGTAATAAATAAATAAATTATTATCTGGGTAAATATTGCTTTCTTGGTTATATGCATTATTGTTGGTGTATTTAAATGTACTAATGTTTAACCCACCGAATTGACCTGTTGTTTGTTGGCATAATTCATTGTCATAATGCGTACGCATAAGTTCACCATCGGTTGTACCCGTATAAGGGAGAGCGCCTAGCGTTTTCAATTTCATGTCACAAACAGTGTCCGATAATACTAGATTCAACGTATTTAGAAATCTGCGATGACATTTTCTTGGATCCTTCGTCCGCCTTCACGAATTTGAACAAAGATGCAGCAACGTTGAGTCCATATACAACACATCCTGTTGTGTCGCTTCAGTTGTCCAGTTTGTCAGAACAGCTCACTGTTGTGCGTTGACAGGTGATTGTTAAGACAAACGGCCCTACCTGCCAGACCGCTAAATCTTCGTTTTTCACCACATGACGTAGGCCCACTTTGATCAACGACTTCCTGTTGCATGTTGTGGATCGCCGTGATGTCGTAGGCCACAAATGTTACACCTAACGTATTTATCGCGAAGTCAACAAAGTTTGCCCTCGTGATGGCGCTCTCAGTTCCACTGACCATACCTGTCGGTGGTCTTAGCAGATAACATGCATAAGTGTTGCATTATAAAAAAGTATATTTGAATTGATCGGCATTACGCAAATACAGAGCTACTGTACACATAGGCCTATCTAATATGTTTCAACGTTACGTCTAGTAGCAATCATGACGAAAAGGTGATGACTACAACGAATGTGGTAAACATGGTGGGGATGACTGATTACATGTGCTGGCTGAAAGTGATTTGTTATTGACGTTAGTAGTTTAACAAGATTTAACAAGATTGCCATCCCAAACAACAAGTTCCAGATGGATGGCAAGTGGACAAGGAAGCCATTGGCTTATCGAGAGTCCAAAAATGGTCTCATCTATTTGTAAAAAGGTAAAGTCATTCCCCAGGCATTACGCCTTAGGAAGCCATGTGCTCAAACCTGGTTTCTGTAGTGCGAAGCAACTTAGAGTGCAGTTATACTGACTCTCCTGGACGGGACACTAGTCCATCGCAGGTACTTTCCAAACAGTGTTTCTACTCATTCGCAGCTTAGTAGACTGAGGCAAAGTAGGGTAAACGAAATTGCCTAAGCTTCGAAAACGAACCATGCCAAGTGTTGGTCTTGAACTCACAATCCTCAATTTAGAATCCAACACCTTAACCACTAGGCCAGGGCTGCCCATCTATGTGTAGCCCGCCCTTATCAAATATCTGTCAATTCTATTTTTAAACATATTCACACTACTAGCAAATAATTGAACTGCATTGTCCTAAATGCTACAATATCATGGACTGCAAACGTGAAAGTTTAATTATGTGCATACGTTCCGCGTTTTGCCACAAATTGGACGACGCAAAGTACAGTGTCGATACAAGCCTGCATGGTCGTGCACAACAGTAATAGAAACAATGGCGTCAAACTTGCACAAAACCACACGGTTACGTGACGTTAATAATAGGAATATAACGTTTTGATATATGATGGATTTTCGCGAGAACGCCATCGTGTTCAACAACAAGATGATAATGCATATAGCGACAACCACGCCCAAGAAAAAACCAAGGTTAAGTGTGAACTGAAAGGCATGGCTCGAGGTGTGTTTCGTAAGCTGCATTGCAAACTCTGACCATTCATCTAGCCATACCCAAACGAATTGATGCCGCCATGTTTGCGGGTGCATTAGTCAAACATTAAATTCATACACGCTCCTGTTCGGTCAAATAGACTTGTTCTTTCAATCTCAACTATGTTCTGGTGTCGCTCATCTCGATAAGATAATGCCATAATGTTTAGATATTGTAATAATAATAATAATAATTTTATTAAAATGGCAACCATAGCAGTTGAATTATACAATTGGCACAGTAAAACAACCAATGATAATAAATTAATTAAGACAAAAATATGACTTAAAATATAAAAACTTAAAAGGTGCATGTACATCATGTTTAAAGTTATGTTTGTATATAAACAAGGTAAATATGAAGGACATAATCATAAATTAAAACTTAAAACAGGCAATACTATAGTAAAATAAATTATATGGCCTACTACTATTATGTAAAAAGTAAATAATTTATAAATGAGTTCATAATTACTGCCAGTGTCTTAAAGCATATGGTATAAAAGAGTTCAGAAATCTTGCAGTTCTGCAACGCGGCACACAGTAAGTCCTTGTGTTTCGAGTTGTATACGGAGTTTCCTGGAGGGGAGGCAAAAGATGGTGTAATTTATGTGTAGATTGTTGCATGCTTATGAATAGCGTTCTACACAACTTCTCCCTCCGGTATGACAGTGTTGGTAGATTGGCTGCGGTGATGGCTTCGGTGTACGACTTATCTTGAAAAATGGTCCGCATTGCCCGTTTCTGGATGTATTCTATCTGTCTCGTTTGCTTTTTTGTAAGGCTCGTGTGCCACACTTGGCATGCGTACTCCAATACCGATCGGACGATTGAAATGTATATGTTGATGAGATGGTGAGGGTCAATGCCGGCTCTTTTGAGAAGGATGATGAAGTATAGACGTTGCGATGCTTTTGTAGTGATTTCGTCTATGTGTAATTGCCACTTCAGATCTTCAGATAGAGTCACACCTAGTAGACGAGTGCTGTTAACTTGTTGGATTGGTCTACCGTCGATGGTTAGCAGTGCGATGTTCGGAGTTGATTTCTTGAAACATATCCGCAGTTCTTTCATCTTGTCGTAGTTCAGTTGTATATTGATCAACTATGTGGAGGTTATCGTCAATGGAAATCTCATTTTGTAGTAACGATGCAAATTATTACTGGAAAAAGAGGTCGTTAAACAAATAGAGCATATTTAAAAGAAACGTGGACAGTAACAACTGGTTGGCTCCTATTACAGGGACCAAACTTGGTCTGAGAAGTAGTGTTCTGTCCCATACGTCAACCTGTATGGTTTTTTTATTGAAAGTATGATACACTACATACCATAATACAATAAATACAGACATTGTCACAGTTTCCATAATGAAGGTATCAAGCCACAAGTGGCTAATCCCCCCTCATAATACATGTAATGTACGTATATTTTATTCTATATTGCAAGACATTACACTTTATCAACAGTTTGTCTCAATGACTGTGTTGCTGTTTGTTTATTGTTAATATGATTTTTCATTTCATTGTATTGTTGTGATGGAACAAATAAACATTTTCTGATTTTGTTTCTGATTCCGTAGTTGACATATTTGTCGTCCACTTGGTCATTCTCTCTGTTGCTAGTATCGCTGTCCTCGTGTATGATCTTACGTGTATCAATTTCGTCAACAGGGCACATACATATTCGCGAGATGATGTTAGGCGTGACCTTCGAAAGGTCGTCTGGTAAGGTGGCGCCTCTGACTGTCATTCTGATAGTCGTTCTCGACGAAGGCGAACGTTGTGTTTAACTTGACGGTGGCGCCGTCTGCGGGGTCTGCCCTCACGTATTCAATAGTTGCTCTTATTTAAGTACCATGCCACTATTTTATGTCTTCATCACACTATCACTCACTAGGGCAGTGAAGAGATAAGAAATAATAAGGTTTAAGTATTTTTATGACACATTGAAGGTGGTGAAATACATTTTACTTGAGCCGGTCGTTTGTGAATCTACCGCCGTTTTGTCGATCTCGGGATAATACCTCTCTACACAGTCAGCAGCATGACTACCAACTGCTTGTACGATCTTATGCTCGTTTTTTCTTCCAGTTCGTCAGCTGCTGATGTGCCAAAGATCACCGTCTTCCTCTTTGAAGGCGAGCAGGTGGTTTTGGAGGTTTGCGCTGCAACCTACGCTATGGTGGCGTCACAATGCTCTCTGACGGTAGGTAGAAACACTATTGCAGTAATCATCTACCATGGGAAATTTCAGAAGTACTTGTGCTTTGACCGCTAAAAGTGTATCATCCGATTTTAAATTGTTTGGGTGAACACAAGACAATGTTTATTTTAGTATGTTGCTTTTCCGAGTATCAGTGTTGCCGGAGACGAGGCGTCCTGCTTTCGTTCAGCCGTTCAGTCGTCTGTTACAGATTGGGTCTGTACCGAGGACATAATTATATCGTTTACTTCGTGCATTACGTCTTGCGGAGAAGGGAACAGAGTCGTGAAAGAGATGGAGTGTACGGCCGAATGTACATACCCGTATTTCGTCACCTTGCATATCCCACACCGTCCCATCCCCAGCGTGCTTGCTTATCCTAAACCATCCCGTTGCCTGCTAGCGTTTCCCACAACCACCCCATGTCTGTATAATATACAACGATCCCATCCCATGCAACGCATCCAACAAACTCTAGTATCCCTGTCTGTGTATTTTATATCTGTCAGTTCTTGGTATTTCACAAACACCTACCCCACTGTAGGTATCCCATATCTTGTGTCATTAACTTGCGTAATAGAGACACTTGTTAACTAAATGGACAATTCGCATCGCACACCCTCCTGTATAGGCATATCACGCACACGAAGACTGCCTGGGACTATCCCTTCGTTTCCCCATATGCACCCGAGATTATTGTTTACCAAGTAGGTATCTGAGATCTACTGTCCCGCACTGCAATATCTTTCTTAGGGGTGTTTTTTTTAGCTCGCCACTAGATACTCTTCAGCGATCTTCATTCACAAGTACATTATTCCTCTCAATTTACAAAAAAACTGCCAGATTTGTTCCGTCAAAGTAATTGTTTCGATAAACATTTGACTAACATATATTCGATGTATTCGACGGTGAAGACGGAAAAGGGGAATACTGTCGCCAGTTTCGACAACACTTTATTCACGCAGGCACGCTACAATTAGCACAGGTAGCAACTTGTAAATCCCAAATTCTAACCAGCTGATCAAACGCTAAATCTACTGCTGCGAATAGGTCAATTGAAGACGACGAGACAAATAAAGTCGGGATGATGGGAAATTGCTAGAGCCATTCTGTCGAACATAAGACTGATATCTGCTTAATTTGCATTCTCACATCCCCGTCAGATCCCGTCCCTGTAGCGTTGGTTTGGATGGAGAGAGGTGACAGAATTCACCGTGGCGGTGTGGTAAAAAAACGCTGTAGCATCGACACCCGCCTCGAGCAAGGACTCATCCACAACGGCGGCTGTCTGGCGACAAACTACGGCTTCCAGGTGACGACGTGTCAGGGCGGTGTGTTTGAGGTCGTCACATCGAATGACACCTTCCCGCCCGGACTGAAACAGCTCTTCGCTGTCACGGTAGAGTGTTCGTACTGGATGCATACGACAATGAATTATTGTTCTTCCCAATAATGGCCAACACGTTTCCGGTTTTCCCGCGCATGCGTCATTCCCCGCTTCAGTGTAGCCTTGGTTATCTTGGCTACGTGCTGTGGCGCCACCTTTTGTCGCACACATCATCGCGTGGATGCAATGTGTACTTTTCATTAAGACGATTCTGGGCGTATACATAATTAGCTAATTACGATGTCATCCAGGCATAATTTATAGAATAAGAGTTAACTTTTATCAGTTTATACGATGATATTCGAATTAGCTTTAAACTTTGATTATATTGACACAACAGTCAGACTGAAAAGGTAAATCAGGCGAAAACGTTTTAATCTCAATAATGACGCTGATTGACTGCTGGCGCTTCTTGGGAACGCCTACACAGTGTGGAATGGTGACAGTGGGTAATAACGGACCACGCCTTTGCGGCCAGACACTCTTCTCGGCGAATTCACGAAGGCTAGGGAGAGTCAAATAAGCGAGAATAGCCTCAGTGGTTCTCTGCCAACTGAACTTAGTAGAATAGTAGTGCCACCTAGGGAATGTTAACGAACTTACACACATTTATTCACGGTACGAGTAAGGAATGACATACTCTGTCAATACAAAAATATACTAAAATTAATAGCATATTCTGAGGTTGGTTTTATAAAACCGGAAGCTTGTATTCAAGATGCCAAAAGTGTTGCTGGTACACGTAGTGTAATTAATGCGTTTTAGAAATAATGAAAACTAATTATATCACACACATTATTGTCAGCCAATACATGAGACGCAGAGACACATTTCGGTGGCCGGTACGACGAGACTATGAGAAGCAATCGATGTGAGTAAACATAATGCTAATAGTTTGTGGTAGAAAACAACACGTTTTAAGATGACAGTGACGAAAATATGTCGCATCACAATAGTGGGACTGCAAATAGCCGGGTACCAATTTTTTTTCAATGTGCTACAATAACCCCCTTTCTCTCTCCATCTCACGCACTCACGCACGCACGCACGCATGCACGCACCCACGTACGCACACCCGCACGCACGCACGAACGCTCTCTTTTCATCCCCAGTCTCTCATACTCTATACAATAACGTTGCCGCGACAGAGTGATTTTTATGTAATTAGTAAAGGTCGGTGCTGGACATGGGATGGCGCCTCTTCTGCCAGGTCCTACGCTTGGACGGGGAGGCGCCCGCAAACCAAGCAATGTTCTCATGTTTCCAAATGGACGGACTGAGTATATATCGCGGCCGACCCAGAACTGTCCTCCCCGGGCCCGGAACCCTTGCAACAGATCAGCATGCGGCCCCCGGGGGGGGGGGGTACTCCCCATACTGAGGTATACATGTATGTGCCGCGCAAATGCCCCTGTTTTTGGCCATTTTTCTCTCTCTGTTCAAAGAAATTTTTTTAATTTTCACTCTTTGTGCCCCATTTAAATCTGATAATTCTCTCTTTCACCGAAGAGGAAATTTCCCAATGAAAAAGTTTCGCCCGAGATTACCTTACACTTATAGATATTAGATACATTGTTCAATAATTCTCTTTTGGTGACCCTAAATTTCTTGATTTTTTTTCTCTCTCTCTCTCTCTCTCTCACTCTCTCTCTCTCTCTCTCTCTCTCTCTCTCTCTCTCTCTCTCTCTCTCTCTCTCTCTCTCTCTCTCTCTCTCTCTCTCTCTCTCTCTCTCTCTCTCTCTCTCTCTCTCTCTCTCTCTCTCTCTCTCTCTCTCTCTCTCTCTCTGAATACCTTATGTTGTGTGAATTAAAAGTGTCAATACGATTGACATACGCCATCTTAATTCAGATGTACATAATATTGTAAGATCGCAATGACATGTTACAATTCCTGTATATTTCAGCTGCAAGTGTGGACCAAAGTTATGTCTGTGTACCGGTACATCTTATATTTTCCTGCTCGCATGCAACAGTGCTGAGCAGAAAAAAAAACAGTATTTCGACCGAAAAAAATGAATCGTATACCAACAAGTAATTTAAGTTCCCAGTAACATGCACAAACGAATTAATGTATTAGCTTGTTTTAAGGGCTTACTTAAACAAATGTAGCAATAGCCAACATTGATAACCTATGTTTTAATAGTATCTACATATTATGCAAAACGCGAATGGTGTGTGTGCTTTGCTATCAAATAAAGCATTCTTCTTGAAAATGTCGTGTATATTGTATTATGACATGTTCGACATATGCTTACTATTCCATCACTCCCTTTTGCGAAGTACTGATTTATAAATGAGTGACTTAATGAAAATGTTTTTGATGACAACATTTACCCGGGGGAACATTATTGTAAACATGCATGCACACACAGCGCCTAATAAGATATCAAACCAAAAACCAAAATCCAGTTAACAAGGAATCAATGTTGCCATTGGTGTGTAGCTTGTATGGCCGTCTAAAAATCCGTTAACACATATTGCAAAATGATATATTCATTATTTATTTATCATATGCTTTCCCTTAGCAATTATCTATGGCCAGTTATGCTGCATTATATTCCCAACAATCTAGTGAATATCTTACTGAATGCAATCAGTTCTTTCACCAATATAGAATTACATTATGTTAACGTATCAAATAAGACGTCAGTCCACATTTTCAGCAGAGTGTGGCTTCCTGTGCTTAGATGTAAAATCCAACGACTATGCTTAACGTACAATTTGGCATTTCGATGCAAACACAAGCACAAGTCTATAACGCTTGGCAAACTGCTATCTCCCCCAGCTGTGGTTGTTCCTGGGAATAACGGGATGGGAATAGGGTCCTGATATGTCGCCTCCCCACGAGAACGCATACCTTCGAGATGCACATATACGACTGGAAGAGACTCGTAAGGACGAAGCCAAATCCACGAGCTACTCCATCATTTAGTTCCCAGAAGCCGATGGAAGGGTCATAATAAGGAGTAAGCGTCAACCGTCAATAAAGCCAACTTTCATTTACTCTAAATAAGAATACAGAGTTAACTATTGTAAGATTTTTTGAGTACTTCTAAAACATAAGGAGGCACCTCTGGTGTTAAGATTGCTGATGTACGTGTATACTAAACAAAACTTCAAGTGAAATGGGATTTAGTATCTTGTCCCAGTTTACCGCCTGTAATGGAGTGGAGCAATCCTTTCTCCTATACTTTTCTTTGTATATATGGATGAATTATTTAAAAAGCAAGAGAAGAGTGGTGTGTGTGATGCCACATGGGCAACCAATATACGGGTGGCATAGGATATGCATATAGCTTGACCCTGCAAACACCTACAATGTCTGGACTGAAGGTATTAATTGAAATATGGGAATAATGTGCACACGATTTCTGTGTAGAGTTTAATAATACAAAGAGCATGTATCTTGTTTTTAAAGCAGTTGTTTTTAATGGCACCGAGTTACAAAGTGTTCAGAATGATGTATATATGGGCCACCATAAAGCCACTGTTGATAAGGACATCCTAACCGCCGATGACGTTACACAATTCTGGAGAGGGTATAACATGTTCATGGGTGATTTTGGTCATAGTTCTGTAAAGTGCAAGTTGCTCCAACAACAACGCTGCTCATTCTACGGAGCTTCACAGTGAGTTCTCCAGAGTAAGTGTTGGCATGTATCGCGTGGCGCAAGGCATTCAATAAGTTGTGGGGGCTGGCACCTTTGACACACGGCGATGTTGTCTGATAGTTTGCCACTATTGATTAGTTGGATGGTGGAAAACTCTAACATAGACATAAAAAATTGCCCTCTAGCATTAGTCGTTCAGAAGTTATTTTGTCAGTCAACGAGTTGCCGCCACCTTTGACCCCATCTAGAATGAATGGATTTTTAGTATATACCTCTAGACCCTGTCAATGATCCGTGGTGCAAAAATCAGCTTTTTGTATTGAACTTTTTAGTCCCATGGTATTTTTGCCTAAAATTCTTGGACTATGACAAGTTCTTCAAAGTGTTGACGTTGGATGTTATACGGAAGAAGAAGAAGATGTCGAATATATGACCACACTTTTGTAATATGGTGTTACTACGATCGGGTTTTAATAAGCTCTTACTTGAACGTTATTATCAATGGTATTTATTTTTTGTTTTTGCGAGGTGTCCTTGTGGACATGACCACGAACTTCGTTCGATGCCGTCAACAAACACCACCTCTTCTTGGGTGCCAACCGTTCAGACTGTGGTTTTAACACGTGTACTTCTAAAAACGTAATAAATGGTCAATAGATTTACTCAATATCTGAATCTTATCGAAACATGTGGTTGGTTCATCTCCTTTCAAAACACTTTCGAAACATTCCACACATTTCCAACTTGCATTGAACTACTCTTGCGTTTAATGAAAAATTACCTGCTTTTCTTTAAATCGTGACATACCCGTGGAAGACATCACGTGGCCATTCATTTGTCGAACATGTCACAATACTCAACATTTTCAAGAAGAATGTTTTATTTGACAGAATGACAAAGTAGACACACAATTCGCGTTTTGTATTATGCATCCACAATATTAAAGTGAAGATTATTAATGTTGACTACTGCTATATGTGGTTAAATACGCGCTTAAAACACACTAGTGTGTGAGTTTATTTGCACACATTATTAAAACTTAAATGGCTTGAGTCCTTGTTTTGGCCCTGCTAGTAATACTCAATCGATCGAAATAATCTTTCCTGTTGAGCACTTTAGCTTGCGGACAGGAACGGGGGCGACCGGATACGCAAGACCGGATGGAAACATCGCTGACTGGCGTTATATTTAGTTCCTCTGTAGGTTAAGAACCTCTCCCGGAGTCAGAGCTCTGCTCCAAATTCGCAGCTGAAACACACAGGAATGGTCATGTCATTTTGGTCGTACAGACTATGTCCATTTACGATGTCATATATCAACCATAAAGACACGTTGAAATCATTCAACACATGGAGCAAATCATACACTTCCACAGTGAGGCGGACGGAGGTTGTAATTCATTCACGACTGATGTAGTCGTTACTATACAGATGTACCATGTACCTCATTTTACATTAATTAAAACAATATAAAACAATATATTTCGATAATTTCGTATACTTCAGGATTATTTGCTTTATTGTAAATAAGAAGAAAAAAGAGATAATTAAACGGTTATATTGCCTTTGGATTTGATACATTGTATGATCATAGACACGAAGTCGTCGGGATGTTATCCACACAGAAGAACTACTAAGTACTCACGTTATCCATGCATCCACAGAAGAACTACGAAGTACTCACGTTATCCATGCATCCACAGAAGAACTACGAAGTACTCACGTTATCCATACATCCACAGAAGAACTACGAAGTACTCACGTTATCCATACATCCACAGAAGAACTACGAAGTACTCACGTTATCCATGCATCCACAGAAGAACTACGAAGTACTCACGTTATCCATGCATCCACAGAAGAACTACGAAGTACTCACGTTATCCATACATCCACAGAAGAACTACGAAGTACTCACGTTATCCATGCATCCACAGAAGAACTACGAAGTACTCACGTTATCCATACATCCACAGAAGAACTACGAAGTACTCACGTTATCCATGCATCCACAGAAGAACTACGAAGTACTCACGTTATCCATACATCCACAGAAGAACTACGAAGTACTCACGTTATCCATGCATCCACAGAAGAACTACGAAGTACTCACGTTATCCATGCATCCACAGAAGAACTACGAAGTACTCACGTTATCCATACATCCACAGAAGAACTACGAAGTACTCACGTTATCCATGCATCCATAGAAGAACTACGAAGTACTCACGTTATCCATGCATCCACAGAAGAACTACGAAGTACTCACGTTATCCATGCATCCACAGAAGAACTACGAAGTACTCACGTTATCCATACATCCACAGAAGAACTACGAAGTACTCACGTTATCCATGCATCCACAGAAGAACTACGAAGTACTCACGTTATCCATGCATCCACAGAAGAACTACGAAGTACTCACGTTATCCATACATCCACAGAAGAACTACGAAGTACTCACGTTATCCATGCATCCACAGAAGAACTACGAAGTACTCACGTTATCCATACATCCACAGAAGAACTACGAAGTACTCACGTTATCCATGCATCCACAGAAGAACTACGAAGTACTCACGTTATCCATGCATCCACAGAAGAACTACGAAGTACTCACGTTATCCATACATCCACAGAAGAACTACGAAGTACTCACGTTATCCATGCATCCACAGAAGAACTACGAAGTACTCACGTTATCCATGCATCCACAGAAGAACTACGAAGTACTCACGTTATCCATACATCCACAGAAGAACTACGAAGTACTCACGTTATCCATGCATCCATAGAAGAACTACGAAGTACTCACGTTATCCATGCATCCACAGAAGAACTACGAAGTACTCACGTTATCCATGCATCCACAGAAGAACTACGAAGTACTCACGTTATCCATACATCCACAGAAGAACTACGAAGTACTCACGTTATCCATACATCCACAGAAGAACTACGAAGTACTCACGTTATCCATACATCCACAGAAGAACTACGAAGTACTCACGTTATCCATGCATCCACAGAAGAATTTACCCCCGCACAGATTGCCGAGGAAGACGGGTGTGGCGCCATTCAACATGCAACCTACAAAACAACAAGCGAACGTCAGTGCCCGTTCATTTTAGTTGATTTGAGAGAATATCACTTTATTCAGTATATGCATGCTACAAAGATGTACATACAAATAATAAAGAGTACAATATATACAACTACCAACTGTCTGTAAATTACTAAGTATTTTACTGGGTATACTATGTGAAGGTAAATAATAAATGATTAACAAATATATCGAAATGAACATTCACTGAACAATGAATAGTCAGACGACTTCAACAAACTGTAATCACACCATTGTGATTCATCTTTGCATTTCAATAAAATGGAACGTGTTAACAACGCAATTTAAACACAAACACATCATTTCCCTTTGTTTCGTTGATGGTTTTATAACATATAATTTCAAGATTGTCTTTAGTCTTGCATTGATAGCTTATGAGAGCCTTTACCGCCTGCTTCAACCTATGGTAGCTTTCATTCCGTTGACGATAATATTCTATAACATTGTGGCACACGTGTTAAGTTTTAACACATCGTCTTTCCCGGTGTCAATTCCGAATTGTGCGAATTCTAATGGTACAACATACCCTCAGACGGCGCTCGTTCGCGCTCATAGCCTTGGAGATACAGCTTGACATTCTCCCCATCGAAGACCATGACGGCCTGCTGCCAGCCAGCCTTGTCCAACCAGTGAGAATTAGGCGCCTGTAATCACAAGTAACGCAAACTGTACTCTGCAGTGTTTAACGTTGCACAAGGAGCAGAGTATACCAAACATCAACAGCTTATCTATACCTATTATCGTTATTGCAATCATCATAAGTAATTTTGGGGTTAACAACGATCAGTTTACTGAGATTTACTTAATTTCCTTTTATCCGTAATGGCATAGTTCAACTGGTTACAGCCTTGGTACCGCTGTCAACTTGGGATTGTATCTAATTAAGTTAGAACGGCGTACTCTCAATAAAAAACCCGGGTTCGAATACTCTTGCTGTCGTTTCGATACTTTGGCAATTTCTGTCAAACCACGTGGCCATGTTGCGTAACTGGATGCTTCCCAGAGAAGTCGAGATGTCGTAACAATTTGAAACACGGAAACATTAGGTCATTATTGCGAGCAAAAAGCCACCACCAACGTGCATCCAGTACGAATACTCTACCGTGACAGCGAAGAGCTGTTTCAGTCCGGGCGGAAAGGGATCACTCGTTGTGACGCCGGCAAACACACCGCCGTAGCCCGTCGTCACCTGGAAGCCGGTGTTTGTCGCCAGACAGCCTCCGTTGTGGATGAGTCCCTGCTCTAGGCGGGTGTCGACGCTGCCGCGTTTGTACCACACCGCCACGGTGAATTGTGTCACCACTTTCCTGCTAAACCAACGCTCCAAGAACGGGATCTGACGGGAATACGAATTAACGGGGATATCAGTCATACATTTCACTAAATAGCTCTAGCAATCTTACTTCATTCTGACCTAACTTGTATTGTTTTTGTCGTCGTCGACAGCATTATCATCATGACTGTTTTCAATTTCATTACAATGTAAATTCTTATTTGTAGCAAAACGAGCCACTACTAACCAGATGGACCTAATGCCAATTTGAGTTTTATATGTTGCTAACTAATTATAACGTACCTCCATGAACGCATTGCCGTCGAAACAGGCGGCAGTATTCCCCCTTTTCGTCAACAGCTCCACGGGAGTTGAGCCTCGTTGCACGAGACGTGCGTTATGACATCTGTCCTCAAAGCCGTTTTCAAAGTCGAATTGCAGAAGCAGACCTTTGTCGCTACAGGTGGCTGGAGTTGAACATGACATTGTGATTGTCATTCTTACCTCTTACTATTATTTTACCTTTAATCAATTTCTATATATAAATGCAGTATGTTAACATCTAACTTGATATTGCATAACATATCTTACGTTCACGTTTATTCGTCCCTTTGTTCGTCGACGCTGTGTTTGTGTTTACTACTGAGATGTGTATGCATTCGGTAACATTATAACATTCGGTAACATTCTCACTGTTCTATTTATATCTTATGTGGATAATTCCATAGTTCAATAAAGTTGTAGATTATTTTTTTAATTATACCTTCATTAGTTGTCATGGTTACCTCAAAATGATTCCTTCCCTCTAACTGACTTCGTAAGAAATGTCCCACTAAGTACAACTAATCTATGATACGGAACCTGCACAAGCTCAATCTCAGTTACTGATCAAGCATCATACAATAAAATACAATAACCGAATTGTATATCTCACGATAATTCGCATAAGCGGTAACAGCGATGACATGTGTTTACTGAGGCTAATATTTATCTTCTAGATATCACCATCGATTTTGTCTAATAATCGCCTAAAATATAATTCACCGGAAAGATTGGGGTCTCATCGGAAATGTAGCTGGACGCCGGCTAGTGCATCAAAAATCATTATAAGCCGGTTCACTGGTCTGCTCTACTTACGGTTGATTTGCGGTGGTCGTTGTGGGCGGTTTATGACATCTCCGCATGGGACAACGTTCGGCCTCGGACTCCTGCGCTCGCACAGCAGTGTGTACTGGTTCCAGAACAGTTCGCCGCAGTCGATTCCATGCATCCGGAATTTGTTGCGATAAACAAGCTCGCAGACGAAGTACAGATGACAGTTTCCCGGATGAGCGATCCACACCTTGCCCTTGTAATAGTCGCGGAGGGAACAAAACACCTCGGCAACTCTCGCTGCAAACAGATCGCTCACAATGTCGAATTTCAGGAACAATCAGAGAAGGCGTCGGCTCGGAGAAGCATACACAGATGGGTAATTTTACAGCTAAACCGGACCAGTGTCGATTGAACAATTGCTAAAGAAATCTCCACAAGGAGCATATTGATCCCTGTTTGGTTTACAACACTAACAATCCTGGGCACTAATCGACAAACTGTACTCGGTGAGGGTTTGTTCTTTTTTAAATTTAATATACGACATTGGCGTATTTGCTGTTCGTGACATACACGAACGATGCGTTATTGAAACGTTCGTCGAAACACCTGAGTTACTTTCACCGAACACATGTCTCAACATTTTTATTTAGACAAATGTCGTACTTGTAAATCTAGATCGTTGAAGAGTGTCTAGCGACGAATTAAAAAACATTCCAGATAATTACCTCATTGATATATGTTACCTACGTGGGAACCGGATCCCGCGGGTGCATAATGGGCAAGTAGGTCTGGGAAACGAATGGCTAATCCCTGGTAGATTCCGTGTGCGGGATATATTGTGCGATGAACACGTGGGTACGGGGCGGGCGTGTCTCGATTACGTAAATTAAGGACAAACAAATTGGGACACATACGGATGGGGTAGGTGTACACCTAGGCAAGGGGAAGGGAAGATGTAAGCTACGCGGCAGGCAGTGGGACGAAGTGGCTGTATGCTATGCAGACTTGGGCACGGGAAACGCAGGAACGAGGACGGTGGGTTTAGGATACGTACGTATTGGTTTCCGGCACGGAATCATACACTTTCCGAATTTGAAAGTTGTTATCGCTTCCCCCTTTTCGTCTGTGCACGTCATCTTCCTCTCGCGACTACCCTGCGCTCCGCAAGGAATACTGCATGGTGTCCAGTCGCTCCACGGACCACACTCCTGATCTGGAACAGTCGATTGGACGGCTGAACGAAAGCAAGACGCTTCGGTCTCCAGCAACGCTGATGCCCGGAGAAAAACATCATGAGCCGGCGTTGCGAGGCTGTTCTCTTCTACTTTAGATGGGACGCACGATGACACTTGAAACGGGGTTATGACAACAGGCGGGTAAATCTTGGCGAGGCGCGTAAGACGTCTGTATATTAATTCAGCCGTTTTGGTGTATTTTATCTAGATATGTGTACGTAAGTCAGTCCCTCGATGGTAGAGACCCGTGCGGTATAATTGCACTGTGGCGCCATCTGCTGATCACAATTTGGCAGGAATTATGACGCCAACTTGAAAACCCTACCTTTCCCGTCAACATGTTGGTAGGTATACAAATAATTGCAAATCATGTTCATGGCACAGTTCCGAAGAACAGTTAGCTTTATTTTCGCACAAATATATCATGACTAGGCTGGTGATAAAACATGGTATAACGTTTTTTTGAGAAAGCAATCGATAGTCAGTATCAACAAACAATAAAATTACAATTTTATTTGTAAATCCATTAACATGCAGAGGAATACACGACACTGTAAGCACCATGTTTGGGTGATTTCTTCATTTGCGCACTGCGTTTAAAGCGCTACCTTTTTATGAATATCAAAAACGGTATAGGCCGTTTTGAATGAAACAATGAGAAAAAAATCGAAAAGTTACCATTGCATAAATATATTTTTATGCAAATACGAATATTTTTATGTCAGGGGAAAACAAATAATTACTATACGTACAAATGTGCATTAAAATAAATTAGTTAAAAAAAAAAAAATACATAAACATATATATATATATATATATATATATATATATATATATATATATATATATATATATATATATATATTTATGTATTTTTTTTTTTTTTTAACTAATTTATTTTAATATATATATATATATATATATATATATATATATATATATATATATATATATATATATATATATATATATTATATACTAATAAATAATTAAATATATAAATTGGATCTAAAATCACAATTGTACAAAATATAGCGTTCGTGCCCAATTTAGACCACATAGGTTCATTAACAATAATAACGGTTAATACAATAGATGTTTTATCAAAGTATTTTCAATGTCATAAAGTCGATTTCTAAAGCCATACATGTTTCGGAAGTTTATGTTTGTTGCAACGGGATGTGACAGGTCTACGCAAATTTGCTTTGTGACACTTTACAGACGATACATTTCAGTAGGACACAAAACACTTACTTGCCGCTCCGGCGGCCATCATGGGTCCGCCCTTCAACAAGTTGGTGTCGACGAGCGCAGGTTCGCTGTCGTCACCGGCTGTAAGTACACATGCACCCAGTCAGTCATTCCAGCTGGTTCTATGGCAATAACTGCTATTTTGTCCATGGATATTAAACTTTTATTAAATATTTTATTTCCAAAGCAAAAACAACAACAACAACATAATAATAATAATAATAATAATTATTATTGTGCATTACATGTTCTGAATTGTATATAATAACAACTATATAGAACAGGGATTCTTTTTTCTTCTTCATATCAGAGCAAATCCTTCAAATGTGAAGATTATTTGCTCGATGCTACCGTTTGTTAACACAGCCGCTGATTGTGCAAATTGACGTTGCAATCGGAAGGGCGGGTTTCCTCCAGGAAATGGAACCTATAACTTGGTACTAAGCGTGTGCAAGTTTTACCTGTGCAGTTGCCTAGAGCTCCCCTGATAGCGGCAGAAATCTTTCTCGCTGCCGACACATCCGTCGACAAGAACTGGTTCTGGTTGAACTCAGGGCTGGTTACCGGGTAGAGTGCACTGGGCGCGGCGCTACCGATTACTGTGGGAAGACGAAACGATATTGTCAACGCCTAGGACCAACTAACCAAAATAGTTGCGCATCAATACGTTAATTCAATATACCAGTCTACATATTTTCATAATTTTAAATATCGATGTAAATGATAATCCTTTATTATTGCAGACGTGCAGCTATTGCTCGGATTATCTGCATGAAATTTGGATTTGGGGGATTTAGAGAAGAATAAGCTCGTATCCTATATTTGTACGGATTTTTGTCAAATTTACAAATTTTATTAATATTTGTCAAATGTGTCAAATTTAAATTGACAAATCTGGCATGGTAAAGTAAATATTATCTGGTGTTCACCACACATATTTAAAATCGAAGTAACATATACCGGTCTAAGTTCAAATACTTTTGATGTTTACAAGCACCACTGTGGGTGATTGTTGCCACAGTGTTGCCACCTACCGACAGACATCATAGTGACACCTCCATCGCGCACGATGGTAGCTATATCGTTGGTGCAAGCCTCCAAAACCATCTGCTCTCCGTCAGAGAGGAAGACGACGATCTTTGGCACACCGGCAGCTGACGAACTAGAAGTAACAACGAACGTAAGTTCGTACATCGTACGTACTGCTGCAGATAGTCATGCCGCTCATAATGCCTACGAATGGATTGTACAAAAGGTATCCAGAATCGTTAGTCAGTGATGATGGTGGCTTAATATAATGTTATTTAAATAATGGATATTTGTGATTTTTGTCTAGATTAATTACCCATTTCGGATACTTTATATAAGATAACAATTGAACAATGTTACCCACGCAAAAGTATGTGTCGTTTCGCTTGATGAGTTATACTACCGATATTGGTCGGTTCACATTCACACTGAATCTTTTGAAAAGATAAACACAATTTTAATTCTGTCCAAATTTGAGCCATATCGACTTAAAAGTTCAGCTGTTGTTACGTGCTAATAAGCAAGACACCGAATAATTTCCATGCACATAATGTTGCAAATAACCTGTGAAACCTTGTATACAGCTATGCTATTACCCGTTTCGGCTGTTTATATAAGATAACAATGGACCAATAGTATCGTTGTGCTTTATGAGTTATACCACCAATGTTGGTTGGTTCACATTCACACTGAATCTTTTGAAAAGGTAAAAACAGTTTTAACTCCGTCCAAATTTAAGTCAAATCGACTTCAAAGTTCAGCTGTTGCTACTTGCCAACAAGCAAGACACTTAATAATTTCGATGCATATAAACAACACGAGAAACCCTGTTTAGAATTATGCTATTCTGTCATATGTATCACAGATTTACAGATTTAGACCCGCAACTTGAAAAGGCGTATTATGTAAAGGCTATCAAACTAATATATCGGAGGTTTCGGATTGTTGTCACCTCTACGAGCAGTACTGCCATGAGAGACTGTTGTATACCTGAGGGCAGCCCCCGCTGCCTGGACAGCGTAAGCGAGGACACCGCTGCCTCCGGTGAATTTAGGAGCCAAGATGGCGGCCGCAGACGGCGCGTCCGTGAGGTCAAACGCAACGTTCGCCGTCGTCGAGAACGTTATCATCGACACGCGGACGCCAGAGGGCAGACCGCTGACGGCGTCGCTGACGAGTTGTTTGGCGGCTTCGAATCCGAAATTTGTCATACTGCTCGAGCTGTCGATAACGAAGACGACGTCAGCGGCAGGGTCCGCACAATCGGCTGTAACACGAGACAGCGGTGTCAATTATAAGGTTGAGGTCACTTTTTTGACTTTTGCATAGCCTGTTTATGGGTTCACGTTTCTTATCAGCCTTCTCCGAATAGTTCAGTATTAATAGGCTCCTAATTTGTCTACATAATGTTTATGTTAAGTCTAGTTGATAATAATTATACCATCTTTTGAAGTGTGATGTCATGATGACGCGTTTGACGGAAATCTCAAACACCAGATTCTGTAGAATTCTAAATATACTGCCCACAGTATTGTTGAAACTTGGCTATGTATATATTGTGTTCAAATTTTTAATATGTAATAATATGTCTCACGCCTGTACAATTCGCAAGAAAACATCCTTTAAAATAGGAAACCAGCCAGCCAGTTGTAAGAAAGTCGTTGTCATAATTTTATGATTAAGACTGACATACCTTGAATGCAGCTCTGAGTGTTGCATGGAAGGGTCTGCGTGTCGTTGCCAGCTGATCGGGTTTTGGTACCACCGCCGCAAGAGGCGCTGCACTCGCTCCATGGTCCCGGGCCACCTGCAGACAAACGTGTGAAGAACCACGTGACTGTCGCGTCATTTGTGTTTCTGCGCATCTTTGTAAGCCACACCTGACTATGCAGCTAAATAATTGTTAACTGATGTTGACGTTGAATTCAATGACTGAGGGGGTATGACGTCAGAGTTCCGAAGTAATGGTGGCGGCGTGCAATTTTGGCGCAATCCTGGTAAACACGTAAGCGTCATCGAATGAGCGAATTGCTATGCCGTATTTACGAAGGTTCTACTTAGAGTAGTCCAGCTTGACAAACATCTTGAAATGAATTGCAATGGTTCATTAAAATGAACGAGCGAACAAGGATCAGAATCAGCTATTATCTATGCAATCTATTCAAGCCACCATTTTCCCGGCATCTACACATAGGATGTTTAAAGACACTCACCGTCGCAAGGAGCCGAGTTGCACGTCATGTTGACTCGGCCGCAAATGAAGTCAGTGCCGTTCTCTGAGCAGGTGAGGCTTGCTGTGGCGTAGCCAATGCCGCAGTCTGCTGAGCATTCTCCCAGGATGAACATTTCGCACGCTGTAAGAGGCCAATTTCGTTAATACTGTTGACGAATTCTCAACATAGGCCTACATATACGTCGAGTGATAAAATACAACATGTTATTTTAATAGCAATACGAGCAGAATAGTGGGAAAACATTTTGGAGGTTTAACAGATGGAGACACAGAATACGTGTTTGATTTGATTATTCAACCTCATAGAAGACAAGGGGAGACAAATGATCGTTACACCTAACTAACATGATTAGGTATCATGTTGTTTTAAACAGTAAGTTCAAATAAAATAAACGGCAGTCAGCGGTGTCACCTACCAGCCGACCTTACGACGGCCACGCCGAGCAGCAGTAGCGCTGCTTGAAACAGGAGCGTCATCTCTCGAATGTGTGTGCCCTGGTGACGAAAGATGTACATGGTCTCATATGAGGACAGCGATAATAGCTAGCAACAGGGAGAACGGCCAAGTGGACGTCATAAATAAAAAAATATGCAAACATTGCTGATATAGCTGACGAGCTGCAAGTTGTTGGCCAAAATATAAACATTAACAAAAACATATGTCATACCTTGATGAGCTACACAAGAACCTAGTTGTATTTATCACTAAAGTGTCTACAAATGTATCTTGCAAGCACTTCACACGCAAGCCAGGCGACGTGCATTCAGTTACGCAAAATAAATATCCAATCAAAGGAAAGAAATCAAAGCTCGACCGTTGGCAATGTTCTTACCTGGAATCGTTGCGTCGAGTCACGTATTGAATCAACGTCTGGCTAAGTGTGATGCTGACCGAGGCAGCTGCCGATGGTTATAAAGCATCGGGCAGGAGGTGCTCAACTCTAACTGCGCGTGCGCGATAAGGCTCATTAAACAAACTTCGGGCCGCGCCTCTCACGTTATCCAAGCTGTTTTCTTTCTTGGGCGTGGTCTTGGCGATGTGCTTTAACATATTTTTTGTATTACCCGACGGCGTTCTCGCGAGAAGCTATCGTGCATAGAAACGCAATATCTATATCAGTAACGCAATATAGCTAAGTAGTGTTGTGCCATTTTAGCGCGACTGTTTTTGTTACCTTGACTGCTCTCCACGCCCATCGACACAACACAGTTACGTCTTCTGCATCAACACACACCATGGTAAAGAAATTAACTACTAACGTCAACAACACTGTAGTCTCACTCAGCACAGGAAATCACTCTAACAGCACATATACTGTCGTTTTTATCAGTACAATGGACTCCTCTTAACATACTTGCGAATTCGGCTGGGACAGAAAAACGCTGTTATAACAGAAGCAGTCGTTTAGAGTAAACATGTATATTTGCTGGAACGTAATACTTCCAGACTCCTGTTGTATTAAAACAACTCGTCTTAAGCGAATCAGCCGTTTAATATAATCAAATTGATCTGGTCCGAAGAGATTCAGTCTATTCAGCGTAGTCCACTGTATTGGCAAGATCGACTAATCGACGTATGACGGATGCGCATGATACACATGGTACACATGATACACATGATACACATGGTACACATGATACACATGGAATTCAGTATTATTGCGTCGATCAATTTATATATTTATTATCACTGCTGCTGTTACACTTGTCATCTTTTAACACCAAACGCAGGGGTGATAAGATAAATCCTAGTGAATATGGTTTTCCCAATTCCCAGATACGTCCACGTGATCGCGCGGACGCATGCGCGCACAGACGCACGCAAGCACGCACGCACGCACTCGCGCACGAAACTAGTTGGCTATCGAGATTCTTGGGTTTTTTGTTCAGCAACTTAGAGTGCATTGTCAGACCCATGCAGCGACGAACCAGTGATACATAACACGTCGTATGGTTTTCCATGACGTCGATCTTTGGTTTTTAATGTTCGTGCAGCTTTTTGTTAGATTGCAAGCGAAAATAAATCATATTCGCGGTAGGTAACATTTCACAAACGTGCGCCTGAGCGGGCAACTGGGGTGTGTCTTGTGTCTGAGTGAATGCCCTCAGAGAAACACCTGCGCCATTCCCATGTCTGGGTGTTACGGCAGCATCGCAGCGAACAGATGACCCGAAAATAAGGTGAGGAGTGATTAAGAGGCACGTGAACTTCTATGACATCAATGGAAGGCGGGGGAATTGGGCTGGTTCATTTATTTTTGCAAAAACGTGGGATGATGTTTGACAACCACAAATTATATAGATCGACATGAAATCAGGCACTTTACGTGGGCGGTGAATACATCGCAGTGTCTACAGTAACGCAGTGAAGATGACGCATGACTAGTAACAACTGGACTGCATAAATGTCTAAACAGGGGGAGTGGCACGTTGTGGTTGTTTGGCCCTAAAAATTGGTGGGAGGTGGACTCTAAGAATTAGTGGGATATTGGTCTCAAAACAAGTGGGAAGTTGAAACCCCTGTCACACACACACACTATCTTAAACGCGGTGCATAAGCGGCAAGGTATAAGGAACAAAAACACATAACAATGTTAACGACAAGGTGTGACAACAAACACATTGGCGTATCAGGGTGTACCGATGACGACGAATAGAATTAGATGAGACAATGATTACAATTCGTAGCGATTCACAACTAGGAGCTTTCCTTTAACCATTGATTCATGTGTATGTGTGTGTGTGTGTGTGTGTGTGTGTGTGTGTGTGTGTGTGTGTGTGTGCGTGCGTGCGTGCGTGCGTGCGTGCGTGCGTGCGTGCGTGCGTGCGTGCGTGCGTGCGTGCGTTCGTGCGTGCGTGCGTGCGTGGCCACTTAAGGCAGCTACTAAACCTAGTTTTTAGAAAATAAGTGAAGTGATAGCATGTTCAGGTGTTATATTTAGTAAGGATTAGACGAAGCTGCTATTAAAAAACACACTCCAGATGGACAAGGGAGCTATTGGCTTGTCGTGAGTCCAAAAAGTCATCTATATTATCGTGAGTCCAAAGTCATCTATATAATGTAGCCTGCCCTTGTCAAATATATGTCAATCTTATTTCTAAACATATTCATTCTTTTATCATTAACACAATCATTACACGATTTGTTCCATTCATGTATTGTCCTTGTTTGCTTTATTCTTACGACACCAGTCATCGCATTATAAACGTTTAATCGGGAGAACGTGGCAGCGTGTCAACAGTGGCGCTAATGTGTGGTTCGTCCGTCGACCACAATGTTTCACACAATGTTCACGCAATGTTCACGAAATGTTCACGAAATGTTCACACAATGTTCACGAAATGATCATGAAATGGTCACGCGATGTTCACGTAATGTTCACACAATGTTCACACAAGTTGTTGTACACCAATGGTGGTATTCTACAACACTTGAACATACATGACATTTTTAGTTAAACCTCTTTTGTCGCGAAGATCCGTTGCAATCGGCTAAAATCTGCTCGCCAGCAAACATTAAATTTTTTCTTGGGTTCATAAAAACATTTCTAAATTGAATAATTTATATTATGTGTGTGAATAGATTGTGGCTGTCTTTGTGAGAATGAAGGTGGAACAAAATCATATTATGCCAAGTTGATGTAGTAGTTGCAATTCCCTCGGATATATGGCTTTACTTTTTTATTAATTAAACTACACAGTTTGATCACTGACACGAAATGACTTCGCTATGCCTTCAGTATTTACTCCTCCGCTCAGGAGGGCTTTGTTTATTCCTTTATAAAAAAAACTACACACCCCAGGATTACCTTACTGGAAAAAGGATTGCAATTCCCTTGTAATTAGCTACACCCCTAAGAATGACCATGCACGTAGCAAAGAATCAAATTGCTCAACTGATTCTGCTAAGAGGAGTCCACTGTGTTATTAATTTTTTTGAGCATGCATCACCAAATTTGTCGGTCACATCAAAGGTGCACGGTTTCCACACTACATGTGCCAAAAAACCCACATAATACCATAGCACATTACGCTGAGAGATGAAGTTGATAAATGGGTTCGGAGCGGTCTAAAGTTATAGGTCGGTTATGTAAGCAGACGTCTGGAACAAAATATCTCTTCTAGTGTAATGTCTACATTGCCGTGTGCCAAAGAAAAAAGCCGCCCTTGGCATGTCATCAACATTGTCATCAACATTGTCATCAACATTGTCATCAACATTGTCGCATTAAGTTGACAGATGAAGTTGATAGAAGAGTTCATGAAGTTTTACTAGGACATCAACTACTATTACATTCGTGATTACATTCGTGATTACATTCGTGATTACATTCGTGATTACATTCGTGATTACATTCGTGATTACATTCGCATATCGCATCAAAGGCGCACCGCCTCCATACAACCGTGTGGCAAAAACCTCAATTGGCAAAAAATGTCGCACTAGACTCATAATTTTTTCATAGCGGTCGTATGTTTTCGGTCAGATATAAGTTGATATTATGAACGAAACAGATATATTTTACTAAAATGTATTTATTTTCAAGACACATTCCTGCTCTTATCAACGCGGTCGATGATCGACTACTGATGATCGATGAACATACTATTGTCCGTATTATTTGCTGATGACACTAATGTATTTATATCTGATGAACATTTGGATAAAATAACGTTTGGTGTCAATTGTCGATGGGAGAACAGACTGAGTGGGGATGACAATGGTTGATGATTAGAACATACTGAGTATTGGTGTCAATGGTCGATGAGAGAACAGACCGACGGTTGATGTCAATGGTCGATGGGGAAAACAAACTGAATGTTGGTGTCAATAATCGACAGGAGAACAGACTGAGTGTTCGTGACAATGGTCGATGGTTAGAACAGAGTCGTTGTTGGTGTCAATGGTCGACGGGAGAACAGATTGAGTGTTGATGACAATAGTCGATGGTTAGAACATTCTGAGTGTTGGTTCAATGGTCGATGAGAAGAACAAACTGAATGTTGATGTCAATGGTTGATGGGAGGACATATTGAGTGTTGGTATCAATGGTCGATGGGGAGAACAGACTAAATGTTGGTGTCAATGGTCGATGAGAGGACATATTGAGTGTTGGTATCAATGGTCGATGGGGGAGAACAGACTAAATGTTGGTGCCAATGATCGATGGGAGGACATATTGAGTGTTGGTATCATTGGTCGATGGGGAGAACAGACTGAATGTTGATGTCAATGGTCGATGGGTGGACATACTGAGTGTTGGTATCATTGGTCGATGGGGAGAACAGACTAAATGTTGGTCGATGAGAGGACATATTGAGTGTTGGTATCAATGGTCGATGGGGAGAACAGACTGAATGTTGATGTCAATGGTCGATGGGAGGACATATTGAGTGTTGGTATCAATGGTCGGTGGGGCGAACAGACTGAATGTTGGTGTCAAAGGTCGGTGGGGCGAACAGACTGAATGTTGGTGTCAAAGGCCGATGGGAGAACAGACTGAGGGTTGGTGACAATGGTTGACGGGGCGAACAGACTAAGTGTATGTGTTAATGGTCGATGGGAGAACAGACTAAATTTGGACACGAAAACGTTGTATGTCTATTATTATGTTGGCGTAAAACAGTATGTAACAGTATAAGACTTTTATATCAAGTGCTACTTAAATCCGTGTGTTTTGGATGTCATCCAAGGTGTTGCCTGTCATTATTCTAGTGAGTTTTTTTGTCACCTTTCTGAAGTGTCGTTCCGGTTCTATGCTCTATCTTGAGCGTAAAGGTAAGCAGGGACTCTTCATTCTACCGACGGAGGGGGTGAGACATGTGTCGTTCTACTTACATAAGGCTGCTTCAATCTTTACACTGACACCATAAAGCCAAACTACAATTATTATTCAAGGTGGCTCTCGTGGTAGCGGCATTTAAATGCCTTAACGGGAGTCTCGTGACCTATTGTATAGGTAATATAATATAATATAATATAATATAATATAATATAATATAATATAATATAATATAATATAATATAATATAATATAATATAATATAATATAATATAATATAATATAATATAATATAATATAATATAATATAATAATATGTACTTGTAATCATTGGTCTAATAAATTTAATTTCATTACAATAAGTGAATGGAATTAGGAATACAGCTGCTTCAGGTTGGATGTCATCGTCATAGCTCTCTTGGAGTTAGATATCCCTTAATCAATATTAGGGTATGGGCAACCCATTGCATGTGCTAGACAGTTGTGTCCAAAGCCGATCTCGAGACGTGACACATTTTTTGTACCAACATTCCAGCTGCAACCGGCGACCCCTCCGTAACTTGACTGGGCCACCCTAACTTCTCCCGTAGACAAAAAGGCCTTTGTTCGCTTCTATGTCGACCACACCTATCTAATTCACAGTTGTTGCCAATAAATTAAATATTCCCGCCTTGACCTATACACGAAGGATCACAAAACGTAATGATTTACTCCCAAAACGACGCTGTGATTCATCGTTCACACGCGAAGCTATCTGTACACTGCTCGAATGAACTGATGTAAGTTGAAGCAACTTTACGTACGCGGTAGACCAAATATTCGTTGCAAATACCGTGAATAAGATATGTACAGCTGTATTGTAAATCGACACCTTGCTTACAATCTTACCAGTAACAAATACAACAAAAAATTTTCATATATTTACTGCACATAAGGCTGGGAGTCCATAGCACTTTTACCACCTGCGTGGGATATTTAACTTCACCTGACATAGACCCAGACAAAAGGTTTTTTTGTCTCGCCCAAAAGGTCACGTATTTCTAGTTCCCTTTTCATCGCCAGATGTCGCCACTTTATATTACGTGGTCTTCCTTTATAAAACACAATATTTAATCGAGGTACAACAGTGATTAGGCAAACTTCGTGGTGCTTTATTTCTAGCGACTTGAAAATGTGTCAGTCAACAACAGCATTTAGCACGTTCGATCGGGAAATATTTTATTCTCGTAATCATAAAGCAAAACACGATAACTGCAACTATAAACAGGATATACACAACCATCTGAGTTTAAAGTGGGTAAACGGCGTTTCTTATTAAACTCCACAACCAAAGACAACCCAGTGTTAATACCGATTTTACAACTGCGCGAAATTATTTTTAAAAGTATGTATTAATCGACAGTAGAAGTAAATACATTTAATTTTGACAAATGTATTGTGTCAGCATTATAGTTTACGATGTTTTTCACATACCTTTCCGCTGGCATTATACATATAGTTTAAAAGACAGCGTGTTGTGTTGAATGTTAACTCTGCGATGCTGCACTATCTACTAGGAGTAAACGCTCGACATCGCTGACTTTGGCCTCTCGAGCAAGGCAGCTTACACTATTCAACACCCCTGTTCATCACATCACATACGTTACAGCGAGGCATGTTCGACCTTCAATAACACAAAGGACGTGAACGTCAGATGAATGCGACCTGGAGATGCGTAGGCCCAGCGTAGCAAAGGTTCATTCATAGCAACCGAAGGGCGCAAATCGGGAGACATACAGCGCGGTGGGAAATAATCGACAATTACGTCTGGTACATTAACGCCAGCCCACATAGGGGAGGATAAAATAAGAACAAACTGGAAACCATTTAATCGAGATACATCGGGGATCATGTCCAAAACGGTGGTTTCTCTGAAGAAATATGTTTATTTGTGTATGGCATGTAAGTACATATATAATCACGTGTAATAGTTGGTCGTGCGTGTTTATGCGAACGAATGTATGTAGAGTTGAGTGGAGGTACAACTGACACATATCACTGTAAGGTTTTAATGCACTAAATATCTAACAGACGCAATTAACAAAGGACAGTCGATTTTAATGGAACATTGCACCTACAAATGAATTATATTTTCTTCAAAGCATATTTTCTTCAAAAGCACCAATTGTGAATATGAGGAACTACAATTATCTCTTCGAACATCGTTGACAGTGTATAAGTCCTCATGCGGGGGCACAAAGTGATACGTCAACAATATGTATTTGATTTTAATGACAGTCTGGGTAGACTGCAACAACAGGTTCCTTGTCGTGTAAGTTAGGTATTTACGTTCAATTGGTGGGCCTGACATTTTTCAGCATAGTATCATTCAATATATCAACGCCTCTCCATGCTTTACACACACACACACACACACACACACACACACACACACACACACACACACACACACACACACACACACACACACACACACACACACACACACACACACACACACACACACACACACACACACACACACACACACACACACACACACACACACACACACACACACACACACACACACACACACACACACACACACACACACACACACACACACACACACACACACACACACACACACACACACACACACACACACACACACACACACACACACACACACACACACACACACACACACACACACACACACACACACACACACACACACACACACATACACCATACATATTCCGTGTCGTAATGTCACCAGAAATTTGGGTACACAAAAGTTAGATCTCAGTTTTAAAAACTGGTGCATTTAAATTGCGATTCTCGAGATGACCTTTCTTCTTCTTCTTCTTCTTCAGCGATCACTAGCACTGCGACACCACGAAGATTACACATGTATCCATGTGTGGGATATTCGACTTCCATTAGCATGTACACCAGACAGACCAATTGCTTACTGCGTCTCTTCCGAACTGACTGAGTGGGGTAATTTCCTACGCATACCTTTGTATAGTTAAGTGAATCTCTGAACTGTGTGAATTAGTATTACTCCAGTCCATGACCGGAATATTTATGATAAGTTATGTGATGTTTCGCGGACTAAAAAACAAAGGTGAATAGAACCAGCGAGTCGCTGGGGTGTAAATTTACCTGTGGAGGACGATTGGTGTCCATAACGATTCGTACCCGAGATGATCTGTAGTAAAAAAATAAGGTGGTATATAGAGACAGTTATGGTTAGTGATTTTAAAGTATGGTTAATAATAATATTATTATGGTAGGAAGAAGTATTGAACCACCTGGAAATAAATGAAGAAAGCAGCCAATAGTAGAATGTTGGAGAAGTGTCGTGTCGGCCATATGATCTACCTTGAGCGTAGATGATTAAGTAAGTAAGTAACAATACGTCAGTCATTCCTAATCATATTTTCTCCATTCGTATTCCACTAGCTAAATACTTTCTGCAATTTCATTTTCTACGGCTTTCAGCAACGCGAGACGTGTGTTACAACCAGTAATGTAATAATCGACCGGTAATGTAATAATCGACCAGTAATGTAATAAATCGACCGGTAATGTAATAATCGACCGGTAATGTAATAAATCGACCGGTAATGTAATAATAGACCGGTAATGTAATAAATCGACCAGTAATGTAATAAATCGACCGGTAATGTAATAAATCGACCAGAAATGTAATCAAACTTATGATGATAATCATTATGATGGTGATGATGATGATGTTAATAATGATGATGTGGGTGATATACGATTATGATGATGATGACATTTAAAGGGTCATCTTAGTGACGATGATAATGTTAATGATGATTATGACGATGATGATGATAAAGATTATGATGATAATGATGATGATAACGATGGTGGTGATGAGGGTGATAAATGGTTATGATGATGAGGAAGAAATTGAAGAAAACTAAGCGGTCTTAGTGATGATGATGATGGTTATGACGATGATGATGATGATGATAAAGATTATGATGATGATGATGATAATGATGATAACGATGATGATGATGAGGGTGATAAATGGTTATGATGATGATGAGGAAGAAGATGAAAACAATTAAGCGGTGTTAATGATGATGATGATGATGATGATGAAGGTGATGATTATGATGATGATGAAGATGATGACAATGAGGGTGATCATTATTACGATTATGAGGACGAAGACAATGACACCTTCAGCCTCATCATCCTACTATTCCTCTTCATCGTCATCATCATCATCCTCATGTTCACTTTTATAATGGCTAGCCATGCTGACACCCACTCGACGTTCACAAACGTACGATTAACATAGGAATCTCAGAACGAGTGAGCCGCATGTTTTCTGGGAGGACATATGGAATGCCGTTCATATAACATCCCAGGTAACGCACGGCAGTAACTATATGTTGGCAAACAATCGGACCGAGTCAGACAGAGTGGTAAAGAAGAAGGGGGGGTCATTTAAAAGGGTCACTTCAACACATGAAAGAGGTGATCTACACTCAATTAAGGGATTATCTCAAACAATTATTTAAGGGATCATTAAAAATGCTTAATAACTTATCAACATTTGATCAAATTAAGGGGTCATATCAAAGAAGTTCTCAAAATGCAATGTGATATTATATTAGAAACTTAAGCTTAACTGCAAAAATAATAAAATAAGGTACCAGCTGAAACAATTAAGGGGTTATCTCAAAAAAATAAGTTAAGGATAATTTCAGTCAACTAAAATGTTTATCTAAACGAGGGCACCTACATAATTTTTTAGATGATCCCTTAATTTGTTGAGACGATCAGCTTATTAACTTGTTAATTACTTCTTACATATTTTGTGACGATCCCTTAATTTTTTTTAAATACCCATTCATTATATGAGATGACCCCTTAATTCATTTACCTTTTTCGAGACGACCACTTGACTTGATGAGATGACCCCATAATGTTTTGAGATGATCAGCTAGTTTATTATTAAATGACCCTTAATGAGACCTTTTTAAATTATCCTATAACTTGTTTTTGATAAAATCCCTTAATTTTAGTCATATTTTAAAATACTTTGGGTGCCCTTTAATCGTTTAGATGAACATTTTAGTTGACAGAAATTACCCTTAAATTAATTTTTTTAGATAACCCCTTAATTGTTTCAGCTGATCACTTATTTTATTATTCTTGCGGTTAAACTTAAGTTTCTAATATAATATCACATTGCATTTTGAGATTTCCCCTAACTTGTTTTATATGACCCCTTAATTTGATAAAATGATGATCAGTTATTAAGCATTTTTAATGATCCTTAAATAATTGTTTGAGATGATCCTTAATTGAGTGTAGATTACCTCTTTCATGTGTTGAAGTGACCCTTTTTAATGACCCCCCTTCTTCCTTACCACTCTGTCTGACTCGGTCCGATGACTTGCCAACATGTAGTTACCCCCGTGCGTTACCTGGAAGGTTATATGAACGGCTTTCCATATGTCCTCCCAGAAAACATGCGGGTCACTCGTTCTGAGATTCCTATGTTAATCCTACGTTTGTGAACGTCGAGTTGGTGTCAGCATTGCTAGCCATTATAAGGGTGAACATGAGGATGATGATGACGATGAGGAGGAGCAGGATGATGAAGTTGAAGGTGTCATTGTCTTCATAATCGTAATAATGATCACCCTCATTGTCTTCATCTTCTTCCTCATCATCATCCTCATAATCGTAATAATGATCACCCTCATTGTCTTCATCTTCTTCCTCATCATCATCATAACCATTTATCACCCTCATCATCACCATCGTTATCATCATCATTATCACCATTATCATCATCATAATCGTTTATCACCCTCATCATCACCTTCTATATCATCATTATAAACATCATCATCATCACCATCATAATGATTATCATCATCATTTTTATTACATTACTTGTCGATTATTACATTACCGGTCGATTATTACATTATTGGTCGAGTTATTACATTACCGGTCGATTATTACATTACTGGTCGAGTTATTACATTACCGGTCGATTTATTACATTACTGGTCCATTATTACATTACCGGTCGATTTATTACATTACTGGTCCATTATTACATTACCGGTCCATTATTACATTACTGGTTGTAACAGACGGGCCACTACAATGAGGAACCCAAAACTTTATTGACCTATACAAATTAAAGGCATGCATTCCAGGAAACGCTTATCAAATAGATAACAGAGAATGTTTCATTTGGCAGCGCTATCTTAGATTATGATCGTATACGTTACCAGTCGTTTCACATGTGTAGTTATGAACCGAAATTGACAGTTCATTGGGTCAGCAAAGAAACTCAACCACATTTAAAGTTTTGGCACCGTTTATTCAGTAATACTAATGGTTTGTATAGGCGTCGGAGGCTGTTGCATATCGAGGAGCCGAAGTCGATGGCAGCGGGCATACTAGGGAGCCGTTGGGCCAACGTTTACTCGAGTCTCGACACCCAATATTTTTGGGGTCGACGCCTTTTCTAATCAATCAGTTGGCAATTTAATCCTAGATATATACGTTACATGTACGGCAAGTTGAATATCATTTACATTCTAGTGAACACGCAATGACGCATGCGTGTCTGATAATACACGAACAATGTAAGCATTACACAAACATCGCAGTATATATAAACAAATTAAATAGGAAACAATGAAAACGTAATGTGCGAAATCCGCGCGTCAACCGGCATAGAAAGTTGACTGCAGATAAACAGTGAAAACGCAATATACCAAGACGGTACAAAACAGTAATATAAATTATATAACCTAAACACAATAACACACAAATATAATTAATGGCGGCTAAACAGTGGCAATATTCTGTAGTAAAGACCAGCAAAATACTAATAGAAATTATAATTATTATGAAAATAAAATCAGGCAACATATGTAGAAATGCTGCAATGTAAAACTAGTAAACAGTGGACACAAAGAACCATCATGTATAATACCAATATTCACTATATTCCATATATATATATATCATACACTGATTATATAATAATAATCCACACTTGTGTAGGCCTACCGAGACATTACTTAGTATATCCATAAAGCAGTTCTGACGTTGGTCACTATCATAGTTTTACAAACTATACAAGATTTTCTACCTAGGCAATACGTTTAACTATCACAAATTTGTAAGCGTCAAATACACTCTTTTTACAAACAATAAGTATTCAAATTAAATGAAAACATTAGCTTGTTACCGGTCATGGTATTTGGTCGTAAGACCTGTGGGAACTGAAATAAATAAATATAAATAAATTAAACGAAGTTAGCCACTTTACAGTCTCGACATATCTCTCAAATGTTTTACAATATATAAGCAACGTTGTAAAAGCATGAATTAATGAAGAGCCTGTGGTTCAGTTTTATGAATATCTAGACATTGTCTATAACCAAAATGCGGAACGCTACCATACATAGGCTAATATAGTATATTACCAGCAACAAATTATTGTAAATGTCACAACCACAACATTAATTAGATAAATTAACATACATATATACGGTATAGCACCATATTATCGAACACAAATTATATCGGTAATAACAATTCACACAGAAATAAATAAACTTGGCAATAAAATATAGCAATATTCGGCACAACGTATTGCCACTCCATGTCCTACGGCAAACAAAATAAACCCAATTGTCTAATTCCAAAGACAGCGCGTTTCAGACAAAATATATGTTGGCACACACAACAGTAAATATATGCATTGTGTCCGTTACTGTCTGGGGGGGGGTGGAGGTGGGGGGCACTCATTATAGTATATCATCTTTGAGATGTAAGCGTTGTGAAAATATACCCCTTTCAAGTTGAATATATTGAAACAAAACACGTGAGCTATATGGATTGTTCCATGATATAGATTAATTATATTAATTCACAAATTTTATTTACAGATTAAAGGGACCTCTCAACGTCCACCTTTTATACCATTAATTACCCAATAAATGTGATTTATGATTCGATAGAATAAATACGTTGCGTGCGTTAATGTGCGTTGGACACAGAAAACATACCCATAAAAACGGGACATTTTTCTCAAGGATGGTCTACCAACAATGTATTGAGTTACTGTCAACAGTCGTCCACGTTTCCGTTGTTACGTCACCATAACGCTCCGTTCGGTACAGCGGCCAACTTGTATGTAATTAACTTGTCAACATTTACTAAAACGCTCCCTCAACTGAGCAAAAATGACACATTATCGGCACCTTTTTATCTGTCCGAACACAATCCAGCTATTTGTATCAGCATAACCATTAAACTTATCATATTACGCGAACTGACGCCTAGTATCATATCTATTTCGACCACACCCATGACCTGTACTGCCTCCGTTGAACACTAGACTGCGTTGTCCGTCGGCAGCAGGACATTCGTCGTTGGCTGTGACTGATAACTGGGCGAAACGTTCCAGGACACCGGCGCATTATCATCAGTGCTGCCACCTGTCGACTTCCCCTGCTCCGACTGCAGCTGCAGTAGCAGGGTTCGCCGCAAGGTGCGCCGTTTCTGCAGAGGAGAACATTAACGGTAGCGTTGCTGAACATAGCGTCTGTAGTGTGCCGGTCTCGTGCCACTGTCTCATTCATATTTGCGCCAGAACCACACAGAGCATGAACAGAACCAGAGGTTTATAGTGGATTTATCTATAATGTTTCTAGAATATGGGCCCGTTATTAATATGCAATATGTATAGTAACCATGCACAATGCAAATTATTAAACATGTGTGTAAAATACGCTTAGTGACCTTTTTGATGCTCAATTTCGCATACTTAACTTTCTTTGAGCGCCATCTTGTGGCAAATAAGAAGAGCAATATGGCGCTCAAACTTCAAGATGGCGCTCACACTTTTACACACGTTTGATAATCTACATGTTCCGTAGATAAATATGCATTGTGCTTGGTTACTATACATACTATAGTAACCAACGGTTCCGAGAGTCCACGACAGGTTACACTTTCACCTCATGTGTAGGTTATTTTACTTGGACTGTTAGAAGGGACCTACTGCTTCAAAAGACACAGGCAATGTGGGGTATAAATGTATCACCTTTCAGTCAAATATAGCTAGATAAATGCCACGTTTATGATAAAAACATAAACGGCAGTAGATCTGCATACCTGCCACTTTAAAAAAAAAAAATGTATTTTCTACTTGAAATTGTATATACATCTGAATAAATTAAACTTATATCATGTGGAGCTGCCATGTTGGATACGAGTTTAAAAAAAGTTGCCATTGGTTAATCGGCTTACAGCATTCAGATTCTGATCGAGCGTCGCCGTCTACCAGGCAATAAAATACAGGTAAGGGCCTATGCAATGTCGCAATGCACATCAAACGAAATCCGTTATATTTCGCCGGAATTCTGCCTAGCTATCTGTTTACTTCCTATACAGGAATAAACAGTATTTGTGTTATACTGCTGTGAAGAACACAAAATAAAATATATAATTTTTCCTGCTTGTAACAAATACTTTGTTACACATCCCATCATCCCTATTGCATACGGAACACCGGGAATGGCGCCCGAAGTGGCAGGTGTGTATTAGTTTAGGGCGGTTTTACGCACCCAAGCATTGGCAAGCTGGAATAGCAAGGTTCATAGGTCCGAGCCCTCATCCTGAACTAAACCCTAATCCAGCCATAAACCAAGTTACTCATCATATCACAACAACATAATCGGACAGGATGACCACTATGCCTGAACAGTCATATCTTTACATGATAGCTGCGACACTTCTGCTGGGCCATGGAACTGCTGTTGAAACGCTGATTAGTCAGTTGCTGTGTTAACCAATGAGATTGCTCGATGGGATGTACGGGTCTGCATACGGGAACTTAACTTTAATTGGCAGTGGGCCCGTTGTCACTGGTCGGATAAAATTTTAGATATATGTAATTTTAGAAAAATCATATCATCTGACATAACCGCATTTGAGCAGACATATTGGCAAGTTTGCTGGTACAACATGTTAGAAGTGTAACCGTGGATTTTTAGATGATTTAAATAGGCGGAAGGATTTTTGGCAATTTTTTCGCCACAAGGCACGTGTGCGTAGTAATTTATGCAGAAATTGGTAAATATTGACGGGCATGGCACGTTCAGCCGTTTTAAAAGAGTTAGAAATATGTGAATTTGACAAAACTCGACCAGCATGTCATTAAGATGATGACAACGGCAGGAAAGAAGTTTAAGAATTTTGTATGGTCCCGTTTTCTTATAATCGTGCAAAACGTTAACATGGTCACCAATGGGAAGCGTAACAGTAGGCTGAACCCTGGTCGGACGGGTAACAATGGGCATTATATGGAAACGATATTTTACGTTTAGGCGCGGACGAGTCCAATTCCCAGAAACAGGTCGACCAATAAAGCAAGTGGGACAAAGTACAAATGATTCAGCGTATATCCGTCCATGGCGTGGGATAAACTGATACATCGACGTTTCAACATGTCGACCTGCCAGGGTTTCGGTAGTTATACTACCACTCTGGCTAGCGAGGTACAACAGTACGTGAAGACCGAGACAGTGGTTTGACAACGAAAATGACACATTCGTTCGTCATGACTGGTTGTGTGTTCTGGCTTCAAATATGCTTGTGACGGTAACACCAGTAGCAGGAGTGTACAGACGCCCGCACAGACCGGTACAAGGTCGAACATAAATTCTACGTCAATACATCACAATTACATAAATTAAACGCTGCGTGGTTCATGGGTAAAAGAAAAGATTTATGAAACACAAAACGGCATTCTATAAATAATCAAGTTACAGTAAACAATGATTATCAACAACTTTCACGATATATAAAATAACATGACATGCAAAACAAATTAAATAAACTAACACAAGGGCGGATTTTAAACATTAATTTGACACTAAAAGGAAATGTATGTGAAACACAACAAAATAACTACGTATTTCGATTTGATGCGAGTTGTCTCCACGTGGCTTCGCTAATGTTGGCAGCTGTCGATGTAAGTCAAATGTTTACCATATGCAAGACGTTCATGATGCAAATACTGCCAACTCTGGCGAAGAACCTTTCTCTTCTGAAAAGCCAACCACAACGTGTTTTGACTAGAATTGTGTATGCGTAGAGGAGCATACGCGCATGCAGAAACGCACACTCAGTGTCACACACGAGCCAGTTAAAGAGGATTTGTAGTAGAGAGTTATTATACAATATGTTGTGTTAATTTCATAAAGCAGCAGGTTAAATGTATTTAGAAAATAGTATCCACAAGCAAAGAAAAGACGAGATGCCTATGCAAATTCAACATACCAAATCCACCAAAGAATTTGAATGAAGAATGTCAGTGACAGCCAAAAGAAAGGTTAGTATGTATATAAAAGTCGTTACTACTAATTTATTTTCATAAAATGTATCTTATGTTTGCTGTGTTAGTAGTGTACCAGTCATGCTTGTGGAATCAGTAAGCTAATCAAATGTCATGTCTATTGTCATCACAGGAAAATACCTAGAGGGAAGTATACTTATTCATTACAAAGAATGCGTGCAAGAACTGGTATAAATTAATACATTTTTAGATCTACAGGAAAGACCAACGGCATAGTTCAGCATCGGAATATAAGGTATTTTGTGAATGAGGCAAGGCAAGGTAATGATAAGAAAACAACTACTAACAGTCATGTACAACGACATGCATGAGAAAATACCAGCATGCACACAACAATTACTATCAAACAAGCTAACTTTATAAATAACAAATACTTAACATAATATTATACAGACCAACACAATATCAAATAAAATTTTGCTACAGATAAAACATGAGCGGTAACAAACTTACTTTATTTACCTGTTAGGATTTTGCTATTATTGTGCTGTGATATTTCATAATTAGAGAGTATAACCATCTGTAATGTGAACAATCTGCTGCAATATGTTAATACGCTTGTTTCTTTGAATAACTAAAATATTACGAATAATATTGTAGCAGACTATAAGCTTTGATGAAAATAGTCATCCAGATGGGATATGTTGAAACATTGAAAGTAAGTTAACTTCAATAGGTGTGTCAAGAACAAAATTAATAAATATTATTCATTGACCGTTATGATGTTGAACAGCCCAGCACAAAACGGTTGGTTTGCGCCAACAACATAATTACTACGGGTGGGTACCTCGATGTTGCCACGCCATCTGTCGGCCGCCGTCTTGGCCAACTCTAGTTCCTTCTCCTTCAGGCCTCGGTGGCGCTTGTAGGCGATCTCAACGAAGATGAGCAGTACACCGGCGATGATTCCACCCGCCACCATCATAAAGACACCTGCGGTACGGAGGAAACATTTGCTTAAGTTATTATTGAACATTTCTCAGGCTAGTTTGTTTTTATATGATTAAACTATTCATTTATCATATCCGAAAGGTTTTGTTTACACGCAGAGCTTATCAAGATGGCCTTCACAGTACTTTTAATGACGATGACATCCTGGCACGATGACAAACTTACACACGTTTACGATGATGTCATCCTACCATTGTCATTTGTACTGATAAGGTGATGAAAGCTCTACAGGTAAACAAAACCTTTTGGATATGATAAAATAATTATTTGATCATTTGCGTCAGTTGTCTTCTTCCTCGTTGCTCCCTTTATAAAGGAGTGAGGCTAGTTATTGCACTGTCGCACTGCCCCAGCTGGCATCCCTTTTCACTTATCCCTTCTCCTCTGCCATTCTTACATCCCGCAATACGCAATCCTCTCATCTCAGTTGCGGTCTGCTCCTTTTCCTATGGCCTGGGTGTTTCATCGCTTCAGTTGTACTTATAGAAACATTTATAAACTACAATGTTAGCTCGTATGCACAAACCCGTGTTGCATATAGTAAGATATACAGACTACAGACATTTAAATTTGTTGTTGAAAATACACCGTTGTTATATCCTGATTATGAACCACCAGTGATAATTTCAAAATATTAATTAACTAGTTTACACATAAATTTCACACAATAATTAATATGACAACTAGTGATATGTATCTTTGCATCTGAATAAATACATTATACATTGTAAGTATCAGTGTATCTTACTTAAGGTGGCTCCAGTGAAAGCAATAAATAGTGTCTTAATGTAGTAGTGACCATTTCTTTTTCCTATTTACAATTTTCTATACAGTTACTTTGGTCAAAATAAAGAGTCTGAATCTGTTGTATTTTACTTGACATCTTACATACATAATTGCGTTTAACATCAGACTGCAGGTCCATTTACCTGCCATGTTGGTCAATCCAAGAGTGGCCGGAGACGTGTCCTTCTCCGGACATTTCGCATCCTTCACCAGGATCCAGCGTCCATCCAACTGCTCCATGAAGCCACCTGGATGACACGTTAAAATGTTTAAGTAGTATATAGCATTAGTATCCATGTCCAAATGGTCACAGCTTTACTGTTTATTAATATGGTATCAAACTACAAGCAGGATATCCTGGTAATGTGATGAAAAAGAGAAAACAAGGACATCTAGTGAGAAAGACTGAAGGAAAAAGAAGGGAAAAGAAGCAGAGGTTGGCAAAGAATTAAAATCCTTGATGGTCTAGCAGCCTAGATAGGAATGAGAACAACGGAACTGTTGGAGACACCTGTGATCGTTGGATGGTCATGATCACCTACACCAGCCACAGAAATGACATGTGGTGATGACAGCAACATTACAGGGTACTGCATACATTATCAAAGTTTGCATTACCTAAAAAAAAACATACACAGTTCAGTTCACAAAAACATGGTGAACCTTGAGTGAACCAACACAAGCAAAAGCCATGATGATAACCATGTGAAACGCAAATTACTTTCGTGAAAGCTGAGAATGGCAAGCGAGATCTCCTCAGTCCATGGGCTGTCCTTCTCCAGTCCAATGCCGTAGCCTGAGCGGCCAAACAGCTCGCCCGCAGTGGACAGGTCACAGTCCTTGGCCGCTTCATACTCCAGACGCGACGAGTCCCAGATGAAGGCCTGCAACTTCCTCCTGGGGAATAGATATTAGTTCACTGGATGTATTTAACCAATTGTATTGTATTGTATTTTATTCAGACCCAACAGGTCCGAAGACCCAGTAACAGGACTGATAACTAAAATACAAAATTGCCACAATTGCACCATCAAAATGTTTTGACAAACGCCAGTGGATGGATCTCATATTGTTTCAGGGAGTGTGGTGAGAGGAAAATGTGTTGTTATGCAAATGATCGTCGTAAGTTTGGTGCTATCATTTGCTGAAATGGGATTTATTATTTTTATTTAGTGGAAGAATAACCATATTAAAACTAAGTTTATTTAACCAGGGATCTTTTCCATGCCATGTGACATAGATGTTGATGTCTAAATTCACTTGATAGCGAGTGTGTAATGGTTGTCACTACATAGCATTAGTGAAGCTTCTCCACAGCAGAATTAATTATTTTAAGAAGATGAAAGTACAGTCATACAAAATGAATAATCTCTTGGGGTCATCTGTAAAACGTCACGCTTAGGGGGGTGGGGGGTCTATGGGCAAGTGTGATAAAGCATACATGGGTGTGGGGGGTCTCTGGGCCAGCATTATGTAACGATTTTTTTAATGTTTGCTCGTCTAGCTGTCAATATCCGACACAGATAGCTTAAATTGTTAAGCCATTTTTTTGTATATTTCATAAGCATTTCAATGACAAACTGGGGGTCTTTGTCAAAACGAACGTAACTATAGGGGGGTGTACATGCCAGCGTTACGAAGTGCTATAAGGGGGTGGGGGGTCTCAAAAACGTCCATAAATAGCGTGACATACTGTATGGATGGCCCCTTACCTGACAAAAGACAGATACATTATAATATTAGGCACAACAACTGCTATGCCATATATCTTGGCAGGGATTGTATAATTACTGCATGATTTTTACATGTGTTCTCTTACCGATTGTATAATGATGTGAATCTAACTCAGCTGAGTTTACAATAAAAATGTGTTTATCTTATCTAAGATGAACAGTAGTGTATTTAGGGGGTGCATTGGGCCACTAGGGGGTGCAATGGGCCATGGTACATTTTTGGCTGAAATTTTTTTTCCTGTATTTTTTGGGTTGCGGCGCTACATAGTAGCATGGATGACTAGGCTTGGCACCCACCTTTGTAAGATCCTAGATATACACTACTGAAGATGAAGTATATAAGATGCTTTCTGAAGTAGTTCACTGGGCTGACACTAACCCCTCTTTGACATCTCTAATCGCCTCCTCAGCCGTGTCGTAGTTCTTATCAAGCATCGTGCGGTACATGGTCGACAGCTCCACCTGGCGTTTGAAATACATCAATACTGCACTGTTCTTGACCGTCGCATAGTTGAAGTTCTGTTGCGGATTGCGCAGCTGTATGGGCAGAAAAGAAATATTGCTTAATTTGTCTTATCACAAACTAACTATAAAACATCATATTATGACACAAGTAGTCACTTTTTTGTCTTTTTATAGATATAGGTAATAAAATTTTTTTACTGGAGCGTTATTGCGCCTTGTGGGTCAAATATTGAATACGGTTGAAATTGAGCTAAAATATGGTTTTCCGTGACTTAATAAATTACGTAAAACAATAAATAAAAAAATTGTAATGCATATTTTACATATTATGCTTTATGAACATATAAAATTGCAATATTCCTGCAAGTTTTATATTTTAATAGTAAATAAATCTTGTGCTGTGAGATGATCAGAGCATAGTATTTTGCTAATTTTGCTGATGACATAGCTGTAACTATGTCAGATATTAAACAAATTTGCACGGGACCCCAAACTTTTTTTGCCTCTGGGTTTTGGGATCTAATTGATTTCAAACAACTTTTAAAATTTAAAGTTTCATTTCTTTTATTTCAGGGTAGTCAGCCGTCCTCTTGATCAACTGTCCAGTGCTCTAACCATTAGATCACCGCTCCCCATTAAGATCAAGGAAGGGATATACCTTGCAGTGGATGAGGCCTAGGTGCATATAAGTTGAATTGAAGATGAAGCCAATTGAAAGTGTATAGGTAAATGTGCCACAAATGGGTGATATGTGCTGAACATGTTATAAAAAAAATGTATTACTAAACAGATGGCTTACCCTGGCATCATCGATGCCAGAGACAGACGCCTCACGTCGGTCCAACACAAGGAAGGCAGCCAAATTGGCAGTGTAGGACGCCACGATGATCATTGCAAAGCCGGCCCAGACCATGCCGAGTACTCGTGCACTGAAACTTCGGGGAGTGCCTGTGGGGACAGAAACAGATTTGTAATTATGATTGTTTACATGACACATCTGCCAATGTTGATGTTTTAGAAAATTCATAGTTTTGTTTACTGGTTTTTATTTAATTAAATTTATTTATTTATAATTAGTTCTTTCAGTATTATTAAATTGCAGGATTTTTAAATCGATTTGTGCTTAGAATTGTAGTGACATGTGTTATGCATGTATTTATGTTTTATTTTGTTTATCTATTCTTTTGACTTGTATATTTTATTTTAAACTATATAACTATGAATGTAAGAGTGGATGTGATCGATGACCCATTGAAAATCATGCCATAAACGTAACATGGTCACCATCGTGAAATAAAGCTTTTACTTGTACTAAATATGTGTTGTTCTTTATGCAGGTTGTTAATTTGATCATACACAGACTATAATATGTCATGTTGATGTGTTACCGGTTAAGCAAATCCACATAAATGCATTCAAATAGACTCCAGACATACAAAGCAAAACTACAATAATATCTCCTGTCATTCAAATAGACTCTAGACATACAAAGCAAAACTACAATAATATCTCCTGTCATTCAAATAGACTCTAGACATACAAAGCAAACCTACAATAATATCTCCTGTCATTCAAATAGACTCCAGACATACAAAGCAAAACTACAATAATATCTCCTGTCATTCAAATAGACTCTAGACATACAAAGCAAAACTACAATAATATCTCCTGTCTTACTACAAGACACTCATGTCTTGGGCCCGTCCTCACGGTTTTAAAAAGGGGGTTTGGGCGTACACAATCAGCAGGGCATTTCTGGGATTATTTCTGATGCCCCCAGAGGGGGATCAGAACTATCTGCACTCTACTCTGATATGATATGGAAGCAAAGTTTATTTAAAATATTTATAATGCAGGGAATAACATTGTACAGTGAGAAATCATTACTGCATGTATAATTCCAATACACAAAACAATTGATGTGTTCTTTGCCATTGTATCATGATTATCTCATTTTGCATAAGTTCAACCCCACTGTAGTTATGACACATGGGGATAATTGGTAACAAAGTTAAAGTGAAAATAAAAGGCCTACTGACCTTCCCCAATGCCACTGTTGAGCAACACGCCCCATGCAAACCACATGGCGCTCGACAGATTTAATGCGTCTTCTTCGGTGTCGTTGTTCTTAGCCAGCTTGAAGCGGCCAAAAGGACTGAAGTGGTCAAGGAGATAGAGCACTAGCGCCACCACATGGACAGAGAGGCCAACTAGGATCCACAGCGTGTTCTGGAACGGTTGGAGGAAGGAGGCGAGGCTTGAGTCTTTCATGGTCTGAAACAAAGACTCAGTGGCAGACAAGGCAGCAGTGTTGAGACTGGACGTCCTCAGGTCTCAAGTTGCTAGACCCTAAACATTGTATTCTTGAGTTACCGCTGGAGTTTTTATGCGATATAGGTGCATGGGCTGGGGTTAATTTATGTAGTACTTAAAGAAAAAATGTCATGGTTTCAGGCATATCCACCTATAAGAATGATTAACACATAACCATTTGCAACTACAATTAAGAATATCACGCCAGTGGTTTACTAGGAAAACCTTGTTGATCACACAGCATCTTAATTTCATGGGCCGCACCATAATAAAGATGTCACAAGTGTCAAAGTGTAAAAAAATTCGCTTGGCAAATCAAAATATATTTGTATACACCTATTCCTATATTTGCCAATACGATATGGCCATGCATGCTGTTTGCGTCCAAACTCAACTTATGTAACATATTTTGGTCTTTGTTTACTAAACTAGTACTCTTTCTGAGAAAATAGCATGTTTGTTTGAGATTTTGCATAGGTTCTGTGTATACTGGCCTCCCGTCATACATCACGGGTCGTCTAGGTTACCCGATTTTTACAGCGCTTATTGGTCTTGCTAGTTAACATGTCAGCCCTCAGTCAACCGCACAAATGACTGGAATATTCAACTTTTAGAACACATTTTGAGTAAACCACTGGCGTGATATTCTTGATTTTAGTTGTACGTGATTACTTTTTTATTATCTCTTTTAGGTGCATAACCCAAAACCATGACTTTTGTTTTGCTTTAATTAATCATTTAGATGAATAATTTAGTGTTCGTCAACATTCTTCATTTTGGTTTGGTGTAGGGAACCTCCTCTGGTATATGCAAGGTTGCACAGAGCCATGCTCCTGATATTAACATCCTTCACTCTGCAGAGTAAGCTTCCTTGGTGTACGTGCATTAGGGTGGTCCTTATTTTTGAAATTTTGTATTTCCATTGGGATACCCTCTCATTTTGCTACATCCTTAGAAGAAACTATCCTGGCCATATTTCAATGCAATAAAATTATATTTAGAGGTCACTATCAAACGTTTAAGTTGGCTCCCATAGCCGCCAGTGATAACCTATGCGTGTTTCTACGATACCACACATATGGATCAAAATGTTTCAGTAAAAAAATTTATGAGTCATAATTTGTATGTTGCATGACTACTGTCACATCGCCTTAGCATGTGACTTGTCATCTTTATGTGTCATATGACCCTTGTCTTGTGACTGGTAGTCATCTTTATTTTTGATGATTATGATGTCACCAAAATGGAGGCAAATACTAGAAAATGTCACAAAGATGAGCAGCATCGTCAATGATAATGAAGCGACAGTTCTCATTTCGTCGAATTCCGAAGATTCCGAAGGGACATTCAGCATGGAAGATGTTGCTATGCCTGGACCGTCAACTTCTGATATTCCCCCGGCCCCATGTAAGAGAGCTCGCAAGAATGTATTAAATCCTGATCTTGCTGCAGCTTTGGACCTACAAAAGTAACTGACCAAATGGCTGAATTCACTATTAATTCACTATTAATTCACTATTAATCGAAGATCCATCAAGCGACAACGTACAAAACTTTGCGTTAAGATGGCAGAAACACTAAAAGATTAATTTAAGTGCAGTGCTCCACTAACTATCCATTGAGATGGCAAACTCATTCCACAAATTACAGGAAAAGATAATGTAGAATGGCTGTCTATCTTAATTCCCAAGGAGAAGATCAGCTTTTAGGAGTGCTCTATTTGGGCAGAGGAACAGGTGACGAGATGGCGACAGCAGTAATGACATCAACCAAATCCTAGAACTTAAAAGACATGGCCAGAGACATGTGTTTTAATACAACCATATCCAACACTGGACACACAAATAGGGCATGTGCCCTCCTACAGGAGAAACTAGGAAAGAAGTTTCTCAGATATGGGTGTCGGAATCATATTTTCGAACTCATCTTGCAGGCTGCTTTCTCTGTTTGCTTGGTCCAGCGGCCCCCCCGAGATACTACTCTTCATGATTATTTACACAGCAATGGGGCTGCATAGACCAAAATAGGTTCAGCACAGCACGTGACTATAAAGCCAAGCGCTGTTTCCGGATTACAGCAAGACATGTTATTGTTTGCTGGAGAACAGCTGTGAACTCAGCAACCTAGAGGCGATTAAAGAGAACTTCTAGAGCTGGTGATTATTTTCATCAGAGGTCAGCCGATACTGGGTGTCCAGTTCATGGCCCCCAGGTATGATATATAAGATCAGATTTTAGGAGCACTCTATTTAGGCTGAGGAACAGGTGACGAGATGGCAACAGCAGTAACGACATCGATAAAATCCTGGAACTTGGAAGTCATGGTCCGGGTCATGTGCTTTGATATGACTGTATCCAACACTGGACACACAAATGGTGCATGTGCCCTCCTGCAGGAGAAACTGGGAAAGGAGCTTCTCAGTCATGTTCGATTTTGTCCTGCATGCTGCTTTCCCTGTCTGTCTGCAATGGTCCAGTGGCCCCGAGATATTACTCTTCATGAGATTTAAAGTGCAAAGGGGCTGCATAGACCAAAATAGATTAAGCACAGCACGTGACCATAATGCCATGGCAAGTGCTGTTTCCGGATTATGGCAAGACATGTCATTGTTTGCTGGAGAACAGATGTGAAATCAGCAACCTAGTGATGGTTAAAGAGCACTTCTAGAGCTGGTGATTATTTTCCTCGGAGGTCAGCCCAAACTGGGAGTCTGGTTTATGGCTCCAGATGCGATGCGTTGCACCAGACGGATGGCAAAAGTACAATGTGCTGTCAAAGTGTTCATGTTTTGTTCACAGTCCACGAGGGAGGAGAAGGCCTTGCAATGTATATCTATCTTTGTTGTCAAGGTATACGTTCAGTACAATGCCCTGCTTCCCACCTCCGCAGCAAGAAATTACCTGGCTTTCATCAAGGCATTCTCCTTTAGTGTCAAATAAAGAAGTTTTAATTTTTCTGGTAACTTTTGATTATATGTGTGGTATCATAGAAACATGTATAGGGTACTATGGGTGCTTATGATCGTGTACTTCAACCTTTGGTAGCGACCCCTAATCACTGATCAATTCTGATAACATTTTGGCAGGTTAGTTATTCATTGATTGTAAAAGAATTGAGGGGTGTCCAGAAAGGAACTTTGACTTTCAGTTTGTTAAACCTATATGAGGACCACCCTAACGTGGATATTTGGAATGGAAGCTTCATAACGACTTCTTTCAAAGATTTTGGGCTTTTTATTTCTGTGATTTTTTGGTGGTATCATGGTTATTAAGCAAACAGATGAATACCAATGAAATTATTTAACTGGTTATCTTCCACAATTAGAACTTTGAAAACACCTATACAGCTAGCACATCTGGTTGGTCCAATACCTTCTTGACAAGGATCGTGAGGCCCTGATACTTGAAGGGCTTTGAGAAGTCGACATACTTTGCCCGCTCTGGGTCAATGGTCAGAGGAGCAAGTATGAGGTCAGCACGATTATCTAGCAGTTCCCCAATCATGCCATTCCAAGTCTTCTTTGATGACCCATTGCGCTGAAACAGAGACAGTGATAACTGGACATTGGTTTTCTTTCTTTCATATAATTGGCAGGATCCATTTGTCAGGATTTTTACGCTAATGGTAGTTTAGAGAATGAGATCACCAGCTCTGTGAATCCACAACAGGTTTTTTCCATTTCCCTCCATGGGATCTTTATTTCCCCTGGCATAGACACCAGACAGAAAGGACCAATGGCTTTTACTGTCTCTTCTGAAAGGTTGTTTGACAAAGCTAGGGATATCAATATTCTGCTGTAGATCCCTGTAGGGAGTCAGCTAAGGCATTACTGTCGTAAACACTGCCTGCTCGGTGCTTCTTATGCACCTGGCTTGGAAGCAGCTCCAACCGCGGGAACTAGATTAAAGAAAGAGACCACCAGTACATATACCAGTTACACATTTACCCCGTGTAGGATCTTTTACTTCCCCTAGCATAGACACCAGGTAGAAGGGACCAACGGCTTTTAGTGTCTTTCTGAGAGATTCAAGCAAATTGGGGTGAACGAAATTGTCCTAGCTTCGAAATGGTGGCAGGTGGAATTGATCCATCGTCCTCTCAATCAACAGTCGGGTGCTCTAACCACTAGACCACTGCTCCCCAGGAGATTAAGAGAACATATAACAGTTTTTAAAATATTAAATGGTTATGAAAATATTTACAGAAATGTTTTCTTCAAACTTAAGTAAGGTAGAAACACCAGAGAGTACAAAATAGCATTAATAAAAGAACAATGTAATGTAGATTGGCTATGAAACGTACTAATTCTCAAAGAGGACAATAAATGAATGGAATAAATTATCTACCGATGGCAATATTGTTCTATTCTGCTCGAAGAAATGCAACATTGTAGGTTCATAAAATTTGCAACGATGAAACAGAAAATGTTAGTGAAACAATAACTTGTATAATCTGGCAAGACACATTTAGAGCAACATTGAACAATACTGCCATCAAAAGCTCCAGAAAGTTCCAGATGGCAAGTGGACAAGGAATTAAGCCATTGACATATTGAGCATACAAGGCACTCATGCAACATTCCCTCCATTAACCCTTACCATCTCAAAGGTGCCGTAGTTGTTGTCTTCCACCAAGTGTAGGTCATAGGTGAAGTTCACTTTCTGTGACAACTTAATAAGTAGGTCAATCACATAACCATAGCAACAGTATTGTTTCTGCTGACCTGCAATCAAAGTAAAAACATACAAATGTAATCTTTCAATGTAAAAATATGCTAATTTTAACAAATTAACACTGTGCTGTGCTCATGGGTATTTTCAAACAAACAGAAGCCAGTATGACTGTGGCAGATGGAAGCGTACACTTTGACAGACCATTTTAATACTTGTATTTATCATATTCTAAAGTAGCGAGTCATACGGACTCGTATTAAAGGTTGTATAAGGAGTCTGGAAACTTGGAGTCTTAGACTTGCTGACTCCCGGGAAAATTGCCTGGTGCATATGACCAGCAGAGTAGTCTTACCTCCAGTGCTGTTTGGTCGCACACAGGGAATCCTGTTTTCCACTTCCGCACAAGAGCCGTCATTGTCCGAGATAGGATCCATGTAGATAAATGGAATGGATTCGATGGTCACCACCTGATTAATATCACCGTGGTCAAAGGATGGTCAGGAATGGAAGGATATGACAGGAGTTAATAAAAACATCCTCAATAACCATTTGACATAAATTTATGAAAATAATGATTCGTGTGTGTATTCTTATAGATAGTATTCATGGGTTTTCCCTAAATATCTCTACACAGACTTTCACATATGTGACCCCACTGTATAATTTGTCTAGGCACATATAGGTTCCTGAGAATAATTGTAAATAAACCATGTTCTTATACAGTGCGTTCTTATACAGTGCAGTATCGACTCCTTTAATTTCTTAACACTTCATTCCTTGGAAGATCTCTTAATTTAAACACAAACTTCTCATAGAAGCATTCAGCTATACTGTCATGCATGCAAAAAAGCTAATCGTACTTGTAGAATATCACTGTCTATTGCCTGTTACTCATTTATGCAGCTGAGTGAACCAGTAAACATGAGTGAACACAATTGCTGATACTTCTAATAATTTCAACTGAAGATCTTTATTTAGTTTTTGTCTTTATTTATTTCAATTCCAACATGTCTGAGGACCCAGTAACAGGACTGAAGGTTTATTCCAGAGTGTCTTTCTCTAGAGTTAGTGAGTTAATGACCACATTTTTTCTATTTCTCTGCATGGGACCTTCCCCTGGAACAGACACCACGTAGAAGGAATGAACGACTTTTAAAGTTTCTTCCAAAAGATACCGGCAATGTGGGGTGATTGAAATTGCCCAGGTTTCAAAACGACAGTAGGTGGTTATGAACCCTGGTCATCTTGACCGACAAAGTACAAATATGAAAAAAAACAGCAAAATATTAATTTAGCACAAAGGTTCCTACAAACTATGATTGAGACGTGTTGCTGTCAAACAAAAAATGTTGACTGAAATATTGACATAAAAGGACAGTGTACGATAATGTATTACCTGTAGGTGAGTCGAAATCTTGATTCCTTTTGGTTTCACAAGAATATGTCCAGGCCAGATGATGTCACTGGTGTGGATGCTTAGTCTGTCTCCCTGGGAGAATCACATGATATGACCATGAAGAAGGTACTACCACTAGACAATCAGTTAGAATACCGTATTCAATGTATTAAACATACATACCCTGATTAGCATACACCCCTCTTTTTAATCAGCAGGATCCATAATTACTGTAATTAGACTAGTGTGGAACAACTGAAAAGTGTCACCATCTGGTGTTAAACAGTTGGCACCACTTTTCAGTTGTTCTACACCAGTAACCAAATGACACCACTAGTGCTAAACAGTTACCTTATTGTCTAGAGAAACAAATTGGTGCACACATATAAGAACAGATTCATTGACATTTTTTCAAGCGTATTGTATACTTATTAGATTGAATACTGTATTTCATCACAGTACAATGTAGTAGCACAAAGTACAATTGTGTAGTAGCACAAAGTACAATTGTGTAGTAGCACAAAGTACAATTGTGTAGTAGCACAAAGTACAATTGTGTAGTAGCACAAAGTACAATTGTGTAGTAGCACAAAGTACAATTGTGTAGTAGCACAAAGTACAATTGTGTAGTAGCTCAAAGTACAATTGTGTAGTAGCACAAAGTACAATTGTGTAGTAGCACAAAGTACAATTGTGTAGTAGCACAAAGTACAATTGTGTAGTAGCACAAAGTACAATTGTGTAGTAGCACAAAGTACAATTGTGTAGTAGCACAAAGTACAATTGTGTAGTAGCTCAAAGTACAATTGTGTAGTAGCACAAAGTACAATTGTGTAGTAGCACAAAGTACAATTGTGTAGTAGCACAAAGTACAATTGTGTAGTAGCACAAAGTACAATTGTGTAGTAGCACAAAGTACAATTGTGTAGTAGCACAAAGTACAATTGTGTAGTAGCACAAAGTACAATTGTGTAGTAGCACAAAGTACAATTGTGTAGTTGCACAAAGTACAATTGTGTAGTTGCACAAAGTACAATTGTGTAGTAGCACAAAGTACAATTGTGTAGTAGCACAAAGTACAATTGTGTAGTTGCACAAAGTACAATTGTGTAGTTGCACAAAGTACAATTGTGCTGCTCAGTGCAACAACACCTTAAAGTGACAAACACCTGATGGGTTCCACCATCGGCACCCATCGCAGTCAGTCCGCATATGCATAAATCGGTCTGGGAGCGATTTGGGTGAATGCGGACTACGTTGTGGCTGGTCTGTATTAAAACAATGGACGACTGATGACAAGTGCGGCTAATGGAAGTGGACAGGTGTGTTCATCGCATTAGTCCATGTTTTTGTCAAAATCAAGGTTCAGTTGAAATTTGGTCAATAGATTTCTCTACTTACTACAGTGATTAGAACTGAATCAAAACAATGGACCAAAGTCTTCGTTTGTGCACTTTTACTATGCATTATTGCATGCGTTAACATACATTGATCAATTTCCAAACCCGTTTTTCTCCCATAACACAAAATGACACTTAACGGGTTGTTGCACCAAATTGTACAAGCACAATTGTGAAATGCATAATTGTCTATTGACTATAACCAAACATACATGCCAAACCCTTTCCCGAAAGTTATGAATTTTCTAAGATTTTACTGTCTTACAGGCATATAGGACACATTCCTTGCAGTTTTGTGCATTTTAAACAGTTTTTTTTCTTTTCTGGGATATGGTCAGCATCTTTCAACTGGCAAGCGAATAACGGATCATCAGTTTAAAACACATCCGAAGAGCAACTTTCACTAATATTCTAGCAGTGCGTAGTCAGCTGTGTCAAAGTTTCGTGAGATTTAATCAATATATCCCAGTTTGCAAGGCAAATTTCTTCATAAAATGTGCAGTAAACCAGTGGACATAGCTAATCATTTGGGTTTGTTTGCGGGTCTTATGGATTTCTGTTGCCAGTGTTGCAGGTGTGCACTACTCAGGTTTGATACAGATTGATACTGAGTAATCAACAAAATCAACAAGCATTAGTCTTCATCTATTAATATTTCTGACATACTAGAGTAGCTATGTGGAAGGATTCTTATCATCTATGTTAAAATATAGCGTATGAGCAAAAATTGTGTAAGTGATATAATTAAGTATCCAAATTTGAGAAAAGATCATTGGGCACTAATTTATGAAGCTCACAGCTCACAGGTTGTTTGACTAAACAGGCCAATTTACATTTTTATCCAATTTGTGGGACAACATGTTGTGTTTTATTGCACTGCAAGAATTAGTCATATAAATGCCCAAGACTGATTATCAAGGTAAATTTTGGTACGGTTCTGTCGGGGAGAATTTGCATTGATCACAATCTAACAGTAGGTTGTGACTTGCTGTGACCTTTCATCAAAACAATGAGTTTTTGTTACTTGTGTATATACCTGACTAAAACAGTTTTATTAACTTTTTTAGGTGCATAGCCCCAACATGTTGACCTTTGCTTCACTTTAAATATTCTTGTAACTCGGGGATTGTCTATGTCACCCACTGACCTGCCGTCCACCATAATGACCGATGACCTTAAGAGAGTCCAGTCTAGTGTTGACCACTTCGTAGACGGGTTTCTCACTGTCTCCGTCTTCATTGAAGGCGATTTCACCTGTCTTCCCCAGTACTTTCTGGGCCTTCAAGTAACTGTAACCCGCAGATTGTAGCCATGTATATATATTTAGGGAATACTACACTCTTTGTTATGTCATGAGAGTGTTACCAGCCAGATAACAATCACCGAGTCTGCAGACATCATTATCTGGCTGGCTCATCTAAATTTACAAGGTTACACTTCATGTTATCTGGCTGGCTCATCTAAATTTACAATGTTACACTTCATGTTATCTGGCTGGCTCATCTAAATTTACAATGTTACACTTCATGTTATCTGGCTGGCTCATCTAAATTTACAATGTTACACTTCATGTTATCTGGCTGGCTCATCTAAATTTACAAGGTTACACTTCATGTTATCTGGCTGGCTCATCTAAATTTACAATGTTACACTTCATGTTATCTGGCTGGCTCATCTAAATTTACAATGTTACACTTCATGTTATCTGGCTGGCTCATCTAAATTTACAATGTTACACTTCATGTTATCTGGCTGGCTCATCTAAATTTACAATGTTACACTTCATGTTATCTGGCTGGCTCATCTAAATTTACAATGTTACACTTCATGTTATCTGGCTGGCTCATCTAAATTTACAATGTTACACTTCATGTTATCTGGCTGGCTCATCTAAATTTACAATGTTACACTTCATGTTATCTGGCTGGCTCATCTAAATTTACAATGTTACACTTCATGTTATCTGGCTGGCTCATCTAAATTTACAATGTTACACTTCATGTTATCTGGCTGGCTCATCTAAATTTACAAGGTTACACTTCATGTTATCTGGCTGGCTCATCTAAATTTACAATGTTACACTTCATGTTATCTGGCTGGCTCATCTAAATTTACAATGTTACACTTCATGTTATCTGGCTGGCTCATCTAAATTTAAAGTGTTACACTTCATGTTATCTGGCTGGCTCATCTAAATTTACAATGTTATATTTCATGTTTCAATCTTTCTTGTTGTAGTATACGTACAAATTAGAAATTGTATAAACGGGAATTCAAAAACACAGGAACAAAAAAGAACTGGTCCTCCACGTTTGCCGAATGATGTCGTCTTTTTTAGTTCCTGCAACGACTGTTTTACGGTCAGACATTGTGACACTGATGTATATTAGTGTTTTTATAACATTTCAATAATATCTATGCAAAGTGTGTTACCAGTGTGATCTCTCATCTCATTATATATTTGGAAATACACAATCTGGCGATAAAATAAAATAACCAAGTTTTACAACACACAGTCTAAAGTCTGCTGTACTGTGTATTTTGACAAGCTAATAAATCAGCCATTGAAAATTTATGTATAATGGCTATAGGGGCCGTTTTAATTGTCAACATTAACCTATTCGTACAAAGAGTACTAAAAGGGGGTCAAGGCCCCCATACAAATTTTTTAAATGTTGGTCGCATGCGAAATATGACCACTGTGGCATCATGCAGTGCCACGCAGTGACCTATTATGGAACTAGTATTTTTTTAAATTGCATAAACCGTTCATGGCACGACATTGTAATACAGTCTGACATCTTGGGAATTCACAACTTCGTGGAAAACAATTATCAATATGACACCAGAGTTGTTAGAAAAACACAAAGCTTTAGCATAATTATTGGAGATAAATGTTTATAAACATATTCTGATGGTCATTATTGTATGCCTTATATATGTTACAGTTGATCTGCGTAATCAATCATTTCGCATAATGACTGACATGTTTAGTCATTAGGCGAAATGACTGTTTCACTCAGGCATTTCACGAATAACTGAAAATTTCAGTCATTACGCAAAATGACTGGAAATAATGCGCTGTTATTATACAGTTTGACTGGTGACCATTTCAGTCATACTGTGTAATAAAAAATGTTGTCATTATATATTGTTGCAATGTTAATTGTGCATTAGTATTGGCTTTCATAATTCTTCAGACATTCACATTATTCAAGTAAATAAACAAAGTGAATAAATATTTTCTATATATTTGCAAATGGCAACATTTTGCTAATAATTTATCCCTCTCTGGGTACAAGACTCTAACCCTTCTCTGATAGGTTCATTGACAGCTATTTCACTGGTGTTCTCTGATTTGATGGACAGGTAATGGATGACCCAACCATTCACCAACAGGGAATGCTAATTGCCTAACAATGGTGACTGTCTCAATTGGCTATTGTGCATTGCCTGTCCCTATAAAAAGAACACAATCAGTAGGTGTTAATCACTTGCCTCTTGGCACAGGTATCACAATGATATGATAATTACATGATAATTACAAAGTACAATTAAAGGAAGAACTCTACACAAAGGTTTCAAATATGTCAAAAGCAAAAAGTGGATTATTTCAATACTATAGAACAACTCAAGCTTGCAGCAACTGATGAATCTTCAAAGTCATGCCATGGATACTACATACTCAGCAAGTACCAATTTTTATATGTAGTTTCTTATGCTGAACATTGTTTCTTGGTTGAATACAATATTAGCTTTCATTAATACTGTGATGTAAAATATTATGAATTTAACATTCTTGGCTTAAAAACAACTACGCCGGGGTATATGCTCTCATCCATATTCCAACAAATAATTATGAGAATATGGCATATTGTATAATTTGTTTGACATATATTGTGGAAATGTAGCACATTGATACAATTACCAATGATACATTCCAGTGATATTGCAATAATGAATTGTGAATAAATTATTGCAAGTTGTAGAATCATAATAAAGTTATATATTGTTCAATAAGACAGTGCTGTTGTGTCTAAGTATGTATGTAACATTTCCAACAGTTAATTTAAGATACACAATAGAAAACAAATTGTAATTAATACCTCACAGTGTTTGCTCTGGGTATAATGACACAAAGCGCACAAAGGGGACTGGGGCATTGCACCTCGTAATAAAAACATATTTGATGATAAGTGGTTTCGACCATGTGGAGTAACTTCAATTCCTGGTGTTCTACATGATCCAAAGTGAACCCGAACAATAATTTTAAATCCTAATTTCATCACAATAAAAAATATTTTTGAGCATGAGAATTTCTTAAATATATAGCTGCTAGCTAGGTTGCAATTTCAGAAAATATCTGGCTAGGTAGATGAAAAAACAGCAAGTTTGCCCACATCACTTGTCATTAACCAGGGGAAACACTGGTTCAGTCATTACACGAAATGACTGCACCTCTTTTCCAGTCATTTCGCGTAATGACTGATTATGCAGATTGACTGTAACATATACATGCACTAGTACGAATAAGTAAATGTTGATAACTGTGTATGGCCCCTCATATGAACAGGTTATTTGTCATTAATACTGACTCTAGAAGCAGCAGTCCACTGTTCCAGCCTGACTCGTGTGTACATGACTGAGGAGCTTCAGTGATGTTCTGCATGTCTTTCTGCAAGGCGCGGAATGCACTGCCAATGACGTGTACGCTATCCTCAATTTGGGCCACTGTGTTGTCACTATTCAGCAGTCGTAGACCAAGGACACCTAACAGGACACAGGACAAGTGGCTGGTGAAATAATGCGCCCCTGAAAATTTGGCAATGAATATTTTTTTACATCATGCTAAGACTAAAAAAAGGTGTGTTTCAGGTAATGCCATAACATGGGCCAAACAAATTTAGATAGGGTAGACATATAACCAGAGCCATGGTTGTTTAATTTAAATCATTGATTAAAATCACTCCAAAAAAATAATTGATTTCTGATTTTTTTAATCGCTGATTTATATGAATTTAATACAAATAATTGTTTACAAGCATCGAGATCAACAAAGTTTTGTATGTTTTTTAATACAAAAGCACAATGTGCGCACACTTGTGTAGTTGTATTGTCACCTGATAGCCTGATAGTAAAATATTTTATGACATTATGTATGTTTGAGCTATTCCCTTTCTGAATGCAGTGAAGCTACACAAACTTGTCTTCAAGAGGAAGTATCTTTTCAAGTCAGAAGCCCTCAGTTAAAGTCCACTTAGAGCTTGTGCTAGTTGTTACAAAGTCAGTATGTTGACTCAAGTGAGACAGTCTGGGCTACAATTGTTTAATACTGTACCAGTTTGCAGTCTGGTCAGAGACCCTTACATCACACAGAGCCCTGGACAGGTGCTAATCCACCCTCTCAGCAAACAATAATTACCACTGCTACAGCCATAGACACACAGCATGCTTTCCTTTCCAAGACAGATTTTACAACTACAGGGGGTGAGGCCTTGTGGACATTGTGTAATGTCTTTATGTAAGCAAAAATCATGTAACCTCTGTTAAGGCAAGTGCCCAAGTCGATTTGAATAGAACATGTTTGAAAGAGTTTATAAATATAAACATCTATATAAATGTCTATATACCAGATATCCAAAAAACCTGATAATTTTTTTTAAATCATGATTTTTTTTCAACCGTGACTAGAGTGTTTGATTTCAGCAAATAAGCTTATTTCGGCACATACATAGACTTTACATTTCATAGAATTCATTCCCAGCTAGTAAAATCCATTGGGCTGACCCTAATCTTTTCAGCTAATATTTCAATTATCATTAAGTAATATGAGTTAACAAAGTTGTACTGTATCTAATATTATAACATCTTAGAGCCAAATGTAATCCTGAATAATGTGTATGTAATTCGTACTGAACCGACTGACCTTCTGGGGTGTTAGGTGCATAGAGGGCCTGTTCTGTTACAATCCAGACATTTCCTGGCTCAGTCAAGTTCATGGCTGATGCTTTCACGTAGATCTTCTCTGCATCTTCCATCCTATTTAGAACAAGAGCATATAATCATGTACATTGTGTGTTACATAAGGGGCCATTCACAACTGTCAACGTCTACTTATTCACACAAAGCAAAATAATTCTCATACCCACTCCCCCTCAAACCTCCCCCTCCATGAATTAGTACTCTAAAATGTTGATAATTTTCCAGATTGAAAAATACATCGATGTAACAATTTCATGACACAGTGCATGTGTATACATACATTAAAACATGGCTCCCCCAATTAGTATGCTTTGAATGAATAGCTAAATGTCGACAATTGTGAATGACCCCGTAAAGCAAAACAAAAGTCATGGTTTTGGGGCTATGCACTGGAAGAGATAATAAAAACTAACCAAGTGCAACTAAAATTAAGAATATCACACCAGCGGTTTACTCAGAATGTGTTCTAAAAGTGGGAGATTCTGGTAATTTTTCCGAATGACTCCAGGCTGATATGTAACCAGCATGACTGATAAGTGCGTATGCAGTTCTATGAAATCGGGGTAACCTAGACTACAAGTGACAAATGAAGGGAAGCCGGCATTTATAGAATCAATGCAGTATGAAACAAACGTTATTTTGCCAGAAAGAGGACTAGTTTAGTAAACAAAAGCCTAAATATATAACATAAGTTGAGTTTGTATGCAAATAGCATGGCCATATCATAATGGCAAGTATAGGAATAGGTGTATACAAATATATTTTTATTTGCCGAGCAAATATTGCCAGAATACCACACTCATGACATGTGGTTATGTAAGAGTATGGTGCGGCCCATGAAATTAAGATGTTGTATGTTCAACGAGGTTTTCATAGAAAATCACTGGAGTGATATTCTTAATAGTAGTTGCACATGATTAGTTTTTATTATCTCTTTTCGGTGCATAGCCCCAAAACCACGACTTTTGTTGAGCAACGAATATGTAACAACACTAGGTAACAACTGTTGTTTGCATTGGTAGCAAACATAAATCTGACAAAATAATTAAATGCAGACAAAGTGACAATACATTTTACAAAACTGCCTTTTAAAAAGAGTTGTATCTCTGAGAATTAAGGTACAAATAGTTATTCTAATATCCTGATTGCCCCAATTTTTTTTAATGAACCACATGCGTTTAAAAAAATATACTTTGACCATTATCGTTGTGAATTTCTTGGGACAAATATCACGTTTACATTGCAGACATATAATTTCAATTATTTCATGGGTGTTAATCTGGTGCCAGTCATATGATTTCATGAATGCATCACCGCAATATTTTTTTGCCACAGGTGATGTTATACTTTGGGCACGTAATGTGTGTAGAAGACAGTTTGGAAATGCTGATATGATCGGAATGAGTGAAGGCAAGTGGAAGAGAGGAAGATGACACATGAGATGGTTGGGTGAGATCAAAGATACAACACAGCTGACAATGGATGAGTTGAGAGAAGCAACAAAGGAGACAGGATTGGTTGGAAACAGCTCATCATGGATATCACCACGAGTCGTATGACTTGACAAGACATCATATTGGAAAATGCTGACAGCTTTTTGCGAACGTACTGAACACCATATTTGATATTCATAAAGAGATAACAGTCAAATGATATTAGAAAAATTGTGGCTCCTTAAAAGACATTTAGGCGGTCAAGATGTTAGGACAAATATAACATAATTTTATGTTTGGACTTCGTGCATCATTCTACTTATGAGGACCGAGAGGAACTGGTGTAATGTCCTGCTGAACAGTACAGAAGACAAAAAGAAAGGTTGTTACTTACGAGGCATACAGAAGGATGACCCTTGACCTGAGTTCTGATAGGTCGATGTGTTCCCACAGGTCTGGATTGTTGGAGGAGTAGGCAATAGTCTTTTCAATCTGGTAACAAAGTAAAGCAGGTTACTAAAGCCACTATGACAAGGATATGCCAGTATGATATGTACTAAGCTAAAGACATCCAGAATTGTAAACTCACATGACAACTATATTAACAGATACAATGTACCAGAATAAAATATTTTTTTATTCCCATGTATACATAGTACAACATTACAGTGATATTGCAACAATGAATTGTGAATAAATTATTGTGTTCAGAACTATTAAAACAATTATTTATGATATACATATTCATAATTCTTGAATGGATAGATGATCCAGTTTCTTGGTTATTAATATTAAACATAATTACCTCTCAAGAAACTTAGTGTTCGATCTGTATATTTCAACTGCATCCCCACAGTCTTCTTCAGCAGACTGATATTCATAATTGTTTTTAACAATAGTTATGAACACTATAATGCATGCATGCTAGCATGAATGCATGCACGCACACATGCACGCATGCATGCACACAAACACTCATATACAATGATAAACATGTATGTAGCAATGTACATAAACATATAAACGCGTAAAGACAAACACACAAAACACTGGGAAACAAAAAAGATGGGACAAATTTAGCAGCAATATTAAAATGACAGGACCAATATCTTACCTCAATATCTGCATCTTCAGCAAAGTTACGAAAGCGACCGAGAATGGCCCGTCCTTCCTGGTCAGAGCTGCCAAGGAGGACGACTTTCTTGAACTGGAAATACTTGAGCAACTCTACCCAAACCTTTGCCTGGTCTTTATACGGCGGGACCACACGCATGAATGACATGTGCAGATTCTGAAAATGCAACAACATTCCATGGTAGGATGTTTTCAAAGCCTTCCCAGACTACCGTTAACTTCAAATTTATTTAATTGGTATTGTTATGTGGAAATTAGCAAAAGCATAAAACACCAGAAATATTACTTTTTAGATAGTTGAGCATCTACAGAAATATTAGTTATTAATTATTTTATTTACTAAGTTATTTACACCATGTACTGGACTAGATGCAGGTACTATACACAGCCAATTGTAGATAATACTAGACATAGCAATTGTCTTAGCAAAATGGACCATTGCATTTTACTGTTCGTATTATACTGTTTATTGTTAAGTTTACAATAGAGTTTTTAATTTGATTACAAACAATACAATTTAACAAAAGAAAATTAAATAAACAATTATTTCCATTTAACTACAGCTACATTATTTCATTAGATTTCCTAGCATGCAAATTAATAATAAAACTACAAATACCTTATCCGAAAAGACACTGTCTCTCACTGAGATGCCAATGGTTGGGATGCGGTAGAATCCGCAGGTGAAAGACACGGCCATGGATGAGAGGTCGTTGTAGGACTTGCTGCCAGCGATCACCACGTACACCTGATTGGGGATCACGTCATCGCAGACTGCTTTGGCTGCACGTAATGGGTTTGTATCCATGATAGTGTAGGTGGCATTGAAGTGGACCGGACTGGGCAGACCGGCACTGTTATCATAGCCATTCAACTGGTTCACTGCCTCGACAAACACTGCACCGTTCTCATGTGAGCTCAGTAGAGCACCGATGGTCACCTCCTTAGGGAGGGTAGCACGAACCGGACCCAGTAGCAGCGTTAGAATAATCAAAAGAGGCATGGCGGCTGCAGCACACACTGCTGCGGCTAGCCCCATTATGCTTGACCTGGGAAAAGAAGAGATCATATTAACAGACAATCAATCTTGAAATCTCTGTCTGCCAAAATACAAGTTTTAGATAACATGAAGAAATTACCTCATTTTAGATGAAAACAAACACAATTATCCTGATGTTCAGCTGCAAGAACATCTGGGGGATTTGTGGCCAAAGGCACAGCTAGTTGATCACATCTGTAAATGGTCAAAAACATATACAAAATTATAATTATAAATAATTTCCAGGCTAATAATAAGATCGCAGGCAAACTCCGTCTGCATTTGAATTTCCTCAAATAGAAATGTTATTATAATTATTTAGTGTAAATTTTCACTTGTCCACTGGACAACTAAAAAGAAACATTTTGCTTGTCCGAGAAGATTCACTTATTTTGGACTAACAGACAATCAGACAAACACTATTTTGAACATTGACGTGAATACATCATTTCCATCACAATGAAAAGTAAACTTAGGTAATGTGTTACCTAATAATTTTTAGTGTGTCAATATTTGAGATGAGCTTACAGGGTACATTTAATATAAAAAGGACTTCATCAAATTTAATAATTTGCCAGATTAAATGGTTTAGTATTTTAACTAATAAAGCATTATGTGGATATGACTGCTATAATCTGCGGAGAAATAAAAATTGTCATTATGACAATGCGAAGCCATAATCACCTCACATAGACAATTAAGTAATTCCAGAATTAAACATTAGCCACTGCTTTACATTAGTTGTCATAAGTAAAAATATATTAATTATTAAATTAACTGCTAACTTTGTCAAATACATTAATTTGTTATTTATGTATTCAGGACCTGAGGAAACATGTTTACTCTTACATTTGCACATATATAAATATGTATAATGATGGCATACATGATACCATAACTATTGTGATTAACACATTATTAGTGTACCATACAAACAGTGAAAACTGTGACATAAAATGAAAATGGTAATAGTGTACATGATCTGTCTGAATTAGAACAGATTTCCTCGGCTTCAATCTTCAGTGTGTTTACTCCAAACAGCCCCTTGCCTTGGCCTTGGGCCTTGTGAGCTAACATAGTCAGACTCATAGCCAGGAGTTATTTCGTATTTTCTGCGTAGTACACATTTCACATAAAACATAACAACTAAAAGGATTTACGATGTCACCAATAGGCTTCCGCCTGACTTATTCAATGTTAATGTATCCCGACTGAGCTCAGATCACAGATGTAATAATGACGTTGACAGCAAAGGCCAAAGCTCGAAGCGCAACTCGAACGTCGAAGTCTTCGACGGAGATAGCGAACACCTGTCCACAAATAAAACGTTGATAAACATGTAATCAATAACACAAATTTTAACGGAATAGAACGGTTTCGGCTAATTTTCCATACCGTAATGTGTGCACCACTTGGTAAAGAAACTAAATCTAAGATATCCGCAAAATAAATAATTTATTCTCCATCCATCCCTCCGTTTGACAGCTGTACAAATGCCGAAAGTATACTACAACTATACATGGAATATCATAAGCCGTTATTCCGATATGTGTAAGTGGCGCCCCTCCCAGACTTGCAACGAGTTACTCCCTAACTGTGCCACCGCCCAGCATATCGACACTGCCACAACTTGATTATAAATTCAAAATGGACAGTTGCGGGGCGATATGAACAAGCGGTTGACTGGGCGACGCGATTGCTGTTTACGACTTGCTACGTCATTACAACTGTACACTTGACAGCGTAACATAGTTTCAAACATTATTATTATTTTGTTCCGGCACATTTCCAGTACATACACTATCCATAATTATATGCAATTAAAACTGGGAGATTTATTTACAAACATTAGGGGTTTGCCAAATGAAAGGACAATGTACATTATCTGCACATAAAATGTTAGTCTCATCAAATGTAAGTTGCGGCAGTAGTAAAATCATTGGTGACGCCAGTGCGCCAATTTTTTTTAATGCAATATAAGAGTAAACATTAAGAGTGGTACCGAGTGATAGAAAAGAGGAGACCGGACAACTCCTCTTGCCAAACAATTTTGCACACGTTGACGTTTGATGCGAAGTGGCACACTTCCCAACAGTGGCGCTACTCAGCACAGTACCACTTAGTCTCGCTTATCCGACTATCGCCCGCTTTCGTACGTGAACTCGCAGAGAAGATCGAGTGTCTGGCCATGAAAACATGGTCTCGTTGTTATCCACGGTCAACACTCCATTTTGTGTAGGCGTTCCCGTGAAGTGCCAACAGCCAATCAGCGTCATTATCATAACATTTTTGTCTGATTTAAATTTTCAGTCTATAACAATTGTGTCAGTAAAATCAAATTTTAAAGTTAATTCAATTGCATTATATAAACTGATAAAAGGGCACTCTTATTTTATGAATTAGCCAAATCCCAGGATAAGAGCTAATTAATCTAATTATGTATGCCATCAGAATTTGGACGCCCACACAATTTCCGTCACAATGAAAAGTACGCCCTGCATCCAGGCGACGATGTGTGCGACAAACGGTGGCGCCACAACACGGAGCCCAGATAACCGAAATTGGGCAACGCCATATTGTTGTTTACGACTTGTTACATCTAGTTACATCTTCAAACAAAAACGAACGATATTCTGTTTCTAGTCACATTTTAGATTAAGAAAACACTGTACACGGTTGTATTCAATTGAAATTGAGAGATTTCTTGAGAAAAAACCAATTGTTTACCAAATGAAATAGAGATATGCAAATATCTGCACATGAAATGTAAATTGTGGCATGGGTATTCACGCATGTAATAATATATAATATAATATAATATAATATAATATAATATAATATAATATAATATAATATAATATAATATAATATAATATAATATAATATAATATAATATATAAAATACTGCACTAAATTCCTCGGGAGACCGAAGCTCGGCAGCACGAAGCTGTCTGGGCTATATTGCAGGAGTGAACAGTGAATGTAAATATGCTGGTTGTTTGGATGAAAGTGATTGATAGCAATGATTTAAGACATGGTACTGGGTGAGAAAAACGAGGAGACCGGGTAACTACCATTGCCAAACAATTTTGCACACGTTGACTTTTCAAGACGTCCTTGAGAGCAATATTAGAATAAAGGGAATTGCAATAGTCAAGTCTAATGCTAACAAGAGCAGTTGGAATAGTTTTGGCGACAGCAGAAGAAACACCTACCGGCGAATATGACGAAGGTTACGAATTTGATAAAAGCAGCAACAACATGTTTGTGAAATATGCTGTCTAAAATTGAAATTATTATCAAAGGTGACTCCTAAATTCCGTGCTGCGACGGCCGGTGTGAAATTCTGGCTCAGCATAGGTGTCGGAAAAAAAGAAAACAATCAAGTTTACAACGTTGCTTTTGTGTACCAATAATCAATAACAAGAAACTCTGTTTTATTTGCATTTAATTTTAATTTGCTGTCATCCAGTGGAATATATCATGGAGACCATCCCTGAACTGGTTTAAGGATACATTTTATCCCGGGTAGCCAAGGAAAGGTACAGCAGCGGACCCAAGGGGAGGTCTTATGGGTCTCAAGCCCCTCCAAGCCATGGAGGGGTCTGAGACACCCTGCCAACAAGCCTAGATTCGCACCTGAAATCTGTATATCATCTGCATATAGGTGGTGGTCCAAGTTGTGAGTTTGAATAACTGAGTTGAGTGGAATAGTGTAAGCAGTAAAAAGTAATGGTAAAAAAACCAGAACGCCAATAAACACCGCATGAAGTGGGTAGTGCCATTGAAAAGCAATTGGCTATCTTCAATCATTGGTATCTATATAAGTTAAGTATGATGAAAACCAGCTCAGTGCTGCGCCATATGTACCATACCACATTGACAAGCGTTTAATGAGTATGTTATGGTCAGTAATGTCAAAATCAGTAGATAAACCAAGCAAGGTAAGCGTTGTTACTTTACTTTTGTCCATATTTAGAACATAACATAATTGTGTACTTTTTAAAGAGCAGTCTCTGTAGAATGAAACTGTTTGTAAACTGATTTTCCAGTACCTTGGAAATAAAACTTAGATTAGGAATAGTTATGCTTTTGACAACTTGCCTCTGGATGGCACCAAATCTGTTAGCGATATTTCGGAGGCTGGCATCCATACAGATGAGACATATTCCATCTTGGATCTCACCATGCTCTTGTAGATCATAACCCGCTGGTTTGGGTTCAAGTAATGTTAAACTCTTTTTAGGAGACCAAACCGCTTTCCTGCATCCTTGGTCATATTGTCTGTTAAGTATGTACATGACAATTCTTTCCGGATGGAGGTGTCCAAGAGGTTCCACCACTTGCACGTCTGACAAGATAGTGCTCATAAATGCGATTGAGGGGTGGCCCGTTTCTGCATGTTTGAGCTTTGATACAGTCAGGTTCTTGCACCAAACCACACATTTCAGTTACTTGCCCATGCTTGAATATACAGCAGACCTTCGTTATTTGAGCATGCCACATTGCCCGAAGTTGTCTATCCTTGACTGTGCTAAAGACTGACGAGTCATCGGCATAGAGGACGACATGGTTCTGTATTTTGTCTGGCATATCATCGATGAATATAATGTATATGAGAGGTCCTAGAACGGATCCTTGGGAACCCCTGCCTTAACAGACTTGGCACCAGAGCATATTCCATTGATGGTAACTTTCTAAACGCTGTCCTTCAGGTAGCCATTTAGCCAGGGTAGCAGCTTTCCCTGTATCTATGTGGGGTCCAGTTTGGCCATAAGATCTTTCTGCCACTCTCCATCGAATGCTCTACTTATGTCAAGGCAGATTAGTCTAGCTTCTTGCTTATAGTCAAGGCGCACGTGGATCTAGACATGTTTAGAATTAAGAGGTTATAACTCCTCCGTGCATAGTATGCATATTTGCTAATTCTGAATTTTGGCTTTGTTCAAACGTCATGTATTATTTTGAACTAGTAAAATGCCCATCGTCTGGACGGGATACAACTTGGTATGGTTACGTAAATTGTCCCATGCCGTATTTGTGTACATAGCGCCCTCTGGCACATAATGTCGAACTGATCAGTGGACGGTTTACCTAACTTGGAATAATTAAATAAAAGTGATACGGATCCTTCCTGGGGTCGTAGAGGAATGAAAATTTGGCGCCCAACGGAGTAACGTAAATAATGCATGTTTTGTATTGTAATTTTATTAATTTAAGCAGTTTATAATTTAGTTATATTTAGTGAATTGTTTTACATTTAACTAGTATAACTTGTTAATGTAGAAATCATGCTGACATATTTTAAATGTACCAATACTCAAAGTAAGATCAGATGAAATTATAATTACTGTTTGTAACTAGTGCTGGATTTTGTTTTGAATGTTGGGTCACCTCATTAGAGAGGGGGTGTGGCAGAGGTCTCAACCTTCCACCTCCCACCTGTTTGCGGGGCCAACCTCCCATCTCCCACCTGTTTTCGGGGCCAACCTCCCATCTCCCACCATTTTTGAGGCCAACGTCCCATCTCCCATTTCCTGCCACATCCCCTCCATTAGATAAGAAGGAATCCAACGGAAAGTTTGGAGGGAATACGTAGATGTCAACATTACGGCTTTCGGGAGGGAAATATCGCTTTTTATGTGTTGGTCCGACTTTCCAGCTCTTTGCACGAAATGTCCGGCTTTTCTATAATAAAAAAATCACGGTACAATCGATCTACATTACGCCATTCTAGACAGATTTTATTTCTTTGTTCTCACGTGATTTCATAGTTTTTCGGGCGTGCGTTCACCGCGAATGAGATCGGCACATAAAAATGACGACCCGTAAAACATTATCTTAAAACGGATCAGTCGTGCAATGTACGCTGACCCGCAACTCAACAAAACTCGAGTCGCGTGTGGATTTGGCCGGCGCAACCGTTGCTGAATCGATTCGAAAATGTTATCGCCGCGACTTCACAGGCCTACCGCCTTACCGTTTAAAACACGATTGTCTCGGTAGCAAAAGTATAAATACAAAACATTCCGCCCCCAGGAGAAACACGACTGCGAGTGACGTAATTATTGCACAATGATACGTTATTTGAAGCTTTATTAATGCTGCAGCTGATAAAGTGAAAAACCCAAAATGGCAAATGCGCTATTTGGTCGATTAGGACACATTGGGACATATATTTGACAATCTGGACTGTCGTTTAGATTAATCTTATTGTCAGACGGCCACTAGACGGCCACTTCAACACTCAGTGACAAATGAGCGGAAATATCACAAAGCATAACATCGTAAACTATACAAATGGACGTCCCCGTGCAAACAATTGAATTACATCTATTCTACATACATATATCATTTTGACGTAACGATAATTCACCGTTATTGTATAACGGGGAAACGTCAGCACTCAACAGGCCTACAAAATGTGAAAAACGTCCTGAACTGACAGACAGGTTTCATGTTGCTGTCTCACAGGGAAAGATAACCGAACTATCATTGTAATGACATACTTAAACTGCGTATCGTTGCCTCATCGCGCGCTTAGGATTGTCACATACAAAGTATGATCGTTTTAATTGTAAAATCATGCTATATGGCATAACAAATTCGTATTATAACATCTTCACCGCCTAAAGGTCTTTTAATGAACCATAGAATAAACTTTGATCGGTATCCGTTTGATTTTATTATTTCAGGGTGACTATCATGTTTAATTGCATGCGGAGAGGAACGAAATTTGTTGAGTGGTAATGATATGCCCATCACGTGATCCAATGAAAGCCTGGTTCCGATACGTTGTCCACAGGTATTCAAAATTGACTTTTGTAAGGAACACTTTTGGAGGGAGGAAGGGAGGGAAGGAGGGGGAGAGAGGAAGAGGTAGACAGGGAGACATGGAGACATGGAGACAGGGAGAGAGGGAGAGAGGGAGAGAGGGGGAGAGGGAGAGAGAGTTGTTAAGCTTCCAACTTCAAACCGATATAACTGCGTTTACAGGTCACACGAGGTCACACGACTTCATACCCCTGTATTTATACATCTCTATGCAAGAGTTCCATTCCGGTGAGTCGGACAGCAGCCTTCCAAACAACTTGTGTTAACGCAACCAAGTGCTCCCGGAATGGAAGGCCACTAAATGACGTCAACTCTGGCCCAGTTGTTCACACGTCGGGATTTATGTCACACGGAGACAAATTACCTTTTGTTAAAAATTAATGTTGAAAGACGTTAGCACTTCAAAGGACTTCAGAAATTAAGGAACGGTACTTTCATTGATCTATTTCTAACGCGAAACCTCGTGTAATCCATTATTAATAGTATTACATTATGGATCAAACTAAACAAAACGCAACAAATACACTAAATAACATTTGAAAACACGCAAATAAGGATACAGCATAAGAATGTAGGTTTACAATTAAAATAATGCAGATATATTTTGGTACAAGTGAATATTTGTCTTTCTGTTTCTTCGTGTGGGTCTGCACGTATGGTTTGTTTGGTAGTATAGTAACCGCCCCATATTTGGATGATACAAAGTTACATGTAGCATATTACGAGGTAGTGTCTTATCAGTCAATCAATCAATCAATCAATCAATCAATCAATCCTTTATTCCAACACAAAATTAGGTTAAAATAAATGACAACAAGTTACTAACAAAATGTGCAAAAAAAGTGAATGAGTTATTGAAGAATACACAAGGGTGAGTTGGAAATGGGGTGAACAGAAGTGCAATACTTATCTATGGTTCACCCCGTGGCGTGTTAAGCCGTTAAATCAATTGATATGTAATTATATATTTGCATTACTTACAACATGTAACAATTGAAAATCGTTGCTAAATAAATATGTTTTGGCTGTTCAGTAAAGAACATATTAAGTAAAAGAAAGATAGACAAACGCGTAAAAAATGTTTGTCGTGTTGCCCGTGTGGCTAACAGGGTCATTCAATACAAGTTAACTTAACTCTAGGCTAATCTAGTAGATTGATCGACCATTCGTGCTGATTAAAGCAGCCCCCGCAATTATATGAACCCATCGCGAGACAGGTTCGCTGATATACGGTGCGTGCATGCGTGCGTGTGTGCGTGCGTGCGTGCGTGTGAATATCTTAAGCAATATGCGCAGTGGGGTTACTAAAACAGTTCGTACGTTTGTTAATATCGTCGAAAGAACCGATTTAGATATTTAGACTATAGCTAACTTGCAAATGTTCGAATACCTTAGGTTGTAATATATACTAGTGAGCTGCACATAGCCATTGCATTTTATTCCGCAAAAATTGAGAGGACCCAATCGAAAATATGTTATTAGTTTGTCCGAGATGATTTCTTCGAAACTAAACAAGTTTGATCATATGAGCTAGCATACCGTTGTGGCTACTAATAAGTTTGATTTTTGGAGAAAAGAATAACGATAGGAGAGAAACATGTATTTGCGGAAGCTGCTTTAACTGTTTTTATCTGATGTACGTCTTGTCCACATACAAGTAGCTTATGTAGCGCAACGTTCACGATCTATTTATTCACGCAAAGTCCATCCACCTGAAGTATCAAGGGTAAATAATTGACAAATAATGACAGCAGTAGGATCGTAATGGTTCAACGCTCGAACCTACTCACATTTCATACTGATCAATCCCTGTCTTTGGTTAGCAATATAAACATCACTGAGAGTATTTCATAAATGTCATTAATCGGTATAATTATGAAATATGCCAGTACGTTATCGTCTGCATTCGAGCGTCAGCGATCGACTACGGACATTAAACATTAATTTAAAACACTTGAATGAAGCATTTCACGAAACTCGATCAGTAACGGTACGATACTATCTGTCACACTTGAGAGGCAACGCTTAACAGGCCATCATATATTAGGAGTGAAGTTGTTACGAACAGCGTTCCTGTACAAAGAACATTTGTTGCTAATCGAAATAACTGCTTCATAGACTTTACTGTTGTTATTATAACAAAGATAGCCGGCATGAAACACACTAATTTAATTATTTTAGGCACTTCTGTGCGACTAAATAGTGTGATTGTGCTGTATTGACAAACTATGTACTGAAAAACTATCACTGGGTAAACCAGACATATATGTTATCTTCTGGACGAGGTATTTATGCTGACGCTTGTTTGAAAGATTGTTGATTGAAAGTTTCGAATTTGATTCTTTAATCGAATGCCTAAATTTCAGCTCAGCGCTGCTGCTAAACATTGTGTGATGCAAACCCTAATCGCCATTGATTACCTTAAAGTTGAATTATAAAGAAATTGTTCAGTACATCACGCATGACTTTGTTACTTACATGTTGACTTACACATATGTAACTAAGACCAACTTATCTGAAACTACTATACGTAGTTCGACACTTATCTGTCTCTACCTGATAGATTAGTTCATAGACCTTTCGGTCATACACTTCTTTGATCCAACGGAATACGCGTGACATGACTATCTCATGACCGCGTAGTGTTACTGCGTTGATCAGAGCAATTACAATACGCATGACGTCAGTCAGCACACAATTAATCGTGCGATATCTAACACTCCAGGATTCGTCATTAATTAGCGGGAGATCGCTACCTCTCGGACACATTATTAATTGGTTTTTAATATTTCGAATAGTATTTCTTCTTTGTCTTCCTCTTAATCCCTTGAGTGGTGGGGGCCCCATCGTGAATACTATTCCGTCCTCTCAACGACTTGTCCCGTTTTCTCCCACTATGCGCTACTCACATGTGCCTTTTCCAGATTATCCTTCCAAGTGTATTTCTGTTGGTCTTATCCTTCTTCTGTTTTCCATGTTCTCTTTGTCATCCTCGTTCCTGAATATGTCCTGCCCACCATCGTTGTGTGCTCTCAACTACCTTTCTTTTCACGCGTAGCTCTATTCCAATCTCTTCTCATACACCGTGCATATTATTCTCCAAACCCAGGTGTTCTCTGCCTCCTGTAGCCTCTCCTCCTGTCTCTCTGTCGGTGCACTTGTTCCCAACCCACATACACAAGTCTGTAGCACACACATCCAACACTTTCCTTTCAGCTGGTTCTTTAACGTTTTGTCCCACGTTTGTCCCATGTGTCTATCTTCCTCCCTCCTCCAAATCCGCATATTAAATATAATTACCACAAAGCGGAAAGACAATATTTACGTATTTACAACTGCAATAACTGCAACTCTGATTGATGATTGATTTTATATATATATATATATATATATATATATATATATATATATATATATATATATATATATATATATATAATGAATGGTGCCCCAGCATGTCATTGAGAAGTGCGAGAAACCGATCCGGCGGGAAAGGAGCAGTAGAACCACACTGCAACCGGCCGACCAGTCGCGACAACGTTCGAAGCTGAACATTCTACATACGCTACTTCTACCGTTCGCTTTCTTTTCGATAAATTTTTCTTTTCATTTCTTTGATCCTGCGATACTCTCTTGCTGTACATTTACCAGTTCCTAATAATATTTAGCTTTGGATGATTTGAAACTGCTTTATTAACATTTATAAATGCACTTGTTTGAGCTGTGCGAATCCAGGGTTCCCCTTTTCACAGCCAACCATATGTAATCTATATTTTACGCCATCAGGCTAACGCAGAACTCGATCGCTCAAGTCGTTCGCAACATTGAATAATGAGTCTTGGTTAGCGAGTAATTAAAACCGCACAAACACGTTATCCACCAACTGCCCACGCGGAAGTACGACCTTCCTCAAAGTATTAATCACATGGACCTTGGACGTTGTTTTACATTATGGCTATGATGTCCAGTCAAGTAGTACGACTTCTGATGACGTTCACAACGAGCTGCCTCCAGCCAATCCATGTTGTTTCTCTTAACTCATCCATCGTCAGCTTTGTTGTATATCTGATCTGATCTATCCATCTCAGGTGTATGTCCTCTCTTCCGTCTGTGGGTCATTCTTCCAAAACGTGAGCCATAATGAAGATAACACGAGTAAAAAATTCGGACTTCTTCGATGTGATTTTAAATGATATCCACTGAAAATATATTATATAAAGTTGCAAATCCCCCAAAAGCATTTCTTAATATACATAATATACAACATTCCGGATTTTGTGGCATAATGAATGTAGGATCCCAATGTATGAAGAAATTACCAGAACCATACACCATTAACATGAACAATACTCATGAATCAACTTGTTTGAATGAGGTTTTATATCATAACATTCATGTTCGTCATCCAAATAGCATTTTTGTTTAGCGAAAATATGTATAATAAGTGATGGAAAAAGAATGTTATCTTAGTTTAGGCATAATATGCGTCATATTTTAGTTACTTACCATCAAACATGCCTTCATGTATACATTTGCATAAAATGTGTTTGGTAGGAATCCACTTGTGCATGGCTTAATTGAATTGGAGTTCATTTGACGATGTTATGGTCAATGGAACATTTTGGGACACTGGCTCACTTTTCGGGAGAATAATCCTTGTCGTCTTCACTCATAAAGATCATTATCTGTTTTTCACGATGCAGCCGAAATACGATACCAACAACGAATAAGCCACGTAGCACGAAATGGAAAATATCTACAGTTCACGCACGCACGCACGCACGCACGCACGCACGCACGCACGCACGCACGCACGCACGCACGCACGCACGCACGCACGCACACATGTTGCATAGGCGCATTGCTGCTGCTTCCTGTGTATTTAATAAGGAGCTGACACCAAGTCGAGGAGTTGACACCATGTTGTTGTTTGCGAGGTTGTATCAAGGTATCATATGATGTTGGTAATTAAGAACACGTAACATCGTATGCGCTGTTAGGCAAGATGATATGAATGAATTATATTACATCCGTCATCAAAAGGAGTGGTTAGGTGATTAAGTAACACATGCCGGTAGTTGTCACCAGCTGAAGGTAAGTATAAAAGTCGGAAAAAGAAGAAAGTCGACCACAGAAGAAACATTAGCTGAAGGGCTGCACGTCTTCCGAACAAAATTGTCGGTGAGTGTGTTTATAATGTGTGTGTGCGTGCGTGCGCGCGCATGCAAGTGTGTGTGCGTGGGTGCGTGCGTGTTTGCGTGTGTGTGCGCGTTTGTGCGTGAGTGCGTGCGTGCGTACTCACACGCAAGTAGTTGGCAAATAGAGTGAAACAACAACCTAAATAGACATAAATATTCCTGTTGGTTTGTAGATACATTCAACACCTAACATGATCTGGAATCCTGTCGTCTGTTTCCTTGTCGTCCTGGCGTTCGTATGCGGTACGTTTAGTTTTCATTTTGGTTGAAAAGTATCACTGCAACTGAATAATTGTAAAACGGGCATTTTCGCGGAAAAACGTCGTTATTTCTGTTTTCTTAACAATTAAATTGATGACAAATACGCTTTTCGTGGGAATTAAATCATTCTAAGCATCATATGCACCATATACTGCAGTTATGCCTGATAGCGTTTAACTAGTATGACCGTAAAGATTTGTCACAGATATTCCATCAACATTACTACAAAGTCAGGTATACTAATGCAGTGTTCGGTCTTCTATCTTATATTCTTACATTACAATTATCTAACGAATGGTCGTCGTTTTTATTTGCAGAAGTGCAAAGTGCACCACCAACAACTGATGGAGGTAGGCGTTATTGATTGAAAAACCTTGCATTGTGCGTGTGCGTGTGCGTGTGCGTGTGCGTGTGCGTGTGCGTGTGCGTGTGCGTGAGCCTGTTCCTGTGTGTCCCCTCTATCTCTATATCTCTCTACTATACTTACATAATACAACTTTCTGCGTTACATTTCGGGACGAAGTTCTAGTTACATTTCGGGACAATTTTAGTTACAGATTAAAGAAAACACTGTGAAATAAATAATATGAATACTTCCGTCTATCACGAACCCGGAAGTAGATACTGATCTATCCCCACGCGCAGACTCTGGCTTCAATTACCTTCGTGGTGTGTTGCCACTCGTTGTAGTGTGGGGCCCGTGGACGAGCTGCAGCAAGACTTGTGGGGGCGGTCTACAGACGAGAATCAAAACGAGCGACGGCAAACTGCTTCAACGGTTGGAAGCGACATGCGGCATAATGGACTGCAATGGTGAGTTCCGATGTGTCTGTTGCTTGGTGTTCGTGTGTGGAAAAGAGAATACCACGTGCACTCTAATTATTGTTTTCTGGCCCACCTGTGTTCACTGTACTTGTGGTTTCTAGTGAGGTCACGGGGTTCCTAGTTGCTAGTCGATGTGAGCAGTCCGTTCTTTCAACTGACTAATATGTAAAGAAAGCTGGCTAGGTACGGCCATTGGAACAAAATACCAAATAGCCTGGTACTTATCAGCACAGAAGGAGAACTAACAGGAAAAAACAAAGAGGTAGAAGGATGGACTGAGGTAAAAGGATGGACTGAGGTAGAAGGATGGACTGAGGTAGAAGGATGGACTGAGTTAGAAGGATAGACTGAGGTAGAAGGATAGACTGAGGTAGAAGGATGGACTGAGGTAGAAGGATGGACTGACAACATGAAGTGTTGGACAAATGGTGGACTCGGTGTGTCTACAGAGATTGCAAGAAGACACAAACAGTCTAACTGGTGCTATGGTTGTAGTAACCAGAATACGATGGTAGCCGAATACGATGGCCTAACGAAGTCTTATTCTCATTCAACCTTTCTCAGAACAGTATCGCCGAGCTGACCTTTTAATGCGGGCAATGCCAGGGTGCATGTCGTCCTCTGTGGTTCTTTTACGTTCACAGTTAACAGGACGTGATCACCCGAGTCACGAGGGATCCACAATGTTGAAAGTTGTTACACCAAACGTACTGTGATTGGGGGCGTGTTTATCACAGCACTACCGCGTTTCACATTGTGCTGCAAGACTTCCGATGACAAAACAAGACACAATTTATTATCGAATACCATACAATGGTGTTTGTGAAAAAACACAATTCTCATAATACCTGCAAGTACTCAAAAACATTGCGAAGTCAGAAGAACAGGCAATGTTAATGACATTTACAGATTAAAATTTTATCAAATGGCACATTCTTATTAGCTTATTTAACCTGTGACTGCTAAACAACAATGCACCTGTGACAAACAATAACATCATACGTGTTAACGACGTAACGTGTAACTGATCAGATAACGACGAGCTGTTCACGTAATGAACACGTTACTTGTGACGCAATGAAGTGTGCGTGACAAATTACAACACGTATTTGCTTTAATGCAATAATAACGCAAAATACAGTATTACATTTTAGTAAAAACAACGATAACGATGACATGAAACATTTCTTTGCATTTCACCACTGCTATCTTTTTAAATTAATAACGCGATACCATTTAACGTGTTTTATTAGCTCCCGGAAAATTAAGATATTCGTTTGAATATACATGCCGGCGAGGGAGTATTGAGCAATCACGCAGTGAATGCATAACAAAACATTCTTCACATACAAAATTGGAGAAGGCTAATGAGTTACCTGTTATTATAGAGTGTGAAATATTGGTAACAGAGAGGAGCCGAGAGAGGACATAGCTACTGCGCTTCTACTTTACATACAAATGCGCCACAATTGTTGCATACATCTCATGATAGTATATCCGTTCGCGTTGAAGATCCAAACAGGACGTATTCTAGACCCGTTCCTAGACTCTGTATGTTCACCAGTACGTCCGTTCATGTTCTAGACCGTTCGGTGACTATCTATATTCATCAGTATGTCCGTTCATGTTCTAGACACGTTCAATGACTCTGCATGTATACCAGTATGTCCGTTCATGTTGTTTACCCGTTCGTTGACTATGTATGTTCATTGTAGCATGTCCATTCATGTTATAGACCCGTTCCGTGACTCTGTATGTTCACCAGTACGTCCGTTCATGTTCTAGATTTATTCCGTGACTGAGTATGTTCACCAGTCCGTGTCCGTTCGTGTTATAGACCTGCTCCGTGAATATGCATGTCCGTTCATACTGTAGCCCCATTCCGTGACTGTGTATGTCCGTTCATGATGTAGACCCGTTCCTTGACTTCACATGTCTGTTCATGTTCTAGACACGTTCCGTGACTCTGTGTGTCCGTTCATTCTGTAGACCCGTTCCGTGACTCTGTGTGTCCGTTCTTGTTCTAGACCCGTTCCGTGACTCTGTGTGTCCGTTCTTGTTCTAGACCCGTTCCGTGACTCTGTGTGTCCGTTGTTATTCTAGACCCGTTCCGCGACTCTGTGTGGTCGGGCTGCACGAACGACTGCGGCTGGGGCAACCGGAGTCGAGTGAATGAGTTCGTCAACGACACGCAGACGGTCGACTGCCACTCTCAGGCGTGTTCCGCCGGTAAGACTCGCGTCTCGTGGAGCCCACACTCTCGTTGCTCGAGATCACCCATGTATGTCATGGGGCTACTTACAACTACACAGCTAACCGTAATTGCTTAGGAACGTTTAACTCCTTAATTTTTTCCTTATTAGCTTTAACGCAGATTCTATGAGACGACGTTCTATGAAATCGCACTACCTACTATGCGTATAATCTTCATAGTTTGCGTAGAAATGATATTTCTGCAAATGTAGTAGTTTTAATGAACACGTTCAGGCACGACTGCAGGTATGTGCGTATGCTGACAGGTGTACAGACAGGCAGGCAGGCAGGCAGGCAGGCAGGCAGGCAGGCAGGCAGGCAGGCAGGCAGGCAGGCAGGCAGGCAGGCAGGCAGGCAGGCAGGCAGGCAGGCAGGCAGACAGGCATGTTGTCTTGACTCCAACTGTTGTTTGTCCACAGTGTACGGCGACTGTCGAGGCGACATCGTCTTCATCCTCGACTCGTCCGGCAGCATCGGCGAGCTCAACTGGTTCGTCGCGAAGCAGTTCGCCATCGACGTAATGCGAGGCCTCAAGGTGGGAGCCACCCAGAGTCACATCGGTGCCATGATCTACTCTCCCGATGTCAAAGTAATCTTCAACCTGACCGACTTCGTCACCGTGCCCGAACTCGAGGAGAATCTCTGGTCCATGCCGTACATCTCGGGCACGACGAACACGGCGGATGCGCTCGAGGCCCTCACCGTTATGATTAAGGTATGCGGTCAACACGATGTGTGCTTTCACCTATCCAATTCCGTATTAACTTACATGGGAGCAATGTCGTCTCAGGAAAAACATGCAGAAATGAAATTTCGTCCTGTTCGCTATGAAGCTTCCATCAGTGAGTGTGCTAATTGTTTTATTACAATAATATAGCACTAATTTATTTTATGACGGTGGTGGTATATATGTATGGCGGAATTATTAACTAAACAATGTGTCGTGCCCTGTAGGACCACGGCCGACTAGACGTACAGCCTATCGCCATTCTGCTCACTGACGGGATATCTAACATCGAGTCGGAACTCGCTGTGCCGATGGCGCAATACGCCAAGGACAAGAACATTGCTCTCTTCGTCGTTGGTGCGTCGACTATTCATATTCAACCCATCCCTCAATTGTACGACGTTCACAGTAGTTCGACGGCGGGAACCATGTGCAAGGACACATATATATATAGCATTGGAACACTATTTTTATATTAGTTTGATATAGACGACATGTCCGCTGTAGAAATGATGGCGCGTTGGCAGAATACTTGTTCTTAAATGTTCTCGATAACCATTCTTCATAGTGAGTAGAGAAAGCGGTATTTTGTGACACCCCGTGTGTAGACCAGTCGTTGTTATCCTGCGCCCAGCGATCATGTTGTACTTGGCTTGCAGCCGTCGCCATGGCGGACCTGGTGGAGGTACGCCGCATGGCCAGCGACCCGGACGAGACGTTTGTCTTTAACGTGACCGACTTCGGTGCCCTCCAGGCCATTACCGACTACATCGTCAACAACACGTGCCAAATAAGTAAGCAACTCTTCGGTTTCAGTCGGCCGTCTTCTTGTTCAAGTATAGTAATGATGATGATAATGATGATGTTGATGATGATAATGATAATCCTAAAAAAAATCAAATAATGTTATTAATGCTAACATTGATAATAATAATGAAATTAAAGATAATAACAATAAAAATAACAATGATATTAATGATAATAATAATAATGATAACGAGAACGATAATACTAAAATACTACTACTACTAATAATAATGAAATTAAAGATAATAACAATTATAATAACAATAATAACAATGATATTAATGATAATGATAATAATAATAATAATGATAATGATAAAGAGAACGATAATAATACAAATACTACTACTAATAATAATGTTAATTATGATAATAATGATAATTATAACAATAATGACAATACAATGTTTATAGTGCCTTACATTATAATACATAAAGGCGGGCTACGCATAGTCAATTTTGTAATTTATTCGCTGAATATCGACTCGGCCGAACCGAAATAAATCTAACAGTTTGTCCGATTATTTCAAAAAAGTAAATAACATGTCGTAGTCGACGCCAGATAAGTTCGATTTTTTTGTGAGAATAATCCGAAATGGGACGAACGAAAAATCGCCATGTTTTACCTTTTCGACAGATCCACGCGACGTTAGTTGTGCCATGCCTAAAACTATTCATGAACGTACTTAAAACTATTCATGAACATACTTAAACATATTCATGAACATACTTAAAAAAGTATTCGTGAACATTCTTTTACATTGCGAAATAATTTGTATTAGAAGTTTTGTCTGTAATACATGTACAGTATTACAACTAACCAGGTCTCTCCATAGCGCCTATATCCTTAGGAACCTGAACTCAGTGTCAACTTCTCTGCTTGTAGCCCGTCTGCGCCAGTGCAGCCCCTGCACAGGGCCTCCGTGTCCCGAGGAATGTGGCTACACTGGCACGAGAAAGCGGACAAAGCAGTGCTGGAGCATCGACTCGTATTCAAACCAAGTCATCCCAGGAAGTGAAGATGATGTTACCTGCCCGGACGAGATTTGCAACACGCCATGCACACAGCAAACGTTAAATCGTACGTACTCCTTAACATTCGTAGTTTGCATATGTAATACTTCAGGGATTTTACCAGTAGTAGGAAGGAGGGGTTACATATATCAAAATTGCCGGGGAATGGCAATTAACATGCTAGTAGAGAAGCTATGTAGGGAAGAGGAAGTAGGATTTGTGGATTTGTGGGGAAGTTTTGTTGGAAGGGCGGATATGTACATGGGGGATGGGCTTCATCTGAGTGGAAAGGGGGCAGCAGTACTTGCGGATGGAGTCACAGCAGCAGTAGACAGTGGCATGGGTAACATAACAAATATTTTTGTCAGTAAGCATTGTTTAAACTAGAAGCGCGGGGGGTTTACTTAGAGATGCCTCAAACAGGACAAGAGGCCACTAGTACAGGCAAACCAATTACAAAATGTCATAAACACAGGTCTGAAGCAGGTTATAAATGCGTGTGTTTAAATGCCAAGAGTATAGTAAATAAGAAAAACGAATTAAACATTATGGTAGAAGATATTGACCCTCACATAATTAGTATTACCGAATCATGGGCCAACACAGACATAACAGATGCTGAATTAGGATTGATAGGATACGTAATGTTTAGGAGAGATCGAATAGGAAGAAGGGGAGGAGTGAATGTGTTTAAAAATAGAATTGACAGATATCTGATAGGGGCGGGCTACACATAGATGTGAAAATTGTTGGACTCTCGATAAGCCAATAATGGCTTCCTTGTCCACTTGCCATCAGGAACTTGTTGTTTGGGATGGCAATCTTGTTAAATCTTGTTAAACCTACTCGGCTCGTAATATAGAAATATAGAGTGTCAATCTGTTGTTGGATTTCAGCTTATTTAAGTACATAGTTATGAAGAGCAGGAAGGAAATTAATTAAGCAAAATATCCTTTGTCAGTTGACATGAATTTATAACTGGCGTTTACGTACGACACTCTACAATATAACAATGAATACTTTCTGGTGATATCCATTCTACATTGTTCCGTTTATCATACAAAAAAGGTCTCTAAGTTCTCGAATCACTTTAGTTGCTCTCATTTCTGTTCTTTCTAAATGATCTATGGTCGTCTGCCTCCATGCGTGTATACAACACGCTTCTGGCGGAACAACCGTCTCGATAACGGTCCAAGTCTCGGCATACATAGGTCGCGGTGGCTCAAACGCAGATCGTCGGACTGTCGTTGGAGGGTGCCAGGGTTTGGGTCCATCTGCTATCGTTTTGAAACTTGGGCAGTTTCGTTCACCCTACTTTACCGGTGTCTTTCGGAAGAGACACTCCAAGCTGTTGGTTCCTTCTACCCCGTGTCTATGCCAGTGGAAGTAAAATATCACACGAAGGGAAATCGCAAATTCTAGAGAAGGAATCTCTGATAACAAACCACTCCTATGTTAACCCTAGGCAGGGCTGTTTGGAGTGAAACCTCATTAGTCATGAGTCAAGTCAATGAATAATATGCCGTGTTTGCCTGTCCACGCAGTGCCTGTGCACGTTGGCGTCGATTGCAACCGCTGTAACTTCACGAAGGGACAAATATGGCAGCCAGACTTCATGGACTGTCACAAGTTCTACATCTGTGAGCCTATTGGTGATGGCGCTTACCGTGTCCACAAGGGTGACTGTCGCCGACTCTACTGGGATCAGGAACTACACACGTGTGTGCGGGAGATACCAGTGGGCGCCGCCAACTGCATCGATAACGAACCCCTGCCGGACTTCCTCTTCACTACTCCGACCCCGGTAGAACCAGGCAAGGCTATATTTTATATTACTGTTGTTGATGTTTCGCCATTGCTTGTATATTAATTTAGGTGTTGGTCTTTTGTTTGTGTTTCGATTGACATGTAAGCGAAACGTGGAACTGTTCAGTGATGGATGGTCCGCATTGTGCATGTATGTAAACTCTAGCAAAAATGCGAACTTAATAGCTAGTGGTTATGGAAACATAATTTTTTTTTATTATATGGACGGTAACTAATTACATATATTTATATACCTGTATTTTATATATATCTATGGTATTTTGTCTGATTTAAAACATAGTTATTATTATTATTTATTATTGTTATTATTATTATTATTACATGGACGGTAGCTGACCATACACTAATGGTATTGTCAAGACGAACAATTAACTTTTAGTTTTCGGAAATTTAGAATTGATCTTTACAGAAAATTGTTCGAACCAACATTTAAGTGCGGCTTCCACAATTACTATCTAGGGAGAATACCAATGTGGAATTTACACTGTATACTGAACCACGTCGGTGACAGCTCATGGGTAGTAGCGTAAGAATAATAGGTGCGTGATATTCCGTGAAACATAATTTATTAATTCTAGTGAGTGCATGGCTGATATTTTTCGGTGGTTTCAGCGTCATGTTTCAAGTGGATTTTGCATTAGTTATTATATAATTATATAATTAAAGTTGTCATCCACTCGTCGACCAGTGCGGTTTACCGATGCATGAATTGTGTTACAGAAGTCTGCCCCCTAGCGGTCTATCCGGACAATGACGCCATGTTCTGGACGAGTGGTGACGAAAAATCGAAACAATCTTGCCCTGCCGGGACTATTTTCAACGAGACGGTTTGTTCATGCGTACATGACGGCAGCGGTGAGCAAGCTTTCTTGAATAATAACGGCAGATTGTCATAGGATTCTAAATGTGTTATTTAAATCTGAATGTCAACGTATTGTATAAACGCAAACGGTGTATTATAACATTTACCTATATGTTTGTTTTTTGTTTTTCCATGGAATGGATTATATTACTTGAGTATAAGGACATACAAATCAATTATTTCAGTTTGTATGATTGTATGCTTAAGTTAATAAATTTGTTTCTAATTCTAGAATAATACACAATATAATTCTAGTGACGAGCGACACTGCCATCGCCGTTGTGACAGTCACCAGTGCCATCAAGCAATTTCAGTTATACGTTTTTCGCTCTGCGTATCGTTAGTTCTGTAACTTATAGGTATTGGCGGCAGCTGAATTTGCCGGTCACATTTTCTCCGTGTTTTGCACCGAGATACGCAAACGTAAATACGGATAGAATCAGTGGCGTAGGATCTCGCGGGGGGGGGTGAGGGGCAGCTAGGTCACTCGTTAGTTTACCATGCTACCATGTAGAGGCGCTACAAGTTATATTATACGAAACATTTTAACCAAAGGGGGGTCATGGCGTAATCATCTCTCCCTTAAACACGCCTCTGGATAGAAAAGCCGCCACTAGTTTTATACATTATTTTAAAGAAGACATGCTTAAGTTTTACATGGAATATAAACTAGATATCCAAGAACAGTTGCAACTTAACAGGACATGGAAACATTAGTAACTTTACTGTAATTATACATTTAAGAACGAATCCACAGCAAGCTGGTGGAAAATCACTCAGGCATGGCATGGCTGGGGGCCAAACGCACTAGCGCTTGGCCAATTGCACTGTTTCAAACGTATAGTTGAAACTGAATTACGGCTAAGTATGAGATAAGTTAAACGTATAGGTTACACGTTAAGTGTTGCGATATACTCCTTCGTTGCAGAGTTTCCGTCATGCGCCAACGACCCTCTCCTGTATTTCCCGTACGACGATCACTTCGATGACGTCACCTGCCGTCGCGCGGTCGCCATCAAATACGGCGATGGCGAGGTCGACCTCGTGACCGAAGGGGACCGGACATTCGCCTGCTTCAGTGGTGCCGCTTACTTTGAGGTTCGTATCTCCGCCGAATAAATATGCCCGCGTTGTCGGAGAATATTGGGGTGGACGATGGGCCAATGGTTCAACCGTAACCGCTGTTCCACATTTAGACGGGCGGGCATAGTGATTCGGTATCTGAAAATAGCACTGTTAGAAGTTCGTGTTTTTGTCTATTGCACAACTAAACTGTCTTAAAATAAAAAATGTAACTGATTTGCATTTAGTAAAACTGGCTCGATATGTATCCGCGTAGTATCCGCAGAAACGCCCAAATTAACTCCACAAACATATGTATTTTGCCTCACAGGAAAACTTTAGGTTTATTTTGAGCCGAATTGCAAAAGATTCAATCTAACACGATATTACTGATGAATGTGACGGCAGCAAACCGGCTGATCTGTTAGGAAATGCCGATTTTTGGCAATGTACATTCAGTCATCGTAAGATACTAAGTAAGAGCTGGACACTCCTCGTGGTTGCACAGTCTAGACATACGTGTCATTGAGAGGTCCCGTAATATTGTTTGGCCATCATAGTATGAATGAACTCCCCATGTATGCACTGGCACGTAACCAACATTTTGATAATTTTGCCCATTGCAGTATTGCAGTGTTTCACTGAGTTAAACATATATCAACAGCAGATGAAAACTAGAATACAGCGTGACTGAAATTGAGAGCTCGTTTTCTCTCAAACAAAATAATCTAACTTCCAGTACCGCAATGTTTCCGTGATGGTTATCATGTGCAAAAGTTGTGTTCTCGTTCCTGAGTTGTTCGTGTTCGTGCATTAAAACATGTGATTAATTGTGTGTTGAGAAACAAAATTTGTCATTCATATATTTGTAAACTAAATATTCCATAAACCAGAGTAACATCTTACGCCTCAAACTAGCTACGATAGTAGGTTGCACTATTATCATTGTTAAAACCGGTGAATCAACATCGTTCTTCCACAGGTGCCGTTCCTGCGTACGTGGTTCGCCTACGAGCGAATCGAGCACTTCTCGGTGGCTGTCCTGTTCAAGCGGACGGAACCGACGGTTGACCTGAGCGGTATTGTGCACAACGGCGACTGTCTCGACCGACCCGGCTTCCAGATCAGCCTGGCCAACTCTTCCGTCTACGGCGGCATCACCGTCGAACCCCAGGTCGAGTGGTTCCTTAATTCCACTGTCGTGGTAAGTTGACGCATACTCCCCAACAGTGGCGCCACTAACCATTTCACCACTGCCACAACTTACTTCTGATGTGCAGATTCTGCACATATTTATTTCATTTGGTAAACCCCACTTTTTTTAAAGAAAATAATTCTCAATTTCAATTGCATAAATTGTGAATAGTGTTTGTATTGAACATGTGTCTAGAAACAAATAATAGGCATATATTCAAGTGCACGGTTGCAATGGCGTAATAAGTCGTAAACAACAAACGCGTTGCCCGGCCAACTAGTCGTTTATACCACTTCGAACTGTCCATTTTGAATTCATAATTAAGTTGTGACAGTGGTGATTTGCTGAGTGGCGCCACTAGTTGTAAGTGCGGAGTTGACACTTCGGTACCATACAACACAAGCCTGCACTGGGGAGGCTATGTTATCTTCTTATCTTTATATTTGACAAATCAGTCGCGTACACGGTAAGCATTTTGATCTTAAACGTACGCGGTCTTGTCGATTTTTATCGTAAAATCACGCTTCCTATAAAATGATCAGGTTGTGTACCACTATAAATGACGTTGCGTGTTCACTGTGACCTCGTACGCATGTTCTGATATGCCAGAAGAATTCGTCCCGGCGTATTCGCCATAGGAACGTTGTTTGAGAATGTTCTTATAATTAATATGTCGGGGTATTTTTAAGCGAACCTTTTATTAATGAAATGTGGAATACCTGACCTTGGATTAAATCCGTGAACTCGGAAGGACACCGATAAAGGGAATGTCTTCATTCACCCTGCCTCTTGAACTTGATTTGTTATGTTGATTAGCTCCTTATCAGGAGGAAGTGCGCATTGTGTTTATGTGAACATTTGGATTTCTGCGGCCTGTGTGAACATTCATCTTGTAATGATAATGTAGGTGATTTTAGTCATTGTCACTAGTAAGAAAGGATATGTATTTGTGATCATTAGTTTTGGGGCTATCGGTATTTGGAGTATATTGGGCTTACTCTTTATTACGACGGATGGTTTTGTGAGAATAATTCCACAGAAGCAACTGCATATTTATTTGTCTACAGAAGTAGCATCTGCCATGTCGCATTGCTATATAGCCAACATGGACGTGTTATTTTGTCGACAGGACGTCGACGACTGGAACCTAGCTGTGTGGGTTTACAACGGAAGGAATCTGTCGTTCTATGTGAATGGCCTGCTGGTACAGGAGAAACTCGTAACCGGTAAGCCTCTTATATCGCCTAATCGAAATGTGCTAACATGTTTCATGCAACAAAAATATGCAAACGTATGTCCTTCATATGCAGCTTAGAATATTGGTGATCTGGTAATCTTAACAAAGTGGTATGTTGCGCTGAATTCAGTTGCATGTTTATTATTAATACTGAATGTCAGAAATCTCAAGATGTTTAGTCTACTACGGTGGAAGCTTCATTCAATTTTAGAACCATATGCGTTCTATATGAACGGAATAGTGTTCACATTCGCGCGTACACACGTACACACATACGCGCGCGTACATACGTACATACATAAGCCCACACATTTCAAACATTAATATCATTTACGACACCATTGCTACGGATATCAGTAGGGTGCATACGATATAACTATATAACGATATAACTGTATAACGATATAACTGTTGTATTGTGTTGTATTAGGACATATGTCAAACACCGACGCACCGATGACAATTGGCCGACTATGCGAAAACTGTTTCTTCACTGGCTGCATCGATGATGTAAGTTAAGCAAAGTTTATTTAAACAACAATATTGTCCAAACAGCACTGGTGGTGATAGACAAGTCAACGCAGGTTCAATAGGCGTCAATAATTAAACATCAGCTATATAATGCATCGGCAGTGATTGGTCAATATTGTGATAACGCTTGCAGCGGCGTCTGTTGTCTACAAAACGCAAAAAAGGCAATGTTTGTAGTGTGTTATCGCCAAGTGCGGTTTCTTTTCAAGTCAATTTGATTATCCTCGATTCATTGCGCTCCGTCATAGCTGATTGTGAACTGACTTCGTTTTGTAGTAGAAAGTTATTCATCCGTGCTGACTCTTAAACAGTTGCAATGTTGCCACCATTTTGCTTCAGTTGCGCGTCTACGACCGAGCTCTTACGTCAGCGGATATCGGATCAATGTGAATCCCAGTGGAAGGGTAAGAAGACGAAGGAGAGAAAGAGGATGGGTCGCATTACTGCAGCTGAACCAAGAGGACATGCAAACACTGGCGCAGCAGTGACGATCACTAAGACGACCGTGTGAATTACAAATTGCCATTAACATGTTCACTAATAGATGAAATGATAAACACAAGCGATTACGTCGCAGATTGTGATTAAATGCATTTAAATGACATCGTGTCCGTTGTTTGTCATCTAATGGTGTTGCTCGTTTAGTGCCGTGGCTACCAATACAGGCTACACGAAACAGCGTATTGTCATCGCCAGACAGTGTATGCGTTTTACTGTTAACTATGTGTTCGTGAAATGAATGTCGAACCCTTTAGTCCTCAAGTCGGCCAAACCCGCCCGCAGACTGACGCTTCAATGCAGCCAAACCCAACCCAAAATAGCAGGGTAACACCCCCCCCCCCACATTCAACGTTTGTCGGTTTTTGTCGTTTATTAAGTCAAATAAACACACGATTCGCAACAAAAGTTTAGCAATGCAGAGCTGGAAACACGCGTGAGATCATGGCCAGATCCAAACTCTGAAAATGGGTGTCCTGTTTTCTAACGGGACACTTGGTGGCAGCACTTCCAGTCATTCAAATGTTTACCTGGGACAGTTGGCCTACTTTATACACTGGAAAGCATCGATGAATTGACAAATATTTCCTTATCTGTATTTTTATAAATGATACCATGTAGACACCTATTTAGTACTGCATAACACCGACTCGTGAAAGAAACGAGACGTCACCGACGATGAACTGGATAAACGGGGCGCTCTGCACTATCAGCGCACGAATGGAAATAATATCAATTAACGCGTATATACATGTGTATCAAAATGTACTTGGAAGTAAACCTGTTTGTGTTAATTAAACCGCCCAAAATGCGTGAGATTTATATATAGTTGCGTGAGAGCGTGAGATGGAAGGCAAATGCGTGAGTCTCACGCCAAATGCGTGATACTAAGTAGCTCTGGCAATGTACGCCTAGTAAACTGGCAAAGAACCGCTGCAACTATCGAATAACACCATAGTTTTCACTATCCCAGTATGAGCGACATCAACGCCCGACGTAACAACAAGCAGGTATATAGCGCGGTATCCAGACTGTACACTTCTCCTCCTGCCAGACCTGTTCATTCCAACGCCATCTCGACTTCTCCATAGAGCATTCAGCCACGCTAAGACTATGTTAAGAGAGTGCCATGTTCTAACCACTACGCCACCACAAATACAATAGTCATATGGCTGCCGATGCCGATCACCCGTCGTAAAATAATTATATTAAAATATTAACATAATTTATGAGCTAAAATTTGGCACAGGTGTGAACTAGTTCGCCATCTAGCTAAGGATGAATTTCGATATTGGTCATATCTGACTTACAATTCACGATTCCCGGTCGCACCCGAAGGTTATTCCCCTTGGTTCTCGTATATACATAGAGCAGATGGAAACGTGGCACGATGCACGAGCAAGTTATAGATTATCCGATCAGAAAAGCCGCGCAGCTGTAGGAATAAGGCCCGCTACCAGTCTCCACGGACCAAGCCTGCTACTGACAAATGAGCCCGGAGGACAGCAAACTGCGTCACGTATCCACAGCCGAGCGAATCCACCAAGGTTTCTATAGTAGGACGCATGCGCGCTTTAGACTGCTTTCTGTATTCGAGACCAGGCAGGGAAACATCATGACATCCTACACGACGCTTCTGGAATTCAGTGTCCCGGCTGGTCAGCTCACCGATACTGGTAACTATGCAAACTCATAGGCGTCGGAACCGGGGTGGGGGGGGGGGGCATGCGAGGGTATATATAATATTGTTGGGCCCCCAATATGCTCGTAGAAACAAATTTCCCCACCCCCAGTATTCAACAGTTCCGACGTTGACGTAACGTTGTGAACACGTATGTAAACTGGTACTTGTTTTATAAGGTGTGAATAATTGATAACTTGTTCAACACATCGCGAGCCATGGTCAAGCTCGTAAGTTAATTTACGTTAGTTCACTACGCATTACGCCAGGCGGCGTAAAGGGCATTATTATTTTTCATTACCATCATCATCATCATCATCATGCTGTCAGTCGCTATGCGACAAAGACTGCTTTCATTTCTTGACCGCCGCACTCCATTTAGTTCTCTGCTGTGAGAGTGATGTCCATGAGTCGGTCTTTATGTCTCTCAGCTTGAGGTTTCTCTTGATGGTATCCTTGAACCGGAGACGAGGGCGTCCTCTCTGTCTGTGACCAGAAGACAATTGAGAGTAGAGGATCTGCTTTGGTAGTCTGTCTGATGACATCCTCATGAGGTGTCCAGTCCACAGGAGATTCTTTTTGATCAGAAGATCTTCCATAGAGGGCAGCCCTATCCGACCGAGTATTTCCTTGTTTGTCACTTTGTCCTTCCAGGTTAGCCTCATGATCGAACGCAGATGTCGCATCATGAAGGCATGCAGCTTTTTCACCTGTCGTCTGTACACTGTCCAGGCCTCGGCTCCGTATAGTAAGGTGGATAGCACAATTGCACGGTAGATCTTGCCTTTGACCCGCGTGGACACATGGTGGTTGTTCCAGAGTCTCTGGCGTAATCGGCCGAAAGATGCGCTAGCCTTGGCCATCCTCCTCTGTATTTCAGCATCAATGCGTCCATCACTTGATATAGTGCTTCCGAGGTAGGTGAATTCCGGAACAGAGTTCAGTTTGTTTCCATCAACCATGATATCCTCCTCTCGGGTTCTTGTAGAGTTGGGTTGGTACAGCACTTCCGTCTTCTTGATGTTAATCTTCAGGCCGAACTTCTTTGATGCATCGGAGAAAGCATCCACTATTCTCTGGATCTCTTCAGCGGAGTGGGCGACCAGTGCACTGTCATCTGCGTATAGCAGCTCTCTCACAAGTATCTGGGTAGTCTTGGTCTTCGCTCTGAAGTGTGCGATGTTGAATAGGTTAGCGCTCTGTCTAGACTGTATATAGACGCCATCTCCCATGCCTCGGAAAGCCTCGACAAGCATTGCTGATAGGAAGATGGAGAAGAGCGTGGGGGCCAGTACACAGCCTTGCTTGACACCATTGGTAACACCGAACGTTTCCGAGACTTCCCCTCCAACACTCACATTCGCCATCATTCCCGTATGTAGAGCCTCGATCATGGTTGTGAATTTCTCTGGGCATCCATATTTCCTCAGTAGCTGCCATAGCCCAGTCCTTCCGACTGTATCAAACGCCTTCGTGAAGTCGACAAATACTATATATAGTGGTCGGTCCTGCTCAATGCACTTTTCTTGTAGTTGTCGAAGACAAAATATCATGTCCGCTGTGGTCCGGTTGGATCTGAAGCCACACTGTGTCTCCGGAACTACTTCTGGTGTTATGTGAATAGATAGTCTGTTGAGCAGGATCCTGGCGAAGATCTTGCCTGCTATGGAAAGAAGAGAGATTCCTCTGTAGTTCCCACAGTCTGTTCGATCTCCTTTCTTGTAGATGGTTACAATGCTGGCATCCTTCCACGCTTGTGGTACAGAACCCTCTTCCCAGGCTTTGGTGATTAATTGGTGCAGTCTGTTGGACAGATTGTCTCCTCCGTGCTTCCATACTTCAGCAGGAATTCCATCACTCCCAGGTGCTTTGCCATCTTTCAGGCCGGCGATTGCTCTAGCCATCTCATCCATGTTTGGAATCTCATCAAGGCATGTGTTGGTAATGCGCTGCTGGATGTTGACAAGAGCTTCATGTTCTATGTCGCCAGGGACGTTGAGTAGTTTTTGGAAGTGTTCACTCCATCTTGCCACAACTCTCTTGCTGTCAGAGAAGGTCTCCATTCCATCTGTTGACTTCAGGTGAACAGGTCCCTTTTTTCGCGGGTCCCCACACTTCCTTCAGTCCATTGTAGAAGCCCTTCATGTCATTTCTGTCTGCAGATCTCTGCAGCTCCTCTGCCTTCATTTCCCACCATTCTGACTTCAGGGCACGGGTGCGTTTTTGTAGCAGTCTGCAGGCATCTTTGTACGCTGCAGTGGTGGATCTAGTACTCCTGGTCTGCAACACTCTCTGGTGGGATTGGTCTCTTCTGCTTATTAGATTTTGTAGCTCCTGGTCGTTGGGGTCGAACCAGTCCTGGTGTTTTCTGTCTGGCTTGCCGAGAAATGTTTTAGCTGTGTTGTATACTACCTGTTGCAGAGCTGCCCATTCCTCATCTGGTGTTGAGCTTTCCTTCTCCTCCCATTGGGCGAGAGCGCTGTCCATCTCCTGCTCGAAGCTCTCCCTATGACTGATGGTACGTAGTTTTGCTGTGTTTAGCTTGGTCGGTTTTCTTACCCCTTGTCTGTTGTGCTTTTGTCGTACTCTAAATGCCACTTTTGACCTCAGCATATGGTGATCGGTCCAGCAGTTAGCTCCACGCATGGCTCGAGTACTGTGGATGTCCATCTTATCCCGACACCTCGTGATGATGAAGTCGATCATATGCCAGTGTCTGGAACGAGGATGCATCCAGGTGGTCTTGCGTTCATCCTTCTGCTTGAACATGGTGTTCGTCACTATCAGTTCGAACTCAGAGCACAAAGCCAGTAGAAGCTCGCCATTGGAGTTGCGTTTCCCGATCCCATATTTGCCCATGACCATGGTCCATTTGTCATTGTCTCTTCCTATCCTTGCATTGAAGTCTCCTATCAGCAGTAGCTTATCGGTACGAGGGATGTCTCTGAGCGTACTTGACAGCTGGTTGTAGAAAGCCTCCTTGTTATCGTCCGGGTTTGTCATTGTTGGAGCGTAAACACTGATAATTGTAGCATAGTTGTCCTTGCTCAGAGGTAGTCTCATCATCATGATTCTGTCACTTACTGGCCGTGGCATTTCTGTCAGCATTGTCACGATGTCCTTCTTTATAGCAAAGCCCACTCCAGCCTCCCTTCTCTCTCCTTTGGGTCTGCCACTCCAGAAGAAAGAGTATTCCAAGTCATTAAGACTACCAGACTCTGAGAACCTTGTTTCGCACAGGGCGGCAATGTCTATATTGTACTTGGCGAGTTCCATTGCTACTAGTGCAGTACGTCTTTCCGGTCGGTCGGCTACTTCTCGGTCGAGGAGAGTCCTGACGTTCCATTGAGCGATTGATAGTTGTTCTCTTCTTCCTAGCTGATTTTTCACTGTCGACGGAAGATGAGGTCGAGCAGCGCGGTCCTTGGTAACCCGGGCGACGACCGGTCCGGTATGGTAATTCGTGCGGTTGTGCATTTCATGAGAGCTGCTTGCAAAAAGTGTTGAAGTGCTGCTGGCTTTTGCAAGTTACTAGCGGCACTCTCTCGGGGAGCAAATAGAGGTCTCACACCGGCAAGAACACGTCAAGACAGGCGCGAGCTATTTATCCCTGCAGTGGCTGGTCGGGAGATGTTGGGAGTTCCATTCATCAACCACCCTTGATGCTGCCACAATGACATGGTTTTCTGTTAGGGTTTGCTCCCTTAGCCTTCGGTTCTGTCGAGAACCTGTATCACAAGGCAGTGATTTTCAACTCTGCAATGCAGGGGCGTCAAACTCCCTGAGGTATTGTAGTACTAGAGGTACTGTAATACTTGCATACATATTTCATTACCACATTATTGATTTAACAATCAAAACGATTTTCTGCGTACGTTTGCGTGTGTGCGTGCGTGCGTGCGTGCGTGCGTGCGTGTGTGCGTGTAGCGTTGCAACCCAACAACTATCAACTTATACTTTTGTAACTCAGATCTACAATTTTATCGTCCAGAGTTATTTTGTCAAGCACTGCTCATTTTGGGGACGTGTAACATTGTTGCTTGACACCGTGCACTTGCTGACTGCATCATTATAAACGGTGACATACATCTTTCCAAAGTCACAGAGCGTTGACAAACTCTCGCATTCGTCCATATATTAATATAAAAAGTAGGGGATGCCAGTGTTAGTTGAACCACTGGGCTAGTTGAGCCACCCTTGTTTCCCAGGAAAATGCCTCGGCGAAAGTTACTTGGTACCACCCTGTATCAGTGATTGAACAAGTTACTTGGTACCACCCTGTATCAGTGATTGAACAAGTTACTTGGTACCACCCTGTATCAGTGATTGAACAAGTTACTTGGTACCACCCTGTATCAGTGATTGAACAAGTTACTTGGTACCACCCTGTATCAGTGATTGAACAAGCTAGGGGAGACCGGGGCTAGTCCGCCGACAGGCTTTTATTCCGTACCTTTGCAGAGTTTAGTAATTTCGGTCACACGACTAAGTCACGTGATCATCTAACTACCTGCAGCGGGAAACTGACGTACACGAGTTGCTGCCTGGAAAGTTGTGAGCTAGAAAACTGATTTGGGTGGTTGAAAGTAAATTTGTTAAAAAATAATTTCGATCAAATTTCAGTACTAATAAGTGGCAATGGTTAGACATTCAGAGTGCTGAGTAAGACCCTTATATAATAACTATTGTTTGGACCTTACGTTGTTGCTCTATCCAGGGTCAATGAGATTTTGTTGCCCACCACTAAATATGTCTCTGTGTTGGGACACGTCCGCCTATGTGCCACGGGAAAGTTCGCCCTTCGGATATCTGATGTAAAATGCTCAGGGTCACTTGTGGATATAAACCCAATTGTCCATTTTTGTGTTATTTTCTAGTCCAAAAAGTTTCACCATTTCCTAGCCGATGCAGTGCCAAAGCTTGTTTTTTGTTTGCCTGGTTAATTTCATTTCGTTTATTTCATTATTTAGGTAAAACAGGATTTGTGAGGATTTTTAGTCCGCCCATGTTCGGGTAGGTTTATTAAGAGTAAGATTTGGATATTGTCTTGTAACAGTTTTGTCATTTGTTGATAGCATAAATGTGGGCAAGGTATTTGTGTTCAATGTAAAGCAGAAACTGATCCTGTATCTCTACAAATACAGTCTCCAGATCTATTAGTGTCCAAGGGGGTGGATTAGCCCCTACTAGAAAACGACTGACGTACAGTATGTGCCATTGGTCACAACGGACAGAAAATGTGAGTTAATGTGTATGTTTTGATGTCTCTCTTTTGTTGGTGATTGCAATTAATGTCTGCTGGTATGTAAACTACCAATGCCTGTGACTAGACTAAGTAATAGAAGTAGTTGTCTTTGTCTGGTAGTAGAATTCTTTGTCTTTGCACTTATAAAATTACGTGCACATGGAAGAAGATAATTTTACATTAATGAGAAGTTATTTTAGAAAAGCTAAAAATCGAAAAGAATATTGATCACCCAAGGCCCAAGAGAGGGTTAGTTGAGCAGTTGCTAAAGAACGTGATGTTTTCCTAAGTTGACAAAATACATCACGGAATTGTGACGTGTTGTTACGAAATTTAAGTGAAAAGCCCATGTCAATTATTCAAAATAAGCTAGTTAACCAAACCTCTTTGAATCAACCGCATATAATTATCAGTATATACTAAATATATATCTTGGCCTAAAATGATATAATCATAATCATAGTTTATGTGAGTAAAAACATTTTTGACTTTGGAATATGATGTGTCCTAAATATCAAAAAGAATGGAAAAATGGCTCAACTATTACTGCCTCTCCCTACTGGTGTGAAGTCGAACATTCATCCTCATCGCTCCAACGCCACTATTGCGTGTCCAATCCTTGACATAATTCACCAATCCACCCTCGTGCATATTACCCTGTTCTTAGTTTATCTTCCATCGTGTCTTAATCGCGTCCTCCATATTACAATACTAGATGAACATGTCAATGGATAAAGGTAAGTTCAAACATAGCACGGTATCCAGCCCTTGGGACTGTTCAAAGCCCTTTACACTGCAGCCCCTGGCATACCTGTTCATTCGTTCATCTCCAACTCGACTTCTGTGTGAAGACCACTCCTCTGTTCTATCTGTGTGCACAGTCTGCTGTCGTCCATTCATATTCGGCAGTGACACGTGACTGACACGTGATGTGTGCCATTGCAGCAGCTGTCCAACAGAATGTCGCCCAATGTCTGAAGGCGTATCAACTCCGTGAAGCACATAGTGTGGCAGCTGAACTTGGTGAAGGACAAGGACTCATTGTGATGTATACCAGACCGGGTGGAAGGCACGTAGCAAGTCAATGTTAAGTGAAACATAAAATAAGCATCAAGTGGTACATCGTTGTGTGTGGATAGGTACATTTCAAGATGTGTACTTGAATATTGTACACAATTAGTGTAATTGGATATTTAGCATTGTTATGTGTTGTCTGTAGACACGCAATACTTCGCGAATATCCGTATCTATAACCACTGCATCTTTAACTAGATTTAGCAAGGTTGCCATCCAAGGCAAAGGCCCAGATGGCAAGGTGACGTTTTTCATCTATGTGTAATCCGCCCTCTTGAGATATGTGTTAACCTTGTTTTTAAATATATTCACGCTGCTAGCAGTCACACAATCTGTAGCTTATTTTTTTCATTAATATATTGCTCTCTGTGAGAACGAGTACTTCCTGATATTCAAATTACACTGATCCTTTACTAATGCTACCTCATGACCTATAGTTCTACAATCTTTTTTGTGTGATAAATATATTTCAATCAATATTTTCATACCCATTCAATGTCTTAAAAACCTCAATTCGGCCTCCTCTTAACGTCTTTGTTTCTAATGTTGTTAAACCACATTCTTTTAGAAATTCTTCATAACTAAGGTCTCTCAGTTCTGGAATCGTTGTTGTTGCTCCCCTATGTATTCGTTCAAACGTATCTATATCCTTCTTACGATATGATCTCCAAGCTTGTATACGGTATAATAAATTAGGCCTAACGTTTGCTTTATACAGAGGTATAATTAACTGTTTTCCTTGTATATATTATTAATTTGATTACCCCCCTTTGAAGCTGCAATACCGCACTGCTTTGAAACTTTCATATCAGCACTTATTGTTACTCTTAAATCTTCTTCAACAGACTCCAGGATTGTTGCCCGGTGTCCAGGTGAATGCACTCTCTACGTTAGTCCCTGGGAAGGGTGAGTGTCCAGACGAGTATTCATTGATAGGTGTATCTCGATTAGAACTTCCAAGTCTGTGGTGGTTTCATGAGACAGGACAGACTGATACTGTGTTTCTCTCACAGTCATGCAACTCTTCGGGTCTACCCAAATGGTCTGCTTATACTCGACATCCAAGAGTTCGTGGAGAAGGGAGCTGACCAAGTATTCTCATCAAAGGTGAATATTTAACTGACCAAAGATTGGATAACAACATATTGGAACTATGCATCATAGGACGCTATTCTCCGACTGACCGAGGGCTGACATGTTAACTAGCGCGACCGATAAGCACATGCGCAGTTTTTTAAAACCGGCCACCTAGACTAAGGTGGCCGGCGTACATAGAACCAATGCAAAGTCTCAAACACACGTGTTATTTTGCCAGAAAGAAAACTAGTTTAGAAAACAAAGGCCAAAATGTGTTAAATTAGTTGAGTGTGGATGCAAATAGCATGGCCGTATCATATTGGCAAGAATAGGAATAGGTATATACGTATTATTTTCATTTGGCGAGCGAATATTGCAAGAATACTGCACTCGTCACGTAGTGTTATCTAGGAGTATGGCGCGGCCCATGAAATTAAGATGTCGTGTGTTCGACAAGGTTTCCTAGTAAACCACTGGCGTGATATTCTTAATTGTAATTACAAATGGTTGTGTTTTAGTAACTCTTGTAGGTGCACAGGCCAAAAACCATAACTTTTGTTTCGCCTTAATGAAGGATGCATAAGTAGGTATTACGAATACATAGACACATATCAGTCAACAGTGAAACCGGTGAAAACTATATATAATTATACTTGCGTCTCACACAATTGTGTATAAATGGTGTTAGGCGTACAGCAAGTCGGAGCAAAACGCCCAGTTTTCAGGACATTGGATGCTGATAATAGAATACTTTGGGTACATGTCTTCTATCTATTATGCATAGACGAGTTCATTATCTCAAGCACCCCTTATGTTGGCAATAATTTTTTTTTACCATTTAAGTAGAGGTCCTATCATGGGGTTGGAGACCCACCCACATGGCACCAGATGTGTGCGTTTGCGATATTAAATTTTTTTATTCGAATATGTGTTTCATATATCATCGGTAACCGATATATAACATGTACAATAACGATTATCTTTCCGTGTCTAGGTGATAGACAAACTGGAATTCTACATGAATGAAGTCCTAAAGACCACACGCTCCAGCAGGTAAGACTATATAAACCATTGAAAACATTTAGATTAGGACAACTGAGTAAACACAAACAAATAGAATGAATATGTCTTTTCATGCAATGTAACTCATATATAATAATTAGTAACCCATGCAATTTCCTGTCATACCATTGGTAATCGAATTTTACCAGTATTCAATATTACGGGTTGTGCTGTTCAATTCCCCAGCAACTAACTTACTTCGTGAAGAGGGGTGTCAGAAAAACACCAGGGTGGAGGGTGGAGAGACAAAGAAAGCATAAGAGAAAGAATTGCCTAGTACTAGTATACTGATTTGCTGTGGTGATACTTTGTGTGTTATTGTGTTATTTGTGTGTTATTGTGTTATTTGTGTGTTATTGTGTTATTTGTGTGTTATTGTGTTATTTGTGTGTTATTGTGTTATTTGTGTGTTATTGTGTTATTTGTGTGTTATTGTGTTATTTGTATGTTATTGTGTTATTTGTGTGTTATTGTGTTATTTGTGTGTTATTGTGTTATTTGTGTGTTATTGCAGTCTGCCTGCGGTGAAACGTGGAGCTGCTTTCAACCGCTACTTCGCAACGTCAGACGACAGACTCATCGAATACGATTTTGATGAAGTGGTTTACGAAGCCGACTCGCCCTACCAGAATGTTAAGATATACCACTCGCTGCAGTTTGGAAACATGCTGTTGCTGGACAACGAACAAAGTAAATATGGATTGCTTTGGGCCCACGTAATAAATCAATCCGAATCCCTGCAATCGTTGCCCATTAATACAGAGAAACCTTCTAGAAACTTCACATAATAGTTGTCTAAATCGAATCAGAAATAAATAAAAAATAGATTAACTGAAACTGCTATATCAGCTAGTTTTGTTTCAATTGTTTCAATTGCGTTAACTGTTGTATTTGACAACGTCTTTTTCACGACAACTAAAATGCTGCATTGCATTTGCCTACTAACTAGTTCTGGTAATGAAAACAACAAATATTCTATGTGTGTATACCATATGTCGACTTTAAGGATATTGTTTTGTACTTTTACGTGATTGTAGAAGGTCAGTGAATCATGTCTTTTCGCATCGCTTAAAAGGTGGCCAGTGTCAAAGGATTTAGTTTTGCTCACGCTTGGAAATTCACATGGGTATTGTAGAATCATTCTCAATATCTCAGAAGGGCGGGTTACACGTAGATGAAAAACTGTTGGACTCTCGATAAGCCATTGGCTTCCTGGTCCACTTGCCATTTGGGTATTTCCTTTAGATCGCAATCTTGTTAAATCTTGTTAAATCACTCCACCGATGTTGGTGCGTAGCTTTTTGCTACTGTTATTGCGTGAGTTGCATTGTATAGATATGGCGGAGAGTGATCATATTTACACACACACCATCATCGGTAAGGGACAGGAGACATACCGCGACAAGACAGTGGTGATACTGGGAGGAGGAGACGGCGGGATACTGCACGAACTGCTCAAGGAGTCGCCAAAATTTGTCGTCATGATAGACATATCCTTGCGTTCGTGTGTGGCCATAGCTTCTGGATCAGATACGGTGGCTTCTTCTCATTATAACTACTTTTGGTGTTAGCAACACGATCTAAATGGGAATGACTCCCCGTTCTGTGCTGCACTGTTTTATGGGCCGCTCACAATCGACATTACATACAAAGCGTACTAATGGGTGGAGGGGGTCAATCATTCTGGCTAGCCAGGGGTGGTAATAATACTACACTACCCCTAGCAGATCGTCCTGTTGAAACATGGATATGTAAGTTTATTCTACGCCATGTGCGGATCTACGCTTAATCTTTTATACGTTGTCCCAATTCCTGTCTTGATCGATGTGTTTCTGTGAAGTAGACGTGCCCGCGACCAAACTTCAAATAAATTTCCCACGAAATACTCATCATTACCCGTCCGGCCAACGACGACTGGGACACTAATATTTAAAGTTAAGTTCCTATATGCGAACGTCCAAAATCCCAGGGACGGCCGCTATTGGTTAACTCAGCAACATAAAGTTCCACGTTTCAGCACGGTTATCCGCCAGCGGTTCTGATGTAGCCAGATCCCCTGGCGGCGAGGACTAGTTAAAATAAGTGTCGGTCGCATGCGAAATATTACATGCACCTTTGCGTCGTGCAGCAAAGTGCGATGAACTGTTAAGGAACTACTATTGGTTTATATATATATATATATATATATATATATATATATATATATATATATATATATATATATATATCTATATATATATATATAGATATATATATATATATATATATATATATATATATATATATATATATATATATATATATAAAATATATATATATATATATTATATATATATATATTATATATATATATATATATATATATATATATATATATATATATATATACCTACACAGTGCCAGATGCAGCCCTTGTAATGAATGCATATTGATGTAGTAGGGCACAGTGGTAGAAATATATCATAACTTGGTATCGCTGCAGTGCTTGTGTACATAGACGCCTGTATTCGTAGCGTGATGACGTGTGCTAGCTATATTGGCCTTAACGGCAACTTACATAGACCAGCTGGTCGTCGACGCAGCAAAGCGCCATCTGCGGGGCATTTGTGGCGATTCGATGGACCAACTAAAAGGAGACAACTACGAGGTATACATATCACATGCCCGTCCTCGGGAGAGGTTAGGGGGGTTCTAAGGAACCTCACCCCTTTTTGAGAGAATTTTGTTTAATTGTAAAACTTTTCAGAAATCAACCCAGACATTTCCGGCTGATTGTGTATATGTTCGAACCCAATTTTCAAATCCGTAAGGACAGGCCTATATCATTTCAAATTCCATATTACAGACTTCATGATTTTCGTTTTGTTTCCCAGATCTTCCGTCTACTTAGTCCAATCGCCGCAAGAAACAATAAGCATTACTGATCCAGTCAGTTAATAATGTATTGTAACAAACATAAACGTTAATAATTTTCCAACAGAACAAAATACAACATATTTTTACAGATATAAATTTAACATTGTGTTCTATGTATACTGGAAAAGGAATCAAACATGTTCTCGGAAGTCGGTTTTCGGGTGCAAACCCTGTAAATCATCCTTCTCTGATACTATTTTGCCGAGTTCTGTGCAGTGTTGCAAAGTTCGATTTTTCGTGACGTTGTGTTGTAGGTGTTGATTGACGACTGTGTTCCAGTGTTGCAACAGTTCGTGAAAGAGGGTCGACACTTCGACTACGTCATCAACGACCTTACTGACGTGCCTGTCACGACGGAACCTGTGGGTATGTTATAGAGTGGTTACACTATCAATCTGAAGTACCGCGGGCATGTGCATATCTTCAAACTACCGACAGCTGAAGCTAGGGGTGTGGCAAGAGATTCAACCTCCCATCTCCCACCTGTTTTTGGGGTCAGCCTCCCACATCTCTCAATTTTGTTAGTGCCCACCTCGCATTTACGAGGGGGTGTGGTATGGGTTCAACCTTCCATCTCCCACCAGTTTTGGGGGCCAACCTCCCATCTACCACCTGTTTTTTGGGCCAGCCTCCGTCATCCCACACTTTTATGGCCAACATCCCACCTACCATTTACGATGAGGGTGTGGCACGGGTCTCAACCTCCCATCTCCCACATGTTTTGTGGGTCACCTTCCCATCTCCCACCTGTTTTTGGAGCCAACTCCCACATTCCTCCTGTTTTAGGGGCCACCCTATCACCTCCCATTTCGTGCCACGCTACCCACTATAGTGACAACCACTATTGATATTGTAGTTTTCCATATGACGCATATACACATTATCCTTCCCACTCGACTTGCAACATTTCGCAGACAGCAGATTTTCGTGACCGAATATCTCGTTTGATCCATTTAGGAGTGATTCATTTGTTACCACAGTACCCTAACATGTGACTTCATGCAAAAGACGTCAACACATACATAATATGTCCACGTGCTTATCAAGTTCAAGTTCGGTCAATATAATTAATATTAACTGTGTCCAGCATGGTAATTCAGTTGCGATACAAAAAAGTGTTTTATTTTGTTCGGTATTAAGCCTACGTTGTGGCAATAAATCGGCGCAACACGTCCTGTCATATCACAGCTACTGGAACATCAAATATTCTAATGTAGTTCCAAACACTGCAGTTTCACAGTTCAGTGTGTCCACGCCGTATTGGGTAACAGTGTGATAAATTTATGAATTAGTTGATACTATTTTACAAAAAGGTCATGGTGTTACTATAATGTTTGTGCGTTCTCCTTCAGGTGATAACTGGGACTTAGAACGTCGTATCCTTGATCTCTCGATGAAGGTGTTGTGCACAACCGGAAAATATTTTACTCAGGTAAGTTAGTACTGTGTGGCGCCGACGTCTACAAGGACAGATGTACCGGAAGTGACTTTTAGAGCATTGATTGTTATCATCCGTAACGACGTGTTCTCGCCAAGTGATTCTATGTTATCGATAATTATGTTTATTACAGTAGCATGTTACGCTACATTATATATGTGAATTACTACATGTGTTGTGTTCTTTTCTATTGATATTTCGTTGATCACAACAAACGACTTTTAGTGTTTTGCAAACACTTTATTTATAATCACTCGAACACTAAAACTGCTACTCTGTTGGAACCACTAACGTCAAGCTACGGAGGAAATAATTCAGCACACGTCCGTATATTTATACCGTGAATTAATTGACAACAGCAAATTTTATTGAAACTAAAACTTCTCAAGTGTATTTTTCTAAATATGTGTGCGTGCGTGCGTGCGTGCGTGCGTGCGTGCGTGCGTGCGTGCGAGCGAGCGTGTGTGCGTGCATGCGTGTCATTCATCCTACATAACAATTTAGAAGAAAGAATTGTGAAAAACTTACTGTCAAATGTAATGCAATTCTAAAGTTTACCCTATACATTCTGCACGTGTACATGTCTAAACCATGCGTTTCAGGGAAACGGCGCTAACATGACCCATGCCTTGGCCATGTACGAACGGCAGTTGACCAAACTGCACACTCCGGTGGAGTTCCGCAAGGAGCTCGTCTACATCCCTTCCTATCATGAATTGTATCCTTCGATCCTAGGCACTTCACCGCTCAAAAGATAGCGTATATGGTGCACATAGGGCCTTAGTGTTCTCGTCTAGATCGGGAGAACGATGGTACTGTAGTAATTAACATACTTCCATTTTCGCGGTCAAATTGGCCCCAAAAGCACTGGGAATGTTTGTCACCAGGGACACACCGCATGGACTAAGCCAAGGATGAAGCGAAAGACACTGGGATACCGTGCAAACCTTGCTTTCAAAGTCTCTGCACCAAGATTGTGGAATGAGCTACCTAAAGATGTACGCAATGTTTTTAAGAGCAAGCTAAAGACTCACTATTTTAATTTAGGGTACGATTAAACTATATATATATATATATAATATTATATAGTTTCATTATTTTTATTGTTTTATCCTATCGTAGTACTCTGTGTATCATGTTATCTGTTTTTATATTTGTAAATAGCGCCATATGATATAATTGTCTAGATTTTACCCCATCATCATAATTGTTTATGTAGTATTTCTATTTGTATTATTTCTAGCAACATAATTATCTAGATTTTATAAATGTATATTTTGTTATCCTATCACAATAATTTTGTATATAATATTATTGTTTTATTATTATTTATTATTATTAAGTACAGCATCAAAGAATATCATTGTATAGATTTAGTGCTATATAAATTAATAACCATTTAGTCAAATGATCACGTAAAACGTTCCCGTACCTTTTATTGAGGATGTAACACGACCTCTGGTAGTTGTTGCTCCATTGGACACACATCGGCGACTCTCGTCCGCTTACCCAAGAAGCAATTCAGGACAGACAGGACATCAACCAGGGGTTGCTTTACCCGACGATTCATGGGACCGGGGCACCCATGGGATCGCACATGCCACCTAAATTGTTCATCCCTTTATTAATGCAAGAAAAGTCTGCACTCCGCGTATAAGCATCGGTCGAGTTCATGTTACGAATGACTCGCTGACTTGCTCACCATACTGTAGTTAGGAATTAAATTGACCCCAGAACTCCTGTCAGTGTGGTAAGAAATCAACTTCCTCCATCACGTACGGTTCTTGTACTGTTCCGTTCTTACTACATCTTTGAAGCTGGTGTTCTTTTCCTCCAGATGGCTGCTGATGTTGTTGATCCACCGAGGTGATAGTTTCGCTATCTGTCCTACTTGGTGACACCCGTTTGTGTGGATTTAACGTCTGCTGTAGCTATTCGACTTTCAAGTATCTTTGTCAGGGTCTGATTATACATGTAGGCAGTTATTCATGACGTATTCCTTAACGTTGTGGAACAGGTGGGTCTTCTATGAAATCTGGAAGAAGCTGCAGCGATTCGATAAAGAGATATAACCGGAGAGAGTATGTATTGCGTATAGTCATACTTGTAAAACTTTTAACGAAAATTGCTTACATAAGAGTAATCTAGGTTATGGTAGAATTGTAGAGGACGCCCGCTATGGTGTACGCTAGGAGGCTACTGTTTCGTCAGTAGGTCACGTCTGTGTTTACCACTGTTATTCCGTCGTAGTGTATACTGGTTATCATATATTATGTTGCTTAACGGATATTGTGAATGTTAGTGGCGTGCACGTTTGTTTGATGCGCATCGGGTCTCAGACTCCCGATAATTTAGAGAACTTTAAACGTTGTATAGATGTTAAGTAGTGAATTACTCCGTGCAGCTTGATATGTACTATGCACACTGTTGCTTGCTAGCAGCAATAAGTTGTCACTTGATGGCGGCCTCTCAAGAAACAAGCAGCAGTTCAAGATCACTTTTATTAATCATTCGAACGATATAGTTCGTTTTTATGCACAAGACCTTGGTTGGTTTTCTTAACATTGATTCCGAGTCGGTACAAAGCATTCTAACAATTAGCAAAAGTGTGAAATATTCTTCAGGGACTACGTGACTAAATAAACTGAAACCTGACGCTTTCAGACAGAGCCTATAGTTTCACATTGTTGTGTTCCTTCTGATGAGATTATCTGAATGGTATGGAAGATTTTTCGAGTGCAGAAAAAATGCGTTTTATGTGTAATTTTATACCAATAAACCTGGAAATTAGTACTCACGGCGTCCTCGTTTTACTGCGCAACTGAGAGTCAAAAGATATAATCTTCGCCAAACCAAACGTACAAAGGTGTTCAAATGTTACACAAAGGATGGGTTAGCGATTCGGGCACGTGGGCGTAAAACTAAACAAACAGTTCAAATTCCATGAAAATAAAATATAATACTAGTCTTACACATATTATTATATATAGACAATATTCAGCACGAGTATTGAAGTGTGTTGGAAAGGGTGTAAACAGAAGTGTAATATTGGCCCGAATTCTAAAAAAAACTGCCTATATTTATTGCATCCAAAGATATATAACACGATTAATAACAGTAATATTTGATAACATTACAAAATTACACAAACATTCAGATAAAGATTTTGTAAACAGTCAAAATGGCGCTTGCTTGTTGCTATGGGTCAGCGCTACCTGACGAATAGTGGTAAAAGCACACAATCAGATTATTCGCCAGATGGCAGTGCGATCGTTTTCGTACCATTTTCTTATCTATGTTTTCATTGTACAAACTTGGAACTATTTTTAGAAATTAGCCTAAAGAAAATCAATTAACGGAAAAAGCGAGTATACCAAGACTTCGTTGCTGTGTGAAGTGATGCCACCTAGCGTTTGAACCAGACACTAATATTTAGCCCTCGTAGCAGTCGGTACAGAATCGTGAAAGCAGTGTAATTTGCATTTCAAGACCTACGAGAGTAGGCACTCGGGAGACAGAGCAGCGCATATTTTACTGACCTGCTCTGTCCTAGCTAGTGGATGCCAAATTCTGAAGGGCTTTGATATCGACACGCATGCGCATTTGCACCAGGTTGTAAGTGTTTGGACCCGACCGGACGGATTCACGGAGGAGCAACATGCCTTCTCATACTACGCTGTTGGAGTTTCGTGTCCCGAGCAGCACACACGCCGATCCCGGTAATCGTGTGTAGACGCACATAAACCATCATATCTTTAAAAGTTGAACATCTTTAAATAGCGGCTGCATTGAAAGCGTACGTAGTATAATAATGATAGAAGCTGGAGTCGCCGTCAACGTCGTACGACACGCCACGGAAACTATATTTAGACTGTCCTCGGTTCGGCGTTCGGCCTACTTCGGGACTGCGAGTAGGGTATAACGGGACAATTTGGCCATTCGCCCACCAAGTCGCCACCATGAACATTTGTGGGATCATGCCTCAGTTAGACTTCCTGGTGTGTTACACACGAATGTAGGGCACAGTAATTTTAGGTATGTGTCATTTAAAAAAATCATATGCATTTGAGCCAGGCACATTGGCAAGTTTGCTATTAGAACATGTTGGCAAACTGTGGATTTTTAGATGATTTCAATAGGCGGAAGGGTTTTTTCGCCACAAGGCACGTGAGCGTAGTAATTCATGCAGAAATTGGTACAAATTTACGGGCATGGCACATTCAAGCATTTTAAATGAGTTAGAAGTACGAGACTTTGACTAAACTTGATCAGCATGTCAATGAGATGATGGCAACGGCATGTAACAAGTTTCAGAATTTTTGATGGTCCCGTTTTCTTATAATCTTGCAAAACGTTAACATGGTCGTCAATGGGAAATGTAACAGTAGGCTGAACCCTTGTTAGATTAATCCATTTTGATGTGGGTTATAAAACATAATTTCCAATGAGCCTGGAACAAAGGTGCTGGACTAGTTATCCTCTTTACGGCTGCGTCAGTGTAATGAATTACATTTGTTTGTATTTCTACAATATTTAGCAACCCAGCGACATGTGACTGAGTGTCTCGGACTGCAGGGATTCAACGAGGCTCACAGTTCCACCACTGAACTCGGTGATGGCCAAGGACTCATTGCATTGTACCTCAGGCCAGATGGAAGGTGGGTAAGGGGGCATCTCAAAAAAGTTATTTTTTAAATTAGTTTCATTTGGGGCTACCATGCAGGGTTGGCAGGTTTCTGTCATTACGGAAGAAACCATGTGGCAAAAATACCTTTTCTCCGTAGTTTCTACCATTATAGCAGAAAATCCCAAAATTATCATATTTTATATTTATTTTACTATCAATCTTGAATTCTTTACAACATCCCTGTTTCACCCTTAACCCCCATGTTACACCCCCTTTGTGGGTACAAACATCACTGCAGGCTTGTGATGCCCCCACATTCCACACAACGTAATGTGTAATAAAACGTGTATGGGAAGGGGTTTTAGGCTAAATTACATCAGTTTCATGTATGGGGGAGGGGGTTTGAGGCTAAATTAGATTGGTTTCATCTATGGGAGAGGGGGTTTGATACTAAATCACGTTGATTTCATGTATGGGGGATGGGTTTGAGGCTAAATTACATCTGTTTCATGTATAGGGGAGAGGGGTTGAGGCTAAATGACATATGTTTCATGTATAGGGGAGAGGGGGGGTTGAGGCTAAATTAAATTACATCTGTTTCATGTATAGGGGAGGGGTTTGAGGCTAAATTACATCTGTTTCATGTACAGGGGAGGGGTGTTGAGACTAAATTATATCGGTTTCTTGTAGTGTCATACTGTGATGTTTTGAAATGGACCCTAACTATTATGGTGACAATATAGATAAGCAGAACAAAGATTAGCTGGAAAGAAAACAAAGAAGAACAAATAAACTGACCCCAGACCTATGGAATGTGTGTTGACAATGCAGGAGATTAAGTAAGGCCAAATTGATATATTGAATAGCTCAGAATATATTAACATAAATATTCTTTTTAACTAAGGAATGTGGAAGAAATAGAAGACTTGAAGAAACTTTGTAAAATAAAAATAAACCATTCTGACAGGGTAAGATAAATGATTGGAAGAAATTACCTAATGACTAGAGGAGACAGGAGATCATATTATATATAAAATATTGTTTAGCTCTCAATATTTAGCCAATGGCTTCCTTTTGTTATGCATTTTCAGAATGTTCAGTTATTTCAGCTTTCAGTGTTTTTCTCATGTTCTTGTATTGTCATAATTCAATAGGCTTTCAAGATGTTTTTTATAATAAATAAAATCCCCCTAGGACAATATCCTCCAGACAATATCCCCTGTTCATAAGCAACAATAAAACAACAGTCTACAATAAAATAATATTCCTATTTATTATATACTATCTACTGTATTTAATGTGTGCTACATAGGGTCACGGGTAAATTAAGGAAATCAAAGACAAAGCAACTGTGAGTTTATGTCTCAAATTTGGGTTCAAATCAAGCCTGTTAGGTATGTAACTATCCAAAAAAAAATCAATAAAGCTCAGTATGTTATAAAACTACATTATGCAGTAACATTTCTACACATAATTCAGGCCCGTCCTAGGGGGTTTTGAAAAGGGGGTTCAAGTGTGCACAATCTCATGGGGATTTCTGTGATGATTTCTGAAACAATTTAATGGTTAAAGCACAGTCTCTCAAAAAGGGGTTTGTTTATACAGGGTGTTCTATGGCACTTTGCATCATTCTTGCTAAAGTTATAATTAAAAGTGATATATTTATAGTATTTATCCTAACGTTTGGGATTCCAACAAAGTTCCTCCAAAAAATCAGTTGCAGTTAGCAGTTGGCAAATACTTGCCTTATGAGTTATCGGAAACTTTATAAATAACCTCGGTATGAAGTCTCCAACAGCTTACCTTACATGTATAATCCACGTATATAGAGAATGGTCTCTTCTAGCAGTTATATCTCAAGGACAGAACAAGTAGGAGGTGGTCTCTTGTTACCGGTCTCTTAGGTCTGGTCTCCTGTGAGGACACTAGCTACAGATCTCTTATGGCAGGTGTACATATCGTATCAACCACGGAAGCCACCTCTTCAGAGACTGGTCTGTCATTAGTACACCTGTACTGTGTCTAGAACTAGGATATTGTAACTCTGTTCCAGTCATGCAACGCTTCGGGTCTATCCGGATGGCCTGGTTGTTCTCGATATCCAAGAGTTTGTAGAGAAGGGAGCATATCCGGTGTTCTCATCTGAAGTAAGTTAATAAATTTATTATAATAAACTGAAAACTCCTGACTCATGTTTTATAAGTAGGACTTCCTTGGTTGCTGCAACTTGGAATTCACTCCCTGTTACTGTCAAATTAGTGTAAAACATGATAACATTTTGCCATCATCTGAAATCTTTTAACTGTGATTACCCCCCTTTGCTCTCTGTCATATTCATCCATCAGTTGACAACTTTAATATTGTGTACCGATTTTGAGATTGCTTAACTCTTGCTTTGATGCGCTCGTTTTGATGAGCTCTGGTTTCCGATGATTTAGGTACAGTAGAAGTTTTCATATTGTATTGTATTGTATATTATATAACTGTGAATTTCATTGTATTGTATTGTATAATACATATCCATGAATTTCTTTAACTGTATTAATTTCACATAATTTGGTAACAACATACTGTTATCTTTTGCTCTGTTTAGGTAGTGGGGAAACTGGAAAAGGATATGGAGAATTGTCTGAAGGCCACAAACTCGAACAGGTAATTTGAAATTACGCATAATTTTATCATGCCACAAATCCAATAAAGAAATTTCTCGTGGATGCATAAATGCATAGATAAAAGAAGACTGATTATAATGCTATCTTAAATTAACTATAATTATAATTGATTTGTGTTGGTGCATGCATGTGTGCATTATATACATAGACACATGCATGCACCGCATGCACACATGCACACACACCAACAACTGAGCAATACTTTTGCTTCTGACTGCAGTAACAATTCTTTGGGCTAAAATTCAACACTGCTTTTAGTGTTATTGCGACAATTTATCAGCAGACACAACCTAATGGTTTTTACTGCTGAAATTTGCCAGATCTTTTAATATGTAGCAATATTGTTGCCTTTCAGTCTGCCTGCTATCCGACGTGGTGATGCTTTCAATTGTTACTTCCCAACGACAGACAATAAGCTGATTGAATATGACTTTGATGAACTTGTCTATGAAGCCAATTCTCCATACCAGAATATCAAGATCTATCATTCTCCACAGTTTGGAAACATGCTGGTGTTGGACGATGATCCCAGTGAGTATATATCTGATAACTAGAGGGATAATTTCAGCAGCATAAAATGAATAATTCTCAACCCACAAGACGTTATTATCATCTTTACAAAATGTGGCTTTCTAAGTGTGAGGTTTAAATATGTGCTAAAAAGATGGCACTACGATAGTATTTTCTATAGACACAACGTAAATATTTTAGACCAACATAAGCTCAGTGAAAGTTTATACAATAAAAAATATGTTAATAAATAAATAACAAGGTCAGTGGCATTTAACAAGTAAATAAAGAGTTATTTAAAAATAATAAATAATTCAATAATAAAAAAAATTATTAAAGAAATAATTATATAAAAAATGTATTCAATATATAAATTAACAAATAAATCAATAAATAATTAAAGAAATAAACACTTGTACCATAACTGTTTAAGCAATTCCCATTTACTCAATATGATTCAGCTAACTGTATTGTAAAAAGCCAGCTTTACATCTTCACTCAACTCATTTTATTCTAGCTCTATTTATCAATCCATTTCTGCCACTCAATGTTCTACGATAATGTTCCAGTGTATGCAAACAGAAAGTTTTGATTGATTGTGCTTATGTGTAGACTTGGCAGAGAGTGACATCTCCTACACACACGCCATTACCGGCTGTGGTGAGGAGCACTACTGCGACAAGACAGTGCTGGTGCTGGGTGGAGGAGACGGAGGTATACTACATGAACTGCTCAAGGAATCACCCAGATTTGTTACCATGGTTGACATATCCTTGAATTGACATACAAAGTGAAAGCAGGGACCTGTTTTACTAAGATAATAATAATACATATAATTGCTATATTCTCAGATTGCATACAATATATACGTACACTGTGGTGTCATAGTTTTGTGCTAACAGGATGATTAACCATGATTACTTCAACCATCTATATAGTGAACATACAAAGATTTAAATCAGTATTTCCAGATTCTGCACATGTAATTCACATCACTGTCGATAATGCTGCAAATTATAAAACAACTGAGGACAGCAGCTGACATATAAATCTATATGTCAAATTTCTTATAACCACAGCACATTTATGGAGATTATTGTAAACAAACATTTCACTAAAGACATCACGAGGTCTTTGATGTTTGATACGAAACTAATGTCACTTAACATCTGACCTCCGTATTGCTATGTAAAACTTTGAATAACATTAAACTGTGGATACCCATACAATTGAAATAACACAAAACTACGCTCTCAAGGTCAGCACCCTTTTAAACTGTGATTGAGAAATGCTAAGTGAAACAGCTGCTAAACCTTGTCCCCTGAAATAAACCACTTTTGTTTAGTATTAAACATTGTTTTGATATTCCCCTTAATTGGCTATGAATGTTATGATAGTAAAATATTGATGACATCATGTAGAAACGTTGACCTTAACAGCAGTGTACATAGACCAGCTTGTAATCGATGCAGCAAAGAGCCATCTATGGGGCATCTGTGGCAACTCGATGGACCATCTCAAGGGAGACAACTATGAGGTATATATCGTTAGAAGTATTCATGCTTAAAATGTTATTTTAAATCCTATCATTAAATATAATAATTTATAGTAATTTTCGAGAAATGTGTAATAAAATAATATGACGTAAATTAACTAATGTTCACGTATCATTCATTTATAGTAAATGATTGCATCAATCGTTGTGTTTTAGACAGTTTTTTGGAATTTGGAATAAATACCCTTGCAGTGTACATATTACATTTAGAGGAATTAGTATTGAAGCGAAATAAAATTAAATCTTGTGCGTCGGATTCAAAAGTGTGTTATAATCATTGATTTCAAAAATTCCAGTAACATGCTTGAACATATAGAAAGTTAAGCTGTCTGATGTGTTTGCATGTATTCATTTGTATTTCCCTAGGTGTTGGTTGAAGACTGTGTGCCAGTATTGAAGCAGTATGTAAAAGAAGAAAAACAGTTTGACTATGTCATAAATGACCTCACAGCTGTACCTGTCACCAAAGAACCAACAGGTATGATGCACACTTTCTCCACCATACCTCTATTCGTGACTAAGTCTTCTCTGCCATTGCATATTAGTGTCTAATTAATGTAAACACTTGTGTATTTATGGAATAATACACTGTTTGTTGATGTCACGAGAGTGTTGCTAGCGATATAACATCACGAATGCCTCCGACACTTGTTATGTTATTTCACTGGTGACAGTCGAGTGACATCAGCAAACAATATGTTATTCCCGTTAATAATAGCAAATTAACACTTGAGCATTCCTACATTTATAAATATGCAGCTGGGCCAGTTTCACGAAGCACTCATACCATACGAAGACACTGATGCGAACGTTTGGTGCAGAGTACGTAAATCACAGCAATCACCAAAAACATGCAGAGCGTTTGAACAATCGCATTTCTATGCCAACGCACGTCCTCGGTCGCATTCGAAATGATTCAAATGTCGGCTGAATTCTCAGAACGAGGCTGCCATGTGTTATCTGGGATGATATATCACGGGAAAATGCTCTAGATCAATCAGTTAGTTTTATTACCATGATATATCCATCCAGATAATGCACGGCTGCCTCGTTCTGAGAATCCTATGTTAAATATATGTTTGTGAACATCAAATGGATATCAGCATGGCTAGCCATTGTATAACATTATTTATTACATGGGTAAATCACCGTTTAATTGCAATAAATGTGTTGAAATGTTAGTTATGAACCCATATAATAAATACCTTATCGAATGATAATGGATTTTATTGACTCGTTGCTTCAGAATGTTGTGTTGGGCTCGCAAGCTTGCTCAATACAACATTCTGAAGCAACAGGTGCATAAAACCCAGTATCATTCAATAAGTTTGAAGTTGGTGAAGATGGTCATCAAGTTGGGAGATAATCTAAAAAAGATGAAATTTTCTTTGGATTTTCTTATTTGAGTGGATTACTCATGAACAGAAGTGTGTACATAGCTGTTGAACCAAAAATTCTTGTTTGCTTTCAAATTTAGGAGATCTCTGGGATTTCCTCCGTCAAATCTTGGATCTCTCAATGAAGGTGCTGTCCCCTGCTGGCAAATACTTCACTCAGGTTCGTGCTTCTGTGCTGTTGGCATAATGGTTACCTTTACCTTACTGGGGTACGTGTTGTTACTTATTGATATTAAACAGAAATCACGATGCTAGCATTGGAACGCAAACAAATTGGCTGATCGGATCGGTTTGAATAACTTCGAATGCGATTGAGCTTGCGTTGTCATAGAAATGCAATTGTTTCATCGCATGGCAAAAATTTCCACGAATTACGTGTTGTACTTCTGTCGAAACATTCATGCGATTTCACCTTTATGTTATTGTCATATTATGCACCAGAAGCGCCACTGGTTATTCCGGGTGGTCTCTATTAACAACACATTTCCACTAATATAAGACGTTTTACTAACTCAATAACATGATAGCAGATGTTCTAATTATGTATAATATTCACGACGTGTTCCAGGGAAATGGTGCAAACATGACTCTTTCATTGGCCATGTATGAGAAGCAACTGTCCAAATTGGAGACACCAGTGGAGTTCCGCAAGAAACCTGTCCATATTCCTTCATATCATGAATTGTATCCTTCCATCAGAGCACTTTTTGCACCTCACATAGGTTTTTTCAAATATTTTAATTATACTAAATTGTTTTATCATACATGAAGAACATCAACTGGGAAGTTAAAAACATTTCTTTGGCTGCCATCACCTTGTTGCCATGACAACATACCAAGATGACAGCCATATGTGACAAACATAATATTTAAAAATAAAAAAAATAAAAAACACATTTTCCATTACAACTACTAACATCACACTAAAAGTATGCATTAAATAAAACAACAGATATTTTCATAGTTGCATAAAGACAATAATAAGGACCACATCAATCAAAACTTTATTGGTGTAGATTCATTACTACCAGAGATATGATGGTTCCAAATTGGAAAGCACATTTTTTTGGAGCAAAACAGCCATTAAATATTGAAAAACGGGATTTATTACTTGAAAGAGGCATATTTTATCCATGAACAAAAGTGATTTAGAGGTATGTGATTGTTATAAAAGTTAACTTTATGGATAGTAAATATACAAACCTGTCAAAATAGAGTGGAAACACATTTTGAGTAATTTTTTTTCCATTTCACCTAGAGTCCCCTTAATTTAAAGTTGCATCCATCAATACGATTTTTTCGCTCATCTCATTTCAGACTGATTTTGCAAGATATTGAATTGATCTATTATTTAGTCTGACCAAACAGAAACAAGACGCAATTTTGCCGATCTCAACGACAACTTGCACAAGTTGGCATTCTAAGTCAAGGTTTTGTTGATGTATTATATTGATTCAAATATTTACATACTTGTTAATAAACCTTCTCACTGCATCCTTTTTAATGACGTGTGCTGCCTGTTCAAAAATAAATATCAGCTTGAGACTGTTTACTTGTTTGCAAGTTACCTAATCTAGCGATCAAAGTATATTTTTTCGATGATTTTAAAACAAACTTGCACTGTTATTATGTCGACTGTGCATATTATTGAACCTGTTCACACCATACAGATCTGAACACAATGAACCTGATTCGTAGTGGGCTAAATTAATTGAATGTTATAACAAATGTAATTTGTTCATGATTTTTGCCAGCCATTTGTTAATTTTCTGTCACAGATTACTCATAAATGTTTACACAAGCACAAACCTTTCATAGATGAATATTGCTTTTTTAACATAGGTGCGTAACCAGCTCATAGAATGTATATATAAATTTATTGCAGAGAGATGCAACATTAAGTATTCCTTAATGTGGTCAAACAGATGGGTTTTCTATGAAATCTGGAAGACACAGCATCTGTCGGAAAAGGACACTTAGACAGTTATTGGGATACTGCTAGACAACAAATTAATAATTGTGGTACATGGAAACGTCTACAAAATATTGAGCTGATTTATTTTAGATTGTATTATAAATTGTTATTTAAATATTTTTGTATGAATTATTTGTTAGGTAACATGGCGTAACGTTTATTCTGTCTTGAAGATACAAAACACATTGATTTTGCTATAAATTATACTGTTGATTAAGATGTTACTGTTAATGGTGCATTTAAGTTGCAGGATTTTTTTAAAAGCAAAATATGATTATGTTGTTTTCTGGAATAGTAAATATGTCATTCTGTGATGTGTCACTAATTTTGCATAATATTTTAATTGATTGTCAAGGAGGTTTTTACAGATGCACAACAAAACCAGGAGTTTACATTTTCTGATAATATATAAAAATAAATTGATTTATCCATTTTTATTGTATAAAATATATGTACAGGTGTATTGCAATGAGCAAGTTTTATCAGTCAATATCAGTATCTTCTTGTAATTCATTTCTGATGATTAAATGCATTCTAAATATTGCCACATTCATAGCGTTTTTGTTAAAGGGAAACAAAAGTCATGGTTTTGGACCTATGCACCTATAAGAGTTGCTAAAACATAACCATTTGCAACTACAGTTAAGAATATCAAGCCAGTGTTTTACTAGAAAAACCTTGTTGAACACATCATGTTATTTTCATGCCATGCTGTTAGATAACCTTACGTCATGAGTGTCAAAGTCTAGCAAAATTCGCAAAATATATTATATACACCTATTCCTATATTTGCCAATATGATATTACTATGCTGTTTGCATCCAAATTCAACTTTTGTAGCATATTTTAGTGTTTATTTACTAAACTAGTCCTCTTTCTTGCCAAATAACAAGTTTGTTTGAGACTGTGTTGGTTCTGTGTATGCTGGCCTCCCTTAATACGTCACTTGTAATCTTAGTTACCCTGATTTCATAGAACTGCTGTGCATTCGTTTATCGATCTCGATGTTTAACATGTCAGTCCACAGTCAACCATAGAAATGGCCAGAATTTCTTACTTTTAGAACACATTCTGAGTAAACCACTGGCATGATATTCTTGATTTGTTTACTCTTTCTCACAGAGGATGATAAATGAATGGAACAAACTGCCAAATGATTGAGTTAATGCTAGTAATGTGAATATGTTTAAAAATAGAATTGACAGATATCTGATCAGGGCGGGCTATACATAAATGATAAAATTGTTCGACTCTCGATAAGCCAATGGCTTCCTTGTCCACTTGCCATCTGGAACTTGTTGTTTGGGATGGCAATCTTGTTAAATCTAAATTTGGGGAAAATGATACTATCATTAAATATACATCACTTGGAGGAGCGCTGTGTATAAAATCATGACAAAATATTTTGCATGAACATTACCGCCAGGGTTTTATGACAACATCAACACCCCGATTTTTCAGTCTCTGTGTTAACCAGTGGGATTGCTCGCTGGGATCTACTGCATGGGCCTACATGGTAATGATAGGAATTTCCTGGAAACGCTCTTGGACTTTGTGCGCGTCTCAGCCACGTCGACCAATAGAACAAGTGGGACGAAGTGCACATTATTTGGCGCACTTCCGTACAGCGTGTAGGATATATGCCAGGGGTAGTAGTAAGACTACCGCTGGCTGAGGAGGATGTCTTGTCCGCCTTTTCCTGTCTTTCCTATGTCCCCTATATTTGACAATATAAATATCCACTAGATGGCGCCGCTGTGGCTATGACGTGCGTGAAAACAGGAAGTTGAATGCAGGATTGGTTGCCAAGGCTGGAGAAGTTTGCAACTGACGTTTTCACTTATCCGGCTTAGTTTTGTTGTTAGCAGGCCGATTGCCTGGTAGTATTAAACTTAGCCGTTGGAAGTCGTCATATATCTGCGGTGGCGGCGCATCAGCAACGAAGACTTCCGCCGTCATGTCGACGCGTAAGTTTCGGCGTAAGTCACTAGTAAGTGAAAAAGCGGTATCCAGATTCCAGCAAAACTTCTATTTCTAGAATTATGAGTATTGAACTAGTCGTTTGAGAAATGCCTTGTACCTGTATATATGTTAAGAAAGAGGTAATCCTTTACTATCCCTGCTTTACTTCCTTAGCTTAGGCTTAGCCTTAAGTAATTATTGTTACGACTTAACCTGCAGATGTCATATTCTTTCCTCATTTTAGATTTATCTAGCCCAAAATGTACGTTACAATTTTTAGCACACCATTTCACCATTAAGGTATGTATATATATTAATTTATTATCCAATAAAAAAAAGTGTTTTTTAAATGTTGTAGTCCAAACAGTGCTGCGAATTGCACCGCTGTTATAGCACGTCTCTATCACTGAGAACAATTAACCTATGCACATAGTACATATACATATGAAAATATGTCGAATTATTCTTCAACAAAGTTATACTCCCCATGATAGTACATATATTATTATATATGAAAATATGTCGAATTATTCTTCAACAAAGTTATACTCCCCATGATACTATAATATAATGACGTATATCTAGCGTAACATTCAGCAAGATCTCTAACTTATCTAGGGTAACATTCAGCAAGATCTCAAAAGATAGCAGATTCTCATGGGCAGCATATCCTTCTCCATTCATTTCAGAACCCGACACCTTTATTTCTGCCACGCACGTCGACATTGTCACAAATTACGGAGATCACAGATGGACTCTTCCTTGGCAGTGCGCCATCCGTCACTGCGCAGAAAGTCAACCAAGCTGGCATTACGTGCATCATCAATCTGACGATCGAGATCCCCAACAAGCGCTTTGCAGCTGTTGAGTGCATAAAGATCACTGTAGACGATTCTCCGGGTGAGGATTTAGCTTTGCATTTCGACTACTGCCTCGCGAAAATAGATGAGGTCCGACGACGTGGCGGAAAGACCCTTGTCCACTGCATCGCAGGGGTCAGTCGGTCAGCCACCATCTGTATAGCCTACATGATGAAGTTTCATAGAATGAACCTACGTCAGGCATACCAGCATGTTAAGCGGAAACGACCCATCATTCGTCCAAATGTAGGATTCTTTGAACAGCTGATCACGTTCGAGAAGAGGTTGTATGGACAAACATCTGTGGAAATCATCAGTTCCCCACTTGGGCCAATCCCAGACGTGTATCAGGAACAAACCCGCTGCTTGGTTTGTGTGTGAATCCACTGGACAACCAACATAGCATACTGTATTGAAAACTTAAAATTTGGGCACGCAAATCCATTCTATAACTTACATTTACTTATGGAGTTATTTTTATAAAAGAACTGAACATGCTGGATAAAACTATTTTAATATTGTTATACTGCTGACACAACTTCACCAATTGTTTTATACAGATTACAGTATTATTATATCAACATGTGTTGCTGTTTGATTTTATGAATTACCCCATACGAAGACGTGACTATTCATTCGTTTGTGTGCTGATCTTTGAGAAAAAGTGTTACAACTTCAAAATTAACGATGCATAATATATAGGTCAGTAGGCAACAGGTTGTCTTGTATCAAAGGATGAATGGAAGTTGAGCTGGATGGGGGGAAATGCACACATTTTTTTATGGTGGTTATTCTAATCTACTGCAGAGTGTTTCAAAGAAGCAATTAAAATCAATATATTGAGGGAAATCCCTGTTTGTATTAAAACAATACCTTGTTTTAGCAAGGTATTCTTAAAATACAAACTGGGGGATTATGTATATATGTTACAGTCAATCTGCGTAATCAGTCATTTCGCGTAATGACTGACATGTTTAGGCATTACGCAAAATGACTGTTTCACTCATGCATTTTGCAAAATGACTGATAACTGAAACAGTGTTTTCCCTGGTTAATGACAAGTGATATGGGCAAACTTGCTGTTTTTCATCTACCTACCCCAGATATTTTCAGAAATTTCCACCTAGCAGCTGTCTATTTCTCACACTCAAAAATATTTTTATATTGTGATGAAATTTTGGACGATATTTTAATTGAGGCATGTGCCATTTGTTTATGATGTACATTGCATGGTTCATTGTAAAATTTATCAATACCCAACTTCTCTTGTAGCTAATCAACAATATAAAACAGTTACAGTAGTTACAATTATACTGCCTTCTCCAATCTTGTCAGACACATTAAAATACATGCCAGTAAATAAAATAGTGTCTCTACTATCTGAGTATGCCGTAAAATCATAATAAACTTTCACCTGCGAGGTAACAATTGCTACATACATACAAATGCAACACCTCTGGAAAACCTGTACTGTCACGTTGAAATCTTAGTTTCAAATGCGACTTGAACTCAAATTTGGCCAGGATTAAAGACAATCTATTGGATTAAGTATTGTGTATAATGATTTAACCAATTCAAAATGTGACTGGTTTAAACGTGGTGAGTGTTAAATGTTTTGAGCCTGCTGAACCTTTTTACTTGGACATGACCTGGTACAGGGAATAAGCGACAATAACAAGGAAAGACGTGACGAGGAACAGGCAGACAAGGAGCAGTTTCATGATTCGTGAATACGAGTGCATGTTGGGTTTGACATTGTTTGCCAGGGAGTTGTTCATCTGGAAGCAGCGTTGCTTCTCTTCTATGATCTTCTCCTTCTTGTCACGGCTCAGCTCAAGGTTGTTGATGCGAGCTTTGAATTCCTTGCGCAAGTCAGTCTTGCCAGTGACGTCCATATCAAAGACAGCCAGACCCTCCTTTCCAGACAGACCGAGGGTTTTCTTGATGACCTTCTTGAGCATCATGCCCCCTGCCAGCAGGGCAAGATACATCGAGTGCGTGTAACTGCAAGAAGAGACAATGTTGTGTTTTATGTGGCAAGAGTCTCTCATAAATCTCCACAACACATCTACAGTGTTATATGCAAGGTTAGTTGTCACTGTATTATATTTCATTTATTTAAATACAATCTAATAACGTGTACCTGGTTGAATTGTTTAAAAATTAAACTGGTCAATGTCATCATATAAGATATTTTATTTATTTATGAAGCCAGCCCACTGTCATGGAACATTACGAGCCATGTATACATTTTTAATTGTGACTCAAATGTAGTCTGAGCCCAACACCAGTAGCACCACTGTTCCATGTACTAACTAATTGGGTGACATGTGCAAATAAGCTATCTGTCAAACAATAGATAGTTTGTCAAAGCCATGTGTCTATTGTATCGAGAAAGGATTCAACAAAATGAAAGCCAAGAAAAATGTTTGCATTTTTCGTCACAACCAGGGCTGGGGTGAATTAAAAAATGAACTGGAATTATTCAATTCGATTCCTGAACTTGAATTTGTTTTAACAAGATTTGTCATCCATGCCAAAGGCCCCGATGGCAAATGGACAAGGAAGTAAAGGAAGCCATTGGCTTATCGAGAGTCCAACAATGTTCATCTATGTGTAACCCACCCTCCTGAGACATGTGTCAACCTTGTTTTTAAACATATTCACACTGCTAGCAGTTACACAATCCGTAAACAATTTGTTCCATTCATTTATTGTCCTCTGTGAGAACGAGTACTTCCTGATATCAAATATACACTGATCATTTACTAATTTTACCTCATGTCCTCTAGTTCTACTATCTTTCTTGAGTGAGAAAAACATTTCTATCAATATTTTCATACCCATTCAATATCTTAAAAACTTCAATCTGATCTCCTCTTAACCTCCTTGTCTGTAGAGTTGTTAAACCACATTCTTTCAGGCATTCTTCATAACTAAGCTCTCTTAGTTCTGGAATAATTTTAGTTGCTCTCCTCTGTATGCGTTCAAGCGTATCTATATCCTTCTTACGATATGGTCTCCACGCTTGTATACAATATCTAAATGAGGTCTAATTATTGCTTTATAGTAATTATACAGAGGCATAATTAGCTTTTTCCTTGTATGTTATGTTTTTCCTAATCAACCCAAGAATTTTATTACCATTTGAAGCTGCAATACCAAACTGTTCTGAAACTTTCATATCAGCACTTATTGTTATTCCTAAGTCATTTTCTTTTAAAGTAGTACCTAGAACAGTATCTCCCATATTATAGCTTATATCCAAATTCTCGTGTCCTGTATATAGGCATTTGCATTTCCCAACATTGAATAACATCTGCCATTTTTCAGATGATTTAACTAATTTGTCTAGATCGTTTTGTAAATGCTGTTTATTACCAGTAAATTTCTGTATGTTGCTTGTTATATTGTCGTCCAAGTCATTTATATATATTAACAATAATAAAGGTCCTAATACTGATCCTTGTGGTACCCCACTCAAAACTGATTTCCAGTTTGAAACCTCTCCATTTACTACAACACTTTGTCTTCTGTCAGTCAACCATTGTTCTATCCAGTCAATTATGTCATCCCCGATACCATGGGCTTTTAATATAAGCAGTAATCTTTGATGTGGCATTTTGTCAAAAGTTTTCTGAAAATCTAAGTAGATAATATCTACTGGCGATCCCTCGTCTATCCACTTACTGGTTTCTTCCAAAAAACAACATATTTGTTAAGCATAATCTCACTTTTAGGAATCCATATTGAGATGAATTTAATAATTTATGCCTAACAAGGAAGTCCACATATGGTGTTTAATTAACCTTTCTAATAATTTACAAATCACTGACATTAAAGTCATTGGTCTGTAATTCTCTGACTTATTTCTCGAAACTTTTTAAAATAATGGTATGATGTTTGTTTCTTTCCATTCAAAAGGAACAATACCCTCTTTTAATGACAAGTTGAACATTCTTGCAAGCACGCTGCTTTGTTGTACTGTTTCCATTAGTAGTTTTGGAGGAATTCCATCCACTCCCAGTGATTTATTATCCTTCATTGCCTTTATTTTCTTAGCTACCATTTGAAAGATGTTCACCAAGCTGAATTGGAATTGAAAGATCTTGAGTAAGTTGTATTGAAGTTGGAACTGAAAGAAAATGAAATGAACCTCATTTTCTTGTGCTGGTGCGACCTGGTTTATTTCCAATGTGGTCCTCAGTCTTTGTAGCAGCTAAACATACATTTGTACATTATTTGAAGATCCGAGGTGAGAACATTTGTCCAAATTTGAACAGTGTCTGCATGGCAATGTTACCATGTGGCAATTTGAAAAAAAACTTGGAAGTTCTACTCAAATCAAACTATGGTGGGGTGTGATGAGATGAAACCATGCCCTTTGTGATTGCTAGGAATGTGTGAAGCCATAGCCACCCTAATGGGGCATCCCAACTATTATATAAGCAGGTATTTCTGAAAAAATAGAATGATCAGCCTACTGGTCTTTTCATGTTGTTTCACGGCTCAGCCATTGTCTGTACATTGTTTTCAATTACTAGCCACTGGAATAACATGCAAACAAACCTGATATTTTGTAAGTTTGCAGCAATAGATGTAACAGAAAATTAATAGACTATTATCTATTACTTTAGGATATATTACTATCAAGTCTGGGCTATTACAATTGAACATGTCAATCACACAAAATTCAATTTCATTGAAAATAATCAGACCAAAAATCCTCTATTTTGACTTACTGGGACTTAGACAAGCATCATGTTCAGTCTTTCACTTGCAGTTGTATTTATTTCCCAACAATGGTGATAAGATGGTTTAGTATCCCAATCATGACAGTCAATGAACTTTAGCACTGTTAGCAGGACACTCTGTGACAGTGTGATTGCTGCATGGCTAATTGGTCATTTGAAGCCAGGTCCACCAGCCATCTATCCTTTTCTTTATTTATCTATTTATTTATCTTTTATCCACACCAGCCTGTTCATTCACTCACTGAAGCAGGATAAGGGTTCCATGCTTCCAGCAATAAACATACTATCTTTAACTTCTGAATCAATCAATCACTCATTGCTATCTCCTAACCCTAGCTGCCAGCCTGCCTGGGTAATGTTTGAACAAAACCTAGGGGCTTATACCAACTTTTTTGAGTTTTTCTCAGCCGGTTAGTTAGCTTGCACACTACTGACCAAGAGAGTGAAAAACATCCTATCCTTGAGCCAATAATTAAGTTGTCCACCAAGTAGCAGCCGAGCAGTGTGGGTCTATTATGGGATAATCAGACTGTGTTATGTGACAGTGACACTGCTTTTCTGTTTCATTCCAATGAATATATGAAACTTCCATATCCGACTGGAATTGTGTGAGGTTAATTTAATTCGGAAATTTATGAGTTAATTGTAATTTAATTAATTACACACCTATCAGTTAATTTGAATCTATGTAAGTGATTAAGTATGTTAAAAGTTCGAATTGGTTAGGCCTCCGGACTCGTAAGCACAACTGTTCAGCTATTGGTCCAGCACATTTTATGTTTTGTGTGCAGTAAGTGTGTGCATGTATTCTCAGTGGCATATAATGTGTGCATGCAGATTACAGACGGTCAACAAATCATTAATAAACCAGGTGCTACGCACCGGAATATTATGTGATATGCTCAAATTTGACAAAGTAATGATTTGAAAAGTATAGCTAGGAGAGGTCTCTTCTTCAATGATCTCAAAAGTATTAGAGACATCTTTAGTTTAGGCAGGCAGATATATCTTCATACTTCGAAGATTGACAATGAGTACAGTTTTATACATAACTGTGCTTGAACATATATATATATATATATATATATATATATATTATATATATATATATATATATATATATATATATATATATATATATAACTGACAACAATGATGTTTTAATATAGCAAAACACATATGCCTCAACTTTTTTAAGACCAAGACATATCCGGTAGGCCTTATTATTGCCAACGTGAGATGTGTGGCAGTTAGTGTTACAATGTTTTAGTGCTGGACCTATACTAGCATGGCTAATTCATACGTTGTCTGGCAGTGACGGAACCAGGGTTGAAAAAAATTATGATTTTTAATTTAAAAAATCGGATTTTTTAAATTTAAATCAGATTTATTTGATGTTTTAAAAATCTGGTATATAGATATTTATATAGATGTTTAAATTGGTAAACTCTTTCAAACATGTTCTATTCAAATCGATTTGGGTTCTTGTCTTAACAGAGGGTACATGATTTTTGCTTATATAAAGACATTAGACAATGTCCACAAGGCCTCAACCCTGCAGTTGCATAATCTGTCTTGGAAAGGAAAGCATGCTGTGTGTCTGTGGCTGTAGCAGTGCTAATTATTGTTTGCCTATAGGGTGGATTAGCACCTGTCCAGGGCTCTGTGTACTCTAAGGGTCTCTAACCAGAATACAAACTGTAATAGACATTACATTGCAATGTAATAGACACCAGGCCTGATTATTACTTTTAAAAAAGTTCCTCTATTACAGAACAAATGTCTTACAATTACATATTACTATTACCCCATGCATTTGCATTGGAAAACTGCTACATAATTAATTCAGACTTGAATTGGAAGATTTGTGCTGGAATTTGAATTGAATTGGAATTGATTAAAATTAAATGGAACTGCCAAAGCCCTGCTCACAACATATGGCATGCGTGTAGTGGTACCACGTCGTTAATCAGGTGATACTGATAGTCAACGTAGCGTAACCACGGCATGTACGGCAAGCCGCAATGTGCCAATGACTGCGTAGCTAGGCTATGGTTATGCCTTTGTCATGTGATAAGACGACGGGTTACACAATCTTGCCCAAATTGATTCAACGTCACCGTATATAAAATAAACTGAATGTTGCCCAGAATAAAATAACAATGATTGAAAAGCGTTCTATAAGCAATGGTACGCGCGCGTCACGTTCTACGGCTTAACCCATGTGATCTTATTATCGCCCACTTACGCCAGCAACAAGGTCGGGTCTTCCTCCGCGATTTTGACAATCCTGTCGCAGTAGACTCTAGCAGGCAGCGACGGCTCCACCACGGCGTTCCAATCGTCTCCAATGTAATACTTTAGATCTTTCTCGAACGCTGCGGTACGAAGCAATTCACCTGAGACGATCGAGCCGACGCAGGGATGGTCCTTGTATTCTTCCAACGCTTTCTCCAGCGTTTGAAACACGAAGTAGAAGTCACTTAATACTTCGGCGTATAGTTGTGTGTCCGTCAAAACAATGAGCAGCTTATGATTAATCAGTTTGTCGCTCTGGTCGTGCAATGTCTTCGTCCTGGAGTGCATTTCTGCACAGAAGTCTTGTTCTATTTCCTCCGTCTCCGCCATGTTTATTGTCCGAAAGTGTTCTGTCAATGCCACTAGGAGGCGATTATCTTGGCTCCGTGGTGTGGCGCCACGGTTTGTCGCGCACAAGAGATCCTGCGAAACTACGTCAGGACGTACAACACAAAGAGGAGCAGATGCAGGGGCGGATCCAGGATTTAGAAAAAGGGGGGTCCACGGTGATGTATGAAGCGCCGGAGGAGCGAAACGAGGCGCGAAGCGCCTCTGGGTGGGTGGATGCGGGAGGGTGGTATCCCCCTTCCCATCAATTTGACGTTTTTTTTAGACAAAACACTTGACATTGTACGTGTAATTTGGGACACCCATAATCTGCTTTTAAGCGAGTTAATGCCAACCCTTCAGAAAATCTAAAGTGGCCTTATAAGGCGGGTGGCCTCTTGTGAGGGGGAACCATCGATGAATGTATCATGTGATAAGAAAACATATGGACAGTGAACATCATTTATTTGTGAATCGAGAGTGGTTTGGCGTCGGCTATCGACATAGTCCTTGAAGGTGATGCCAGGCGGTAGAAGAGGAAGCAGATCCGCATCGTCCCACTCGTCATCGTCGGTGGTCGCTGCGTCAAGAAGAGCGTCAGAAAACCCGCACTTCTGGAAGCACTTGCTGATCGTTTGCGACTTGACTCTGTCCCAGGCGGATGTTAGCCACAGGATAGCATCCAACACGGTGACTTTCTTCGCAATGTCGGATGCCGTCTGCGTCCACCAAGAAGATAATGTGTCGCAGAAGCTTCTTTCAGTACACCACCTTCAAGTTCAGGATGATGCCAGCGTCCATTGGTTACAATTTCGAGGTCGTGTTTGGTGGCAGAAAAACGACTTTGACATTCTTTAGTTCCATATGGGGATGGGAACCGCAGTTATCGAGGAAGAGCAGAATGTGTCGATTTTGCCGGCGCATCCGATTATCAACCCTGCGCATCCACGCAGCGAACAGCTCTTCCGTCATCCAGACCTTATTGTTCGACTCGTAGGTTACACGCAGTGATGTCAAGTGGCCGCTTTTGAAGCACCTTGGGTTGGTTGATCTGCCTATCACCAGAGGCATCAGTTTCTCGCCGGAAGCACTTCCACACATGAGAACCGTCAGGCGGTCCTTTAACAGCTTGCCGCCCTTGCACTCGTCGCCTTTGGCAACAAGCGACCTCACGGGCAACGAGCGAAAAAATGGCCAGTCTCATCGGCGTTGAAGATGTCCTTCAGCGCATCTCCTCGCCCATTCATGCACCACCTAATCCTTCACGTCCGCCGACTCACCGCTCAGAACAGAGGCATTTATATCGTGGCGGATCTGAAACCTGTAGAGCCACCCGCTACTCACAGTGAAGTCTTTGTGGCCCATCTCCACAGCGAACATTGCCGCCTTTTCTTGTAAGAGGCGACCCGACCCGTCAGCGGAATGTTCTTTGCCCGTGCAGTGGAGAACCATTCATACACCTTGGCGTTTAGGCCTACGTACGCGCACTTTCTAACGGCCACCAATTTCCGTCGTCCGTTGACGCCACCGTCCCACTCTTCGATCACTTTCTCCTTTCCCGCGACTTTCGCGAACTATCGCCCATCTCGTGCAATCTAATTACTTTGACTTTGTCGATGAGAGATAAACAACTCGCTTTCTAGTTGCCATCTTTGAAACACATGTGATTGTGGTCATATGCACAGGCCCCTGTTTCATGGCAAACTGGCCGCTCCCTTACAAGTACACATGTACATTGTCAACATTCAAGACGTCTAACAATGTAAAAAATACCGGCTACATGGTGTTTTTGCCAAGAACATTAATACAATAATAACGTGTGTGTTGGCATATAGAAAAAATAACAGTTGATTTGTTGTAGATAATGTAATTTGTAACACAAGTACGAATGCCAAGTGTGTATGGTAGGCCTACTTATTTGTTACAAACATTGACATCGTCTTGCGATTAAAAATAGTCGTTTTGGGCTGCCGAGGGGTAGACTCTTGCTGTAACCCCGGCCGTCGGCCGCGTTCTAGAGCCGAGTGGCCGCTAGTGGGGGTGGTTTGTATTAGACAACGCTAATGCAATGAAAATATGGCCACGTAATCCGGGTGGCCGTCGGCGAGGGGGGCCTTACAAGAGGGGCACTACTGTACAATACGGATTTTCGGGAGGAATACGGCCTTTGGCCGTTTCCCGTTTTAATACGGATTTGTTGAAAATATAAAAATCGTGACAAAGTAGTCCTATGTATTTTATTGTATTCGTCACATAAGTATAACTTCGAATGTCAAATTAACTTTTGAGTATAGAGTTTCGGCAAAACGCAGCGGATTTTTTTTAATTTACACTTGTAGGTTTGCCTGTTCCAACGAAGAAAATGCGGTGGGTCTAAAAATGTCCATACGAAAGGACAATATTAAACATCTATCATGTGCCATTTATTGCAATATTGACTAAAAGTAATACAAATGTTTAATAAAGAATAATTAATAAAAAAGGAGTTATCTTTGCACACAAAGAGACTAACGCATCTTTGACTAAAAAAGTGCTACACGCATTCTCTATATTACTCAGCACATCCTTTGCTAAGGAAACTGTGTTTAATAGTTCCTCATCCAGTCCCTTCTTTCCCTAGAGGTTCTGAATGAAATAATAAAAGTAGTTAGATTTCATCTTACAGAAAGTCGTGGCATCAAGTTTGAAATGAGACAAGGTGTAACTGAAACTTTTAGACATATATGAACCAATACCGTGAAGGGCTAGATCGCCCTCTCAAGAGAGTTTATCCAAATCGTTGTTGCATTATAAACTACTCAGTATAAAGCGCACCATTCGATTCATGATCTGAATTTTAATCGACATTCTGCTAAAAGTAGTAGTACCATGTAACAACAGTGAGTGCAAACTGGTAGATTAAAACGTTTCCTCATACCTTTGAGCCATGTAAATTAAAAAGCATCATAGAAATACATACACCGTAGAAAGAAGAACAGCATGACATAACTAATTGACGTTATGTACTTATATTACAAAACCCAAAAATGTAAATGTAGTGATTAGCATATCCGCCTTTCATGCCATAGTTCTGAATTCAAGACGCAAACCGGACACGGTAGATTTGGCTCTCAACATTGTGGACTGTGTGTGTCCCTCGTAACTCGGAGATCACGTTAATGTCAGTCCCGTCTCAATTCGGGACGTTAAAGAACCACTGAGGTCAGCTTGGCGAAACAGTTCTGTAAAAGCTAACTAGTTGAATAAAAGACCACAACATTCCAACCACAATATAATTATGCAGGCAATAGTCAGTTAATAGAACGCTGCTGGATACAACTACATACTAGAAACTCTGTTTATGTCAGCTGTGTTTTAATAACAATTGTTCATCAGCAGATCTGTTAATCATTATACATCAAGCTCCAGTACTCGTTGCCTTTTCCATTGTGATAATATTAGCACACCTGATTTGAGTCACGTGAATCATTGATACAGTATGTAGCTTGAGAAAATTTTTCGTTTGTTCCTTTCTATGAACATTTGACAAACTGTTTCCAAATCAATCTCCATGCCGTAGTTCATGTTCATCACGGTGAGCCCAGAAAGCCGATCTTCCCCCATCCTGTTGCCTAGGTAGGTTTTGACCCGTCGCAGGCAAGGGAATGAACGCTCTGCCTCACAACTTCCAACAGGAAGAGTGCAACCGATCCTCAACAGGGTGCGGATGTTCGGGAAGATGTCTTCATCTGCGTGCTCGAGACATTCAGTCAGGTTAGGCGAGGACGATGACTGTGTGGGCTCTGTGATTCTCAGATAGCGCTGCCATTCCTTCAGCTCAGCTCGCAGCGAAGAGACGTTTGGCATGTCTGCCTCCAAGAACATCAATCCATCCACAACATGTTGTACATTTCCCGTCTCTTTAATGATCCCGGGGAGTGGAGCAAGAATCTCTATACCCTTTCTGCTTTCTGGGTTAAATCGATTGTGGAATTCGGCAGACAGGTGGTCACAAAACGGGATTGCCAGATTGCGCAGGTAGTGCTCCCATGGGGATGTGCTGGGGGCATTGGCTCTTTGCATCTGTCGGGACGATCGGGGTGTCCTTGGTGCTGAGATGAATGTACCAAGAAGTGTGACTAAACGTGTAACATTTTTATACCATACACTGTACTCCTCTTCTATCTATTTTTTTCTTCTCATCGTTACCATTCGTTCCCTGGTTCGGTCGATCATACTGTACGCTTGATATAAGTCTAAGTCCCTCTTTTGAAACTTGGAGGCCATGAGCCTGACATTCTCCAAAACATTCTTGGTGATGATGAATGCGATGATGGTATATGACAAAGTGAGTTAGCAGCCCTTGCACCTTCGTCGTGGTCTCCTCATCTCAACTGCCAGTCTATGCAACCTCCTCGTAGATGTCATGATATTCAGACGGATTCAGTACGGCATCCATACATTCACACAAGAACTCATACATGTCATAAAACGTGTCGTAGCATGTGTGACGCTCCACTCATCTGGTCTTGCACATTCCGACAAGTTTCTTATTCCTCATATCTGGTGCCATATATTTTAGGATTCGTTCCTGGAATCGTTGTCGTTTGGGGGACAGATCTAAAAAAGGAATACTGTATTAAGGGTGTCGACCATATTCCGGATGGCCGGTAGTCTACAGGCATTGGCGATGCTCAAATTGAGGACATGGCTGCTGCAGTGTACATACATAGCTTTATCCTCGCCTGCACGCCAACCTTATCCGGGGACATACACTGCGCACCATTACAGCTTTGACCCCTGGCTTTAGTGATGTCGATTCTATGATCTTTAAGACACTCTATGACAGCATGAGCTATAGCTTCCACCGCTTCCCTCTCAAGATATATAAAATCAAAAAAGAATTCTTTGACTTTACAGCCAACCAGCATCCTCAAGCACACTGACATAATCTCCTGTTTACCATGTGGATCTGTGACCTCATCTGCCATGATGGAAAAGAAGGCATTTTCGTCTTCAAGGCTTCGTGTATTTTTTTTCTAACATATTCAGCTACTACGTCAATCACTTCATTGTGATGTATACTGCGCATTCTTCCTTCCGGTCCCAATATGTTCTCGGAGTGTGTCGTCGCGTTTGGCCATCATCTCCAGAATTGCCTAGAAGTTTCCCATGTTGGACGATGTACTTGTCCAATCATCCCTTTGGGCTCAAACTGGGAAGTTTTTTTTTTTTTGTACATCTTCTGGTCGGACTGGCTCAATTAATTAATTAATTAATTAATTCAGTTCATGGGGCATGCTTTCCTTGGATAAATATAGCATACGGCTGGCCTAAACGAATGACGTAGATAAGTAACTTCTAGCGTATGTCTGGTTTAAATGAACTATTTAGTAGGGGCTACTGCCATAATACCAACGAGACAGCATAAATTATTGAAATACGACCGACAGACATTAAAAAATACATAACTCCTCTTGGTTTTATGTTAAAATTATCTAATTGACAGCGAAATGTGATTTTAAAACGTGTAATACTTGTTATAATGATTAAGATATTCAAAGACGTTGATAATACGATAGGATACTTTAAGTTTTTACTGTAAAAATGCCAATTGTTATCTTGAAAGTCCGGTCCGAAGAACTGATGCAGCCGATTTTCATCAAACGACCAGCGCGTCTGTTGGGTGCATTTGCTGGATCTGCACAACCTGCAGATTTTCGAGTATCCGAGTATTGCGCAACGCAATCGAGCGCAATATCCAGAAATTGCGCCCAACACGTCTATGAGCGCCAAACATTCCCATAGTATGTTCATTCTTTCGCGGGGAGATATGGTCAAACATGAGGTGGGCGTGTGTGCATACACGTGCGTGCGGTGTGCGTGCGCAGTGAATCTATGAACGACGTCACCGATAATGCTAAGAATATCTTTTGGGATCCCCTGGACGCCATGTATATCGCCTGCGCTAGATCAGTGTCTGAAAACTTCGGACTGCTACTAAGGAATTTGTACGTAGTAAGCTACAAGTTTGAGCTTGTGTTGTTTCTTGGGAATTCCTTTGTCCCCCGTTAACATGCAATTGCAATGGATTTTTTGGTACTCAAAAAAGGGGGGGGTCCTATGGACGCAGTTTATGAGATCACCATTTAGGTACTAAGTGGGCTTACTGAATATCAGATAGAGAACGGATATACAACATAAACTCCCAATGGCAACAAGTCAATAATAAATTAATAGAACTACACTTGCGAGAAAGTCATTGTAAAGACAAAGGCCCAACAGAAAGAGTGGAGCTGTTGAAACGTCCCAACAAAGTCCAAGCGACGTAGAATAAGACAGCTAGTCATAACATCAGTCGAACAAAAGCAGAAGCCCATGAACTGGCTATAAAAATACAACGAGGCAAACATACTTACCAACGCGGGAGATCAATTGAAGGGATGGAAGGAACATTAGGAAGAATTGCTGAACCGACTAAAACCAGCGAACCGCCAAGACATCCCACCTATAAAAGAAGGCATCCAGGTCAACTGCAGAAGACCATGTTAGGCAGAGACCATGTTAGGCAGAGACCATGTTAGGCAGAGACCAGCAAAGCAAACGATCTCCTGAAGAATGGAAGAACAGCTAGCAAATGTGAACATAATTTTTGGCATAAGCAATCAAGGCAGACATGGAAACCATCATCATAAATGCTGCACATGCAGTCTGTTTGGGAAGACGTAGGACAAAGAAAACGTACTAACGGGCTGAAAACAAGGATTCCTTGTCAAGTTAAGCTCCCAAAGAACGGAAACCTACACGAATGCAAGAACGCGAGGCAGTGGTGCCTTAACTGTCATCTTTTCTCTTCTTGCTGATACTGGGTTGTGAGAAAGGCCACAGAAAGCACGAAGAATGATGTCCAGTTGACACTTTGGAACCAATTGGACGACTTGGACGTTGCAAACGACCTGGCTCTCTTCTCACATAGTCCTAACCAGACACAGGAAAAAAGAGCTTATGAACACAGTGTCAGACAAAGTTCGTGAAGTTCGGGAAAAGGAGACGAGGCTGACCAGTGGGCACCAGGAGAAAACTGTGGAAGGAGAAATGACTGGCTGGGCGGACTTGGAATTAACTCAGCTGGCTCCCCAAGATCGTGCTCCAGTGGGAGTGAAGGGTGTCGCGTAAGCGAGTGACGCGAGGGACGTGAGTCACGTGAGTTTCAGTGAGTAAAATATCATGGACGTTTTGGAATGTTACAGGATAGTTGATATTTCGACGTAGTCAGGTTGAACTCATAGTTCAACTTACCACATTATGAGAAGACGGTATCCGACAACCTATGGGATGTAAAAAAGAAAGCTTAAAACAAAGCAATTTTATTTCGATAGTTTTTTACTTTTATATGTATATGCATATCACTTCGACCGACAAACGACAACAATAACAATCAGCAGCTTATATTTGCCGCGTCCGCGGGGCATTCCCTCGCTTTACAACGAAGACTACCAGCGACAAAACAACGACTAACAAAGTGGCACAGGCGAACATCCGTGGGTAGGACCCCCATACAGGTTTCACGTTCGACAAGACAGCATGGTTAAGTTTGAAGCACATATATTTCTCCTCGAGGATCCTTTCCTTCGTCAGTCGGTCGAGTTTCATTTGGTTTATGCGGGCCTTAAATTTCCGGCGCAACACGGGCCGGCGCATCGCTTCGAACGTGAATACAGCAACTCCGTCATCTTCCGTCAGTGCCAGTGTCTTCTGGATTGTCATGCGGACGATAGCCCCACCAGACAGCAAACCGAGGTACAGCGAGTGCACGTATCTGACAACACAAAGCAAACACGTCAGATTGCGGCTATTATTGGAGTTAGACTATTCAATTTTATTAGTTACATTAGACACAAACACACACACGCACGCACGCACGCACGCACGCACGCACGCACGCACGCACGCACGCACGCACGCACGAACGCACGCACGCACGCACGCACGCACACACACACACACACACACACATATATATATATAAATATATATAAATATATATATATATATATATATATATATATATATATATATATATATATACATATATATATATAAATATATATATATATATATATATATATATATATATATATAAATATATATATATATATATATATATATATATATATATTTATATATATTTATATATATATGTGTGTGTGTGTGTGTGTGTATATATATATATATATATAAATATATATATATATATATATATATATATATATATATATATATATCAATATATATATATATATATATATATATATATATATATATAAATATATATATATATATATATATATATATATATATATATATATATATATATATATATATATAAATATATATATATATATATATATATATATATATATATATATATATAAATATATATATATATATATATATATATATATATATATATATATATATATATATATATATATATATATATATATATATATATATATATATATATATATATATATTGATATATATATATATATATATATATATATATATATATATAAATATATATATATATATATATATATATATATATATATATATATATATATATATATATATATAAATATATATATATATATATATATATATATATATATATATATAAATATATATATATATATATATATATATATATATATATTTATATATATATATATAATGAAAGTTAGTTTAATCAACAGGGAAACCGCCAACACCGCATACAAGTTTTACAACACACCGCCCGCCCTCCTCTCTCTCCTTGATATCTCTCCTTGACCCCGTCACCGCTCTCCTGCGTGGAGTCGGGAGGGGTGTCATCTACGGGTCGGGGGTGGGGCGGGGGGTCAATACCACATTCCCCCTCCCTTTATCCCTCGATAAATGATTGGTGAAACCATCCAACAAACAGTACTTCCCAGTAATGGCTAATGTGGCTGCGCTGGTTATGACACCAAATGTGATATCACGGTAACGGCGATATGATATTATATATATATATATATATATAAATTATATATATATATATATATATATATATATATATATATATATTATCAAAGTTAATTTAATAACCACTGCGACAGCCAACACCGCGTACACATTTTACAACACAACGCCCGCCTCCACTCTTTCTCCTTGGCCACGTCAAAGCTCTCCAGCGTGGAGTCAGAAGGATTGTTACTACGGGGTGGGGGGGTCAATGCCACAATGAGACAGGTCGCATGTGTGTCAACATTAGGCCCAACGGTTTTGGGCGAAAGATTATGACAAGGTGCTGTCAAAATATTCACAAATCTGATGGAATAACTGTTGTTCGGTTAGATTAAACTAAAACGTCGCTAACGCATGCTTATCAAACCATTCTTAGATATCCTCGCATGACCAGTGGATTCTGCATACATCAGCCCTTGGTGGAAATCTGAACACTGTTTGTACTTCAAGACACTAGCCAGCGTAGCCGCTGACACAACGGAGAAAAACTCGGTTTAGCTGAAGTACGCGAGTTGTCATCTTGCGTATAGAGAGGGGGGGAGTCTACTTGACTTAAACGCATAGACCATATTGACCCATTGCTGTCCCCGGGATCCCAGTATCACTTCTGGTCTGGTCACTCCACCTCTTCAGTGGTCTAACTTCACCTCTTCTTCTGTTCTTTGAAATCTTGTTTGAATGCTTAACTAACGATCTCTTGGCGTACGGCAATCGTGACCAAACCACCGGAGTCGTATGTGTGTGATGACATCTGTGATGCTTTCAGGGATAAAAGCGTCCTCGTTGATCCGGATATTTTGCAACCAGTCTGTGCTGGTAACATCACTGATAGCCCGCAGGTAACGCATCTCAAAAACCTGAAAAGATTGTGAATCCGCACCATATATTGCTATTTAACAAGATTAACAATTCCGCCTGGTACTCTCTTCAATATATGTGCCGGCTCCAAGCCTAGAAAAGGAACAGGATTGGTTAGCAGCCCCACCCCGTATAACAAAGCTAGAGAAACGACTACACGCAATTCTTCAAAAGATCAAGCCCCGGGAGGGGAAGACAATCCAGTTGGATTGAGTATGAAGCGTTGCAGTGAAAGCCGTAAGGAAACTGCCCCACAGAACCTTCTTTCTCCCAGGACAACTACCCAAGTTGGTACATGGAACGGGCGTACTATGTACGAAACAGGGAAGAACGACGCCGCAGCAGAGATGAGGTGGTACAAACTTGCCGTACTCGGTCTCTGTGAAACGAGATGGACGCGGTCATGGCAGATTCGCCTGGCCACAGGCGATACCCTTATTTATTCAGGACACGAAGAAGAGGACGCTCCGCACACACAAGCAGTTGGTCTAATGCTGTCCAAAGGAGCAGCAGGAGCCCTTCTGGACTGGAAGGCATTTTCATCCCACTTCATTTCAGCAAGATTCCACACCAGAATACGCGAGGTACTGATTGTACAGTGCTATGCCCCAAACAAACGACTCAGATGCAATGAAAAGTTATATGGGAGACTCCAAGCAGTTGTGGACCAAAAAGCTAAGAAAGATTTACTAATTATGATGGGTTACTTCAATGCCAAGATTGGAAAGGACAACATAGGAAAAGAGCTAGTCATGGGGAAGGAGGGCCTTGGTGAGATAAACGAGAATGGAGAACTGTTTACCGACTTCTGCCACTTCAACATTCTGGTTATCGGGGGAAGTGTATTGCCATACAAGATGATTCACAAGACCACATGGATTTCACCACACCATCAGACAGAGAACCAGATTGATCACATCTGTATATCCAATACATTTAGAAGATCCCTGCAAGACGTCCGCTCCAAGAGGGGAGCTGATGTAGGAACAGGCCATCACCTGGTCACAGGAAAAATCAAGTTCAAGCTCAAGAGATATCACCCAACGGCAGCAAAACTAGGATTCAGATACAACCCTGAACTGTTGACAGATATAACAACCAAATACAGCTTCCAAATTGGAACTAGCAAACATATATCAACTCCTGTCCAAGCTCATTCAAGATGATGCAACAGTGGAACAAGTGTGGCAACAAAGTAAATTAACATGGAAAGAAACATGTGACAAGATACTCGATAAGAGAACAAGATACTTGGTAAGAGAACAAGATACTTGGTAAGAGAACAAGATACTTGGTAAGAGAACAAGATACTCGCTAAGAGAACAAGACAGCACAAAGACTGGGGATTTCAGCCGAAACCTTGAGGAAGGAAGCAGAGAAAAGCAATAATAAACAACAGCAAAACAAGAGCAGCCAAGACAGAAGCACAGAAGCACAGAAGCCAACAAGGAGGTAAAAAGAAGTGTAAAACATGACAAGAAAGACTTTATAGAGAGACTGGGGGGCCAAGCAGAAGAAGCCACAGGACAAAGAAATCTGAAAGAATTATGACATTACACGGAAGCTAGCGGGTACATGTCGTAAAGATGAACAACCGGTTATGGAAAAAAACTGGACAGGTGTTGACAAACCAAGCAGACCAACTCAACCGATGGAAAGAGTATTTCGAAGAACTACTAAACCGACCTTCACCTGTTGAGCTTCCAGATATACCTCCGGTTGAAACACCACTTCGCATCAACACCGATAGACCATCAATACAGGAAATCAGGAAAGCAATCTTGCAGTTGAAGAAGGGGAAAGCACCGGGCCCAGATGGGATTCCACCAGAAGCAATAAAGGCTGATACAGAGACAACGTTTTGGGAAGATCTGGGTTGAAGAAGAGATTTCAGAGGATTGGAGACATGGCCACCTGTTCAAGCTCCTAAAGAAAGGCAATTTGAAAGACTGCAAAAACTGGAGGGGCATCGTGTTACTGTTAATACCAGGAAAAGTGTTCAACAGGATTCTTATGGAAAGAATGAAAACAGAGGTTGACAGACTATTGCGGGAGGAACAGGCTGGCTTTCGGAAGGAGAGGTCATGCACGGACCATATAGCTACTCTACGACTGATCGTTGGACAGTCCCTGGAGTGGAATTATCTTCTGTACATCACTTTCGTAGACTTTGAAAAAGCTTTCGACCGTACTGCCCTTTGGAAGTTACTTGCACATTACACTATCCCGGAAAAGATCATCAGACTGATCCGTACAACTTATGAAGCATCCACTTGCCAGGTTGTCCACAACAGTTCCTTGACTGAACCCTTCTCCATATTATCAGGGGTCCACCAAGGATGTCTGCTGTCTCCATTCCTGTTCCGGCTGGCAGTTGACTGGATTATGGCATCAACAATAGAAGGTTGCCAGCGAGGAATCCAGTGGACACTCTCCAAACATCTAGAGGATATTGACTTTGCAGATGACGTCGCACTACTTTCACACCGTCTTGACAACATGCAGGACAAGGCGACACCACTATATCAATCTGCTACAAAATTAGGTCTGTAGATCAGCAAAAAAGAAAACCAGGACTATGAGAGCAAATAAAGTGAACAAGAATAGCATCCATTTGAAGGGTGAGGACATAGAGGACGTGGAACAGTTCACATACCTGGGAAGTGTTGTTAGCAGAGACGGTGGCACAGACCGAGACATCAAAAGCAGGGTAGAGAAAGTCACAGCAGCGTTTAAGACCCTGAGACCCATTTGGACTTCACAGGTTATCTCAGTCAAGACCAAGCTTCGGATTTTGAACACCATCGTAAAGTCAGTCGTTCTTTATGCGTGTGAAACCTGGCGCATAACAAAGGCCTTAACACACAAAATGTAGATCTTCACTAACAGATGCTTGGATGCCATCCTTAACATCAAATGGCAGGACAAAATCACAAACGAAGAAATCTGGAGAAGAACAGGACAAGCACAAGCAGAAGCCCAGATCAAGAGAAGAAAGTGGAATTGGCTGGGCCACACCCTGTGAAAACCAAAGTCCAGCGTGGCACGCCATTCTCTAAAATGGATCCCACAAGGGAAACACAAGAGAGAAAGACTCAGCTCCACTCGGAGAAAGTCTGTGGAGACTGAAGGGCGGACGTTGGGACACTCCTGGGGTCACCTGGAAGTTTTGAGACAGGGCCAAATGAAGGAAGCGTGTGGTTGACCTATGCTCCACACGGAGTACAAGAGTATAAGTCATAAGTCAAGTAACAAGATTTAACAAGATTGCCATCCAAGGCAAAAGGCCCAAATGGCAAGTGGACGAGGAAGCCATTAGCTTATCCAGAGTCCAACATTTTCCCATCTAACCCGGTGTAACCCGCCCTCCTGTGTCAACCTTGTTTTTAAGCATATTCACGCTGCTATCATTTGCGGAATCTGTAGATAATTTGTTCCTATCATTAATTGTCCTCTGAGAAAACGAGTACTTCCTGATATCCAATCTTCACTTATCCTTTACTTGTGTTACCTCATGTCCTCTAGTTCTACGATCTTTGTTGAGTGAGATATTTTAATGAATATTTTCATACCCATTCAATATTTTAGAAACTTCAATTTGATCTTCTCTTAACCCCTTCGTCTCCACGGTTGTTAAACCACGTTCTTTTAGGCGTTCTTTAACAAATTCTGGAATCATTTTAATTGCTCTCCTCTGCATTCGTTCAAGCGTATATATATATATATATATATATATATATATATATATATATATATATATATATATATATATATATATATATATATATATATATGTTTTTGCACCAATAACATGTGCTTGTACACACAAAGTAGTGTGCTAGAGCCATAAGTGTACAGAGCACTGAGGTATGTGAAAACCACGCAAAATAGATGTGTGAATTTATCTGAATTGATAGTTTACTTCAGCTGTACATTGGACCATCTACAGTCTGGACCTATGTGCAGCCAACCTGAACATTTGCAGCTGAAGGGTGTGACTATCCTCCTACCAAATTGCGTAACGCCCTCCAGAACGAATCAGATGTAAACATGAGACAATACGTGGTGTTAACATGAGGCAATACGTGGTGTCAACATGACAACCACACGTAGAAGCCGGCGTATATCGTCATCTAGTGGTTCAATAGCCATTGAAAAGGAAGACTTTATTAACGGAATGTTGGCTGCTCTTAGCAACAAAGAAGTTATTGAAAAACTACAAACAGTTGTAGTAAATGATTTACGGAAAGAAGTTGCGTACCTCAGATGTGTTATCGAAAAGAAAGATGCAACAATAGAGTCACTTACCAAACGAAGTCGCACTTGATGACCATGAACAATACTCAAGGAGAAACTCACTGAAACTTTTCGGTCTTGTGGAAAGCGAAAACGAGGACATAACTAAACGAACAATAGATGCGCTAAATGAATCAATGAATCCAAAACTGAGTCCGCCCCTCCGATTGGAGGAGATTGACCGAATTCATCGAGTCGGACCCAGGGACAAGCCATCAAGACCAGTGCTTGTCAAATTTGCAACATACGCGAGCCGTAGGCGAATCTACAAAGCCAGGGTAGGGTTAAATCCCAACCCACGTAGACCGCGATGGGATGAGAGAGCCGATGCATCAAGCAGCTTCGACACATACCTGACTGGCACAGCAGGTAAGCCACATGAACAGAGTCAAAGCACCAGGACTCAAGTCCTATTCCTGAATGAGGACCTAACGCAGACCAGGGCCAGACTGCTCTACAACTGCCGGGTCGCAAAAAGGAAGAAGTTGATAAATGACTGTTGGTCGTCAGATGGGACCATCCTCATAAAGAACATTGAGAACAAAGTAATCGTTATCAAGACTCTTAAAGAATTGAATGACAATGCCAAATAAGGCATCATGGACTTACATACCCAGTTTCAGTGCTCCGTACCTGTATACACCAAACTATGATTGTATACAGCAAATTCGCTAAGTGCTATGATATAGTGCTATGTTCTTGTAATTGCAAATGTTTTTCTTTTTCTTTCCACTGTGTTTACATGAATTCAATTTACATGTTTATTCAAACATATTTTAATGACGCCAAAACAGTGTTGTATATGTAAAAAGTATGTTAATAAGCCTACTTCCTTAACCTGTATCATTTGTTCTTGTGTATATCATACTAAATGTTTACCTTATTTGCAAATTAATGATGTGAAGCTAATTACCAACTGGCACTGCATCAAATGCATTTCGCCTATTCTGCCATTTAATCATTTCAAAAATGACTATGATTTCCTCAATGCCATCTCTGAAGATTGGTTTGATGTTACGAATATATCGTTTTGTGATTTACAAAATAAGCTACTTAATCCTTTTGATTTGAATAATAATAGCCACAGTTTGCCTATGTACAATAATGATCCGGATTTGCAATATTTTAATAACGTTTACTCAGCCGTACAAAATAACTGTGACTACTTTGTTGAAGACACTTTTATTAACAAATGTTCTCAACTGTCAACAATGAACAAAATGTTTTCTTTACTACACATTAATATTCGAAGTATTAGCAAACATCTACATGAATTAGATCAGTATCTCCATGTACTAAATCATAATTTTTCGGTTATTGGTATAAGCGAAACATGGTGTCAAGACTACAATGTCAACAGTTGTGATTTACCAGGATACAAAGCAGAACATATTTATAGGCACACAAAAGTTGGTGGTGGTGTTGCCCTCTACATTAAAGACAATATTGCATACCACACTAGATTAGACATTACTAAATTAAATGATTACATATAATGTCAGTTTATAGAGATTCATAAAGATAGTAATTCATATGGTAAAGATATTATAGTTGGTGTCATATACAGACCGCCAAACAATGATATAAACAAATGTATTGATGAAATGTCTAATATACTTGATATTCTTAACAATGAAAACAAATTATGTTACATTATGGGTGACTTTAACATTAATCTGTTTAACCATGAAGTACATGCACCAACATGTAATTTTTTAAACTTGATGCTTTTACACTCTTATATTCCATTAATAAATAAACAAACCAACAAGGGTAACTAATCAATCGGCAACATTAATTGATAACATTTGTACAAATAATCATAAAAACATGCTCCAGGGCATTATGTATACAGATATATCTGACCACTTCCCAATATTCCTCATTGATAATACAGTCGCGCCTCGTTATAACGCGCCCCGTTATTACGCGGATTCGGATATAACGCGGTCGGTCGTGGACCCCGAATTTCTGACGCTAGGGGAAAATGTCAAATGGGCCCGCTTAAACCTACTTAGAATTGGTTTGACAATTCTCAAGAAACATTAGGTGAACGATGTCAATGAACGAGTATCAACGTTGTTTGTTTTGCGCTGCCGCCGACATCAATCGCTGTCGCTGGCTTCTCTTCGACGGCTTGTAAATTGCAATCGAGATTCACAAATATGCCTCGCATAAGAATCAGATCAACCGTTTTAAATGCATTTAATATGCGGTACCAACATAACACTTGGGTGAAATTACATGCTTCCATTACATCGTAAATTTAATCGTTTTCGCGACGCGAAACCAACACGCCAAATTCCTAACCCAAGGCGCTACCGGTGGCGAAAATACGAATTCGTCATCCGCATATGAAATGATGAATCGATGTTAAGTGGTGCGTAATACATATATGCTTCGGTCGGGATCGGTTGAAAGACGAAGTGAAACAATTATTAATTCGACCTATTGTCTTTTTCTGTGTTTTATCAGCTTGCATACTACGTTTGTCAAATCATATACGTTTTCGGCCGCTCAGGTCCAGGTTATTATTTTCGATTCGTAGGCCTGGCGGTCCAGTACATCATCATCGTAGTAGATCTAGTCCATAACGGTATACGTACATGTGTTTTATTCAGTTCAAGAGTCAAGAGGGTGTGACATTGAAAAATAATACACGTTGATGCTAGTATACTCGTTTAATAAGTTCCATAAACTGCATATTGCCGTATAAGACAATGCTGTAAGCACACGGGGCTTCGACAGGGTTCATGAACTTGGTGCAGCGGGCGGCGGTCGCTGTTGTTTAGTAGCTCCCTGGTGGCAGATATGAGAACACCTAACGCGCCTCGCTTAAAACGCGGTCCGGAGTCGTGGACCCCGACTACCGCGTTATAACGAGGCGCGACTGTAATTGCAAATTAACCAACAATCTTAAAGGGGGGGTGAAGCACTTGAACAACCATAGCCCAAACATAATAACATACCATTTACAGTATATATCACCCTTATATGATGGGCGCAACGCCACGGTAATCTTGTAATATCCTTTTTAACTTTGCCATTATCTTCGCTGGGCGGCGCCATATTGCTTTGCGGGGGGCTCAGCGGCAGAGTGGTTTGAGTACGAGCTCCTGGCACCGCGTTCACACAGTAAAAACCTCTCGGAAAAACGGCCGAAACGCATGGAAAATCTAATAAAAAGAAAACTGGTGTGCACTGGATGGCTCCTGGATATATCAACTAGTACTACAAATGCAAGGAAAAAACTTTTGATCGACTTCCCAGGAAGAATTTGCAGCGGAAAATGTGGTTGCAAATGCGAAAATTGCCGTGTCCGCCAGCCGCAGGCTCTGCGAGTGAGCACTTGTCCGATGCAGATAACAAGACAAAAGACTATGTGATGAGCATGGACAGACGGTGAGCATCAAGATGTCATTCTTAGTCAAAGATACCGTTCCATCTTAGATCTTTTTTTTCGCATATGACCATGCATCTACAGACTATTCTGCGACAAGGAAACGTCAGATATCAGAGGGCAGAGCGATGCGTAGGAAGCGACGAGCCGAAACCAGGTTAGTAAATTGGATTACCGTTACCATTGTGACTTATCACTACGATTACAATATAGTTCCACCCCAATAAGCACAGCTGTGCTTCAACGTCAGCATATATATGACCCACAGTAAATCGAAATGTATGAATACAATAAAGTGCGAGTAAGTTTTAATAGTTTGATATAATTACGAGTGTTTTCCAATCCGCCGATTTATATTCGACGTGATCATACGACTGATACGTACCGTCAACACGTGGCCGTACTCAGAACAATAACAATAACTCAGTAAGTGCTACAGTATATACTGCAACCTTATAACATGGGCCATGGCGTATGTACTAGGAAAAATTATTCAAGAAAATAATTTGATATTATTTATTGACAGTCATAATAAGTCTCATACTCATGTGTTCTAAATGCCTAGAGAGCAAGCAGCAAGCGTAAGGCTAAGCCTGGGGGGGGTTAGATGCATGGGAGAAACACGACCAAAAGACAGTACAGACTATAGTGCAACAGAAGCCTACTGTTGCTGTTTACATTTCATATTCTTTATGGAAATATTTAAAATGTACAAATACTTTCATTGTGATTAAGTGCAAATGCAGTTACAAAAACTGTTTAAAAGTATTTAAATATTTAAGTAAAATGCATTTCACCCATGCAATGTCTAGCTAGCTGGAAAGGAAACTAACTAAGGCATCGTCATCTACCCAGTTGAACACTGTCAGATTACATGTCTGCTTTCTATAATGACACTTTACAATTTCTGTCTGAATTCTTGTGACTTGACAATAAGGCAAAATTATATAAAATTAATTTTCTTTATTGATCAGATTAAACCCCACATGTAATAACCGGAAGTTCATAGAGATGTATTAATTACATTTTATTCTAAGTCGACTGATAACACTGTAATGAATACCATGGGTGGAGGGGGCAACTGTCGGCAACCCACAATAGTATTAGTACAAGCTATACATATGAAGGAAATATATCAGGCATGGGGTCAATTCTGTTTTGTCCATTCCAAAAAATCAGTTCTAATTCCGCCTTGCAAAAAATCAATTCCAAAACGTTAAAATCCTAGGCTAAAGAAAAATTCACACACGCACGCACGCACGCACGCACGCACGCACGCACGCACGCACGCACGCACGCACGCACGCACGCACGCACGCACGCACGCACGCACGCACGCACGCACGCACGCACGCACGCACGCACGCACGCACGCACGCACGCACGCACGCACGCACGCACGCACGCACGCACGCACGCACACACACACACACACACACACACACACACACACACACACACACACATATCAGGTTTGCCATATAAAAAACTTTAAAATGGCATCCAGCCATTTCATATGTACATTCTGCTGCGACACCTCTCCTGGATTTTTGCTAACAAAACCAGACATTTTGGACAGCCCTGGACAGTTGGGTCATTAATCTGAGTTTTGAACAGTTTCCCCTGTTTATATCGGGTCCAGGTCATTTGCCCCCCTTCCGGACATTTGCCCCTTTGTCACTTGCCCCCCAGACATTAGCCCCTTGCCTTATTAAAAATCTGGACATTTGCCCCCTGTCTATAGCTTCTGGATTATTTGTAAGTTGTTTTAAGAAATGTTTTTTTAACTTATTTTTTTATTTCTGAACATGAATTCAATATATATATTACCCTAATTGCAATTAATGTTCTTTGTGCAAGATCAGCCAAGTAAATTACTTTATGTAGTTGGAGATGATCCTGTAATCAAAGGATTATCTTTATTGCAATTGTGGAAGAAGCCAGTGACATTAGGACCTGGACATGTTAGGACAATTGACGATATTTGAAAGAAGCCATCTCAACAAGGTTTCTTTTGAATTGCATTTACCATGGAGAGTTGGAGTGAATCCATTTTCCTATAAAACTGGATGCACAAGCCAGAGTTGTCAGAATTCACTTATAACTTCACCATGGAAATTACTACTAGCATTTGAGGAGGTCATGTTTTGAGTGTCATTCCTACACCAAGAAGGGGGACCAACAAGATTACTCTTCATTGGGAGTGAAGCCAGCGTCGATCCTGATCATGCAAGGGTGCTGTGGTCACTGATCTGATCTCCAGATCCAGAATGTGATCAACAAGACTGCCTGCAATCATGATGGTGACACGGCACAGATAGAAGCTGCCAAGGTCCGCGAGGACCTGAAAACAAAAGCAGCTAATACCAGGGGCACTCCAAACCAGCTGATCTCTGACTCGTTACTGTCCACCACTGTTTGTGGAAACATCACCCCAAGAACCCATCTTCCACCACTGATCTGACTATCAATGATACCTGGAAAACAACTGGTGACAAGATCATCTCATACACACTCCAGGGGATAGGCCATTGCATTAGGCTAAAGTGACTTTGACTTGTCATTGAATGTTGTTATTGTAGAAATAATGATAAAACTGCAAACTGATTTTCACTTGTCAACTATCATGGAAAAAAGGGGCAGATGTCCGGGGGGGGGAGCAAATATACTAGGAGGCGGATTTATATCGCTATCAGTTGTGGTATCATTGATATTTCATCAAATTTACTGGAAAGTTTGAGTCTTCAACATCCTAATCTCCAACATGTATTCTACATGGGGACATTTTTAATTACTACAAAGGGCAAACCCTACAGCCACATGTAACAGCATTGTACAGGTGACCAGTGACATGTTTAGTATGGGAAACTTGTGGGCTGAACATTAGGCTTGGCTGCATTCAAGTGGGGCAGGCTTCCTCTCTCACACAAAGGGAATGAGCAGGCAGATGCCCTTAATTGGCAATCTCTGTAAATAAACCTTCTACACTGAGAAAGAAAATGAGGCCTGAATGGTCTGATTTTGGTTTTACTGTCTGTTACAGTAACTTAATATTTCTTTTTGATGCAAATGCTTGATTATATTGTTCTTGGTCACAATGTTTCAATACCAGAGTAGACAGTGTCTATGCTGTAATGTTGACAACTTCCTGGCTGTTACCAGATTCAGGGTGACATGCTAATAGAAGACAAATATGATTTTAAAAGTAATATAAGTGAATATCAGGGTAAATATTAACAGTATCAAGTCAATAATTCCAACAAAATCAATTCCAATTCCAAAAAAATAAATTTTGGAAAAACAAATTCAATAATTTTTTTTTTTTTGTAGTCAATTCCAATTCCGGAACTAGAATTGAGGGTCAGTTCCAATTCCGGAATGGAATTGACCACATGCCTGAAGTATAATCATGACAATATCTTGTCTCTGTGTACTACAGCAACAGTCATGAACAGTATAATTGAATTGAAACAAGCTTATGTCTGTGGGGCTTTTGTCGGGAGGGGCTTTTGTCCATGCACCATACTATCTAGCAGATGCTTTCAGTATAATACCTAATAATTATATATATATTTACATATATACATACATATATACATACATATATACATACATATATATATATATATATATATATATATATATATATATATATATATATATATATATATATATATATACGTATGTGTGTGTGCATGCAGCATTTATAAGGTAAAGATGTCACAAGCATAGATCTGCATTTGGTCCAATAACAATATTCATGCATTATGTTATCTAAATCGAGTGTCAGATATAAAATAAGGAACCCCATAGAAAGTGTACCTATGGGTCCATATTTTGTTATGGAATTTGGACCCCTTATAGAATTTTGACCTCCCTGGCCCATTGAAAACAGTGCAATGTTGATTAGATAATATAATGCACTTTGGAGCTAGGATGCTACAATTTTGGTTACATGCGTTTGGTTATGTTACCAGTGGCATTCGTCAAACTGACCAAACAGATTCATTAAAAACATTAAGAGATCAGTGAAAGACCCATTGGTTGAATTAACATGGCTCCATAGGGAAAATGCTTTTCCCTGTGGTTGATTACTTTATACATTCTATATGACACTGGCACTCTTATATTCTAAAAATAATATATACAAGAGAAAGTTTCTCACATTGTGATTCATTTTTATTATGCAAAAGATGAATTTTGTAAAATGTTCAAGTCACTGTATGTGTAATCTTTTCAGATGAAGGATTCACCATTGGTTCATACAAGTACAGGTACTAGTTTTGAAGCATCCAGCGCTACGGGTGATGCCGTCAATCTTTACATTACGGATGTCACCTTTAGTGCCATCACTGCTACTACTGCTGTGGCACAACATACAACTGATGCTGAAACGCAAATCGATCCGGTAACGATATTTCAAGTGCGACACTTCGCGAATGCTGCTGTAGTCATGGATGACATTATTGCACCAATGAACGTTGATCGTGACTACTCCTATGTGAAGCTTCCATCAGATTCAGTGAGAATAAAGACATTGGTGCAGATGATGCACACTATGTGATAACAGCGACATAACCGAGGGTGACTCAAGCAGCTCCGACACCTATGAGAAAGAGAAGAAGTTTGTCATTCGTGAGAAAAACATATGTCACTTTTCTGCACCTGCCACACACCAAACAGCCATAAACTGTGACACAGGTTGTACTCATGTCTGATCTATCAGCCAAGGTCTTTCGGATACTGGGGTGTCTGTCAGGAAAGTGTGCTGATTTCTACCCCTGGATGAGTGAAAGGTGAATTGAATATGTTAGGTGTACATGTACTATCAGTCAGAATAAGTAGTGTATTGGTGTATATTTAGTGCCAGTAGTGTATTGGAACAGATGGTTGGTGTGCAAGTACTATCAGTCAGAACAAGTAGTGTATTGATACATATGATTGGTGTACATTTACTGTCAGTACAAGTAGTGTATTTGGTAGAGAATGAGACGCTTGGTTTACATTTGCTGTCGGTAGGAACAAGTAGTAGATTCAGTCAGAACAAGTAGTATATTGGATACACATGATTGGTGTACATTTACTGTCAGAAGAAGTAGTGAAATGGTGCAGATTTCAGAATGAGATCATTGGTGTACATTTACTGTTGGTAGGAACAAGTAGTGTATTGGTATGCATGATTGGTGTACATTTACTGTCCAATCAAAACAAGTAGTCTATTGCCATTGGTACAGATGATGATGGTGAAACAGTTAAAATGCCTTGGCTTTATAAAGATTAATTATTTCCTAAGCTAAACTACCAGTATATTTGATAATGTTGTGGCATAATAATGATGTGTGTAACTGTGATATCCATGTTCCAGGTTGTATTTCCCGGTGGTAAGAAGTCACTGTTTTTAGTCAAGCCTTAATTATTTCTTTGGTAATTGTTTTTCTATGTGAATAAACTGTTGATATATTTTATGTTGGTCTCAATATAAATGAAATTGTGTGTAGTGACATGCAAGATGCTGCAGGTAACATTTTTGTTGACAGAAATGGGATATGGATAAGAAGGCATTCACATCATTCAGTTATTAATATTTTAGTGGGAATTTTTTGTAGTTTTCCAGGTTGTTTTTCGACCTGCTGCATACTGTTGGTGCCTCACAATTTGTCTATATCAGATTATCAGTACACTCACCTGTGTCAAGTCAATCTCCATAGCTAAACTTTCCATCAATTCAATTTGGTTCAGAATAGACATCACAGATCCTTCCCACATCGCAGGATGGGATTACTTGTCTTGCCTTTCCTGAGCCTGAAATATAATTTGTCATGGTTAGTTGATAGCACTAATTCCATAATTACCATAATAGTTGCAAAACTGTGAACATTACATACTGTCAGTAGTTAATTATTGTTATTTAAATGATTACATTGCACCAAACAACAAGGTGTGGTGTGCTACAGAGAGGGGTGATTACAAGTACGAATATTAACGTAATCATGATTACAGTAATTACTGCAATCACAATTACTAATGTAGTCATGATTACAATCATTATTACAATCACGATTACGGTAACATTTAAGAATATATATATATTCACATAATGAATTAAATAAACCCTCATGTTATTATTGTCATCAATGTTATTCAACAACAAATCAAACCCAATATTAAAATACAGTCACGGTACACTTCATTAGATTACAAAATAAAGAGAAAAGCCTGCTTGCATTGCCATTGTAGTTCGGACCTCGCCCTCGGGCTAGGTAAAAGAAATATGCAGAAAAAATATGATTATTAAAATGGCAATGATTCGATAACAATTGAATTACTGACCTGCTAGCTATAGGGCGAATCGATGAATCGGCACGCAAATCATGCAATGACAGCAGACCAACATCTAGCACCGCTTTGTTTGTGCATATCACTACAAAATCATCGTCTTCGCACGGTGCTGCAAGCACCAACGCGGTCGGGCACACGGTGACGATGCTGCATAGCCATAGCCTAGCCCTAGGCATGGTAGCTTCCTCGGCGCAGCATAATGACTCAACGTAAACGTGCGCAGACATCGGGACGCAATTTCCACAGGTTCACCACATCACATTACCTAGTCAGGAATCGTTGACAGTCAAAGCGCTGTTGTAATTTTTCCTGAATCCAACGTCAACAAAGCCAAAGGCGAAGCCGACCTGGAGTCTAGAGCGTGACTCGCACACTCGGTGACATTTTACGACTGTCAACGGTTGTTTCCGTGTGGCCTGTCGAACTAGACTCTTCGTCTGTGGTTTCCATTTCTCCAAAGATAGACAACTATTACGGAAGTTCAGTAAACCACTAATCGCTAGTAGCAGATCTGGTAAAACTGTCCCAAGCGATGCATCCATCTTGTCAACAAGTAAAAAATAGTTCCGGTATTCCGTTATCGCATATTCTCGTTGGTTAGCATCTCGTGTGTTCGAGAAGTGCGGCGTTTTCCACGATTTTGTGCGTGTTTTGTTGTAATTTCTTTAACTTTTTTTATTTGGAACGAACAAAAACGCTATTTTGTTGACGTGTGTAAACACTTGTATATATAACAGAGACCCATATCTTTTTTTTTCGCTCCAGAATGCCTATTTACGAAATAAATCGCAAAAAATCGAAAATTTACATTGATTAGATATACGCGACTCAAACCACTCGTTTCGACAACAAAATGGCGATACGCAGTGATGTATTTTGTCGATTTTTGTCTCGAACAAAATCAGTTTTTCAGTTTATCTCATAAATTAGCAGGTATCTGTCACCATTAATGCATAGTTAGATAATATATATTTAAATATACGGCATAACACAAAATTGCTTCAGTTCCCCTTTAAATACACAACAAACAGAAACTTTTCCCAGGCAAACATAGATACATTTTATAATAACATGCAAAATCTTGACTGGGATATTATGACATACACAAATAATTGTCAAACAGCCTACTCAGTATTTTATAAGTCATTACTGCGAGAATACAATGACTGCTTTCCCATAAAACAATCAAGCTTAACTACAAGAATAGGAAACCATGGCTAACATATGGGCTAAAAAAATTAATAAAAGAGAAGAATAGACTATATGTTAAATAAGTGAGCCAAAACACAAGATATAATGAAACTAAATATAAAGTATACAAAAGTAAGTTGAATGGCTTACTAAGGAAATCTGAACGTGAACATTACGCAACTCTCTTTGAAGAAAATAAGCATAACCTTAAAAAGTCTTGGTCCCTTTTAAAAGAAATAATAAACAAGAAACATGAACATATAACGCAGACAAAATTCATCGTCAACAAAGTAGTAACATCAGACAAAAACCAAATAAGCGAATGTTTTAATAAGTTCTATATAAATGTTGGCTCTAACATAGCAAAAAACATTCCACAGAACCAAACAGACCCTATGTCATACATGAAAAACAGCAATACTAAAACTATATATCTTGAACCGGTAACTGAAAATGAGGTACCAGCAATAGTAAACTCTCTCAAAATATCTAGTCCTGGATGGGATGATATTTCCAGTAAAGTAATTAAAAAAACATATAAAAGCTTTATTAAACCATTAACATATTTATATAATCTCTCTATAAATACTGGAATATTCCCAGATGAGTTAAAAATAGCTAAGGTAATACCTATCTACAAATCTAAGGAAAAACATTTTTTTTCTAACTACCGACCAATTTCAATATTACCAACTTTCTCTAAAATATTGGAAAGACTAATGCACAACAGGCTGATACATTTTATTAATAAGTATAACATTCTGTACAAATATCAGTTTGGTTTTCGAAAAAATCACTCCACTAGCATGGCACTAATGACCATTGTAGACAAAATATCAGAAGCACTACAAAACAAACAATTTGTGCTAGGGGTGTTGTTAGATTTATCTAAAGCATTTGATACTGTTGACCATGAGATACTGTGTAAAAAATTCCAATGTTATGGTATACGTGGCTTAGCCAATGACTGGATTAAAAGTTATTTATCTAATAGAAGTCAATATATGTATTACAATAACACTAGCTCAACTAAACTCTCTATTACTTGTGGAGTGCCTCAAGGTTCCATACTGGGGCCACTGCTGTTTCTATTATATATCAATGATATTGTTAATGTCTCAGATATTTTTTTCTCCTTATTATTTGCCGATGACACTAGTGTATTTATACAGGGTGATCAATTGGATGATATAGCTAACAAAATTAATATTGAACTAAAAAAACTTGTAGCTTGGTTAAATGCTAACAAATTATCTCTAAACATTGATAAGACCCAATACATGATATTTAGAACTTCTAACAGAAAACTTATCAAACCGACAAAACTTGAAATTAATGATAATGCTATTAAACAAGTATCCTCTACAACATTTCTTGGTGTTACTATTGATAACAAACTTAATTGGGCTGAACATATTAACAAAGTTAAATGTAAAATCTCTAAAGGGGTAGGCATTATCAACAAAGCCAAAAGATTTTTAACTAGACCATGCCTGGTCACCTTATATTACTTGTTTATATTCCCTCATTTGACATATTGTATTGAAGTGTGGGGTGGTGCATTTGACTCATATTCTTACAAAACCTATCTTTAAACTACTAAACATCTTAACGTTTAGACAACTATATGTCTACTCAATACAAATGTTTATGTATAAATACAACAGTGGTCTTCTACCAACAATTTTTGGTAATATGTTTAAACTTAATCAAGATGTTCATAGTTACAATACAAGACAATCTACACAAATACACATATCCATGGCAACTTTAGAAATAAGACTTCGTTCTGTAAGAATTAAGGGTGCTATAATTTGGAATTATTTTAACACAAGACTCAACTTTACTTCTTATTCAATAATAAACTACAAATGTATACTTAAGCAATTTATATTACACAATGATGTCAATATATAACATGTATCACAATCACAATTTGGACTTACGCGAGCATTAGTGTGGGGTTCTTCCTCGCCACCTCGATAATGTGATCGCAATAGGATTTCGCCGCGTCTGACGGATGAATGTTCTCCTGCCAGTTCGTGCCCAAGTAGAACGCGAGGTCTTGCTCGAATGCTCCGGTCCGTAGGAGCTCGTCGGACAACAGACCTTTGATGCACGGATGGTTAGGAATCCTACGTAGTTCCCTCTCCATCGTACTGAAGACGACATAGAAGTCTCCAAGAATGTCGACATATATCTGTCTATCTGTGACCGCGGCGGCTAACTTGAGGTTTGCGAGTCGGTCACTTTCTTCGAGCAGGTCAAAGGATCGCTGATACAGCTCAGTACAGAAATCCGGATAGGTCGTCTCATCCAAGCCCGGACCTATCATGGAATGACTGCGGAAGTATGCCATTCCTCTGGAGAGAAGGTCGCGGTCGGAGAAAACGTGCCAGGTTCTGATCGAGATAGGTTTATCTAAAACTTATCGAGATAGGTTTACCTAAAACTAATCGAGATAGGTTTACCGTATGGATAACATTTATCTATTTGCTAAGATTAAGTCTGTCAGTTTCACCATTTGTAAGGAAGGTAATGTCTTACGTACTGCTCGTGTTACTGTGACGTCAGAACGAAATGTGAGCCTCGGTTTAAACTAGTTGCGTGTTACGATGGCGTGAACGGATGTTTTTGATAAGTTTTCATCTTGCTGCTTTGAGTTCGGTAACTTTGTGTTTGGTAACTAATTCGTCTTCATACTCAAAACAGGGGAAACGTTGGCTAACTTCTTCTTTAGATTTATGAAAATTTAACAAGACTGCCACCAAAACCGATCAGCTTCAGATGGCAAATTGACAATGACACCATTGATTTACCGAGATTACAATTTTTATGTATAGCCCGTATTTATTGATACATTTTATTTTAAAGCATATTCACATTGCTTGCATCAACACAATCAGTAGATAATATGTTCCATTAATTTATTATCCTCTTGGGAAATGAATACTTTATTTATGCTGCTTTGTGTCCACTGGTTCTACCACCAACTTTAAGTTGGAAGAAAACATTTCTATCAATATCTTCATAATCATTCAATATTTTAAGAAACTTCTATTTAGTCTCCTGATAAACTCATGGTCTCTAGTGTTGTCAAATCACAATAAATCCGGCATTGTTCCCAACTAAGGTCTCTCCGTTCTGGAATCGGCTTAGTTGCTCTTCTTTGCATTCTTTGTAGCTTTTTCGTGTCCTTCTTACGATACGGCCTCTGTGATTGTATGCAATACTCCAAATGAGGTATACTTATTGCTTTGTACTGGAGTATAATTATATATGTGTCTTTATACGTAATATGTCTCACAATTAATCCGGCAATTAGAAAATCATATATGTAAACATTTACATTTCCTAAAATTGAATAACATTCACAATTTCTCAGAGAATTTGACCAATTTGTCTAGACCATCTTGTCAAGTTTGTTTATTTAATATATTTTTTTACTTTTCTAAATACTTTTGTGTCGTCCGCGAATTTCGGTACTGTGCTTGATATACCATCTTCCAAATCATTTATATATATTAAAAACAATACAGGTCATTAAACGCAGATTATTGATCCTTGTGGTACAACACTCAAAACTGATTTCCAGTTAGATTAATCCCTATCTACTACAACGCTTGTCACCTGTCTGCCAGCCATTTACCTATCCAGATGACTATCCCATTCCTCATAACAAAGGCTTTTAGCTTAAGTACCAATTTGTGATCCAATATATCTCCCCATTTTGTAATTTCTTCTAAAAAACATAAGAGATTGGTTAGACATGAACTAGGTTTTAGGAACCTATGTTGAAATAATTGAATTATTAACATGTGCCCAAAAAGGGAACTCACCATACGGTTTCTCATTACTATACCCACATTAACGTCTTTGTTTGCTTAAGAAAATGTTGTCTGCATCCTGATTTACATTAGTTAACACAAACTCTTTGCAAAGCAGTTAATTGTTTATTAACCCGATTGTTCGCTCAAGTTTGCATTTGGTATCTACCATCGCAAAGCACTGCAGCTTATTAGCGCCTCCATCGCAATCTGACTGCGTAGAATATCAGTGAGACAAAGGCGAATACAGTGGTCAAATTGAGCAGGAGATAATAAGACCGGCTGCGGCTAGGGTGATGGCTTGAGAATATAGCATTGTTCAGCTCGAAACATACTTGTTTCTCCTCAACGATTATCTCCTTCACTGGCCGGCTAATTGTTAGGTTGTTGAGGCGCTTTTTGAATGTCTCCATAACGAAATGGTGACGCAGAGGGTCGAATGAGAAGACGGTCATCCCCTCATCATCTGGTAGCTCAAGCGCGCTATGGATCATCATTCGGATAGTCGCACCGTCTTCGAGCAACACCAAGTATAGCGTGTGTGTGTAACTGGGGACAAACCATCATCATGAATGAATTAACCCGGGGATCCACTCAGTACATTGCCATACTATCCTTGAGAATTTATCTAATTTTTTTTAGACATTTTTGCTGTCAAAAAGAAACAGTTTTCACGTTGAGCGGATTGGAATACGCACCCTTTTGTGTGGATGGGAATCACATTCACATTAATTGTTCCATAATATGTGACATAACCAGACTTGTTGGCACGTCCCAAATTGACAAGTCAAGTCAAGTCTCAATAAATGGCCTCTAAGTCGAAGTCAAGTCTCGAGTCATCTATGTAAGTTACAAGACTTAAATTAAAGTCAAAGTTCCAAGTCGCCTTATTTACAAAATCAGTACAATTTAACACCCAAACATGTTATATGCATTGATGTGCGTTTGCTACACACAATAGGAGAAGGCAGTATTAGTTGAGCCACTGGGTTATTTGAGCCAGGAAAGAATAGAAGGAAACTATAGCAGTGACAGTTATATGGTACCACCCAGTGATTGATCATGTTATTAGAACACGATTGACATACAATAAGTGATATTTGTCACAACGGTCAGAAAATGTGAGTTAAAAGTATGTTTTTCGAAACTCTGTGGTTGTGATTAATGTCTGCTGGTGTGTAAACTATCAATGCATGTGACCAGATTTTATTATCTGTGCACTTACAAATTGTTTAACTATGCACAGGGAAGAAGATTATTTACATAACTTCGCGCATTAATGAGAAGTTAATTAAAAATGTTTAATTGTCGAAACGGAGCTAGTTGAGCCACCCAAGGCCCAAGAGAGGATTAGTTGAGCAGCGGTTAAAGAACGAAGACGAGTGTTCTTTACCCCAAAATACATCAAGGAATACATTTTCCCAAGCAAATTGGGACATCGGATAACAAGGCAACATACTAGCAGTTAGTTACACTAGTTGCGAGTGACCTATAAATCTATATTAATTAAGTGTGTCAACTTATTAATTAAGCGTATAGACTTGTCAGGGACGTGTTGTACCCATTGGGTACCCATTGAGTTGTTATTAAATTGTAGTACAAGCCTACGTAAATTATACAAATACAGCATTTACATAACTTACCGTGGCTCAACTTACCCCACACCAAGTGTTAGTTGAGCCACCTTACCAATTTATTTGAATCAGCTACATATGAGCATCTATGCATACTAGATATATTATCTTGATATAACATTATCAACTAACAATCATAGTTTATGTGAGAAAAACTGTTTTGAGTTATGACTATAATTGTGCCCTAGATATCATAAAGAATGAAAAATGGCTCAACTAACACTGCCTTCCCCTATATCCACAAAGGTGGAATTTGTCTTAAGAATAATACACTGGCAATGTGTTGAGTGCCCCCCAGGTAATTTACTTACAAACAATTTACTAACAAAAATGTGTACATTTTCTAAAGTACATTGAAAAAGTAAATATTATCTAGGGAGTTATGGCATGAGGCACGTGAGCCTAAGGCGGTATGTCTGCTCAGGTTTGCCTCAGCAGGACGATTCATTATCTTCGAGAAGGCAAGCATATGTCATGTCTACCTTAGAGTAATGTCGATATGGACATGGGATAGTTTCGTCAGCGAAAACGGACGGGGCGTGCCAGCGGAAGACTTACGCGATCATCAGCGTGGGGTCTCTTGTTGCCACCTTAACGATACGATCGCAGTAAGATTCCACCAATGCTGACGCCTGGATCTGGTCGCGCCACTTGGCGCCCAGGTGATACTCAAGGTCCCGCTCGAGGGCCTCTGTCCGGAGCAGGTCCTCCGGCACCACGCCATTGACGCACGGGTGGTCGGCGTACTTCCGCAAGTTGTCTTCTAACGTTCTGAATATGAAATAGAAGTCGACCAGGAGGTCGATAAACAAATCCGCGTTACAGAACACGGCGCTGCACTTGAGGTTGGCTAATCGGTGCCTCGGATGGTGCAAGAACAATGACCGTTCGTACAGCTCCGAGCAAAAGCTTGCGTACGACATGTCTGCCGCTGTCAGCGGAATTGCGGCGTTCCCATGGAGTTAATTAATTTATGCATCGTCGAGAACCTGATTTTTCAACACGGCCTCTGTGCTTCTAATTGCAAATATTTGTTGCGTTTTAGTAATGATATGGACTGCACTGTTAGCCATCTGGCTCGTGGTATTGTGACGTCAACACGAGTACTAGCGTCGAGTTTCGTTTCTCTAGTTACGCCTAACGTTGAAGTGGACGATTTCGTACATGACCAGTAGCAGTAATTATTTGACCTACACACCCGGTCAATGTTGGTGGAAGGGATGCGATCATCGCCTTTTCTGACATTTAGGGGTGCAATTTAACATGAGAAGATAGACAAATATATGTCAATTTTATATTGCTAAATACTGCAACGTGTGGCGGCGCCACAGTCACATCTCAATGAAAGGTGGTGCTATTGGAAAACCGCTGTAACTTACTTGGTTTTCAATTTTCAGGAAGGGAAAAAAAGGCTGACAACTAAGGCGTTGGGCAGGCATGTCGCCGACGGACGCGAACAGGTATTTATTGTGATATGTTCATATACAGAGCACTTGCAATATTCACCCTCCTCTGTGGATGCGAGAACTGGACCCTTACATCCAGACTTGTTAACAAATGCATTTGAATGTTGAGCATTTGAATGCGCATTCAAATTCCTTCACAAAATTATAAATGCATTTGCATTTTAATGCGTACCATAAACATTTGCATTTGTATGCGACCCACAAATATTTGATTTTTTAAATGCACAACCAAATGCACAATCAAATGCATGCGTAATTCTTTGAATAATTATTATTGTTAGATTCCCTTTCACAAGTTAACAACAATGCCACTGGAAAAAAGTGCTCTGTAGTGAGAAGTACCCTCAGGAGATTATGAAATCATTGTCTTACCTGTGAATCCACTTTCACAACGTGCTCTTTGAAAAAAGTGCTGTGTAAGTCAATGGTCAACTGATCAATGCCTGAACTATTATTCATACAACATGAACATACCAACTGGTCTATAAGTTGGTGGCTTCAGATATAACTGGTTCATTGAAACAAATCAAACAATGCAGACAAATGACTCCCTTGTGTTGTGTTGGCACTGTGGGGTGGGTTGGGGTGGCAGCTCATTGGGGGGAGCAAACATTAGCAATGCCAGCCCTAAATATTTACAGCCAGAAAGAGAGAGAGGGGTGGTGGAGAGAGAGATAGATAGATAGATAGATAGATAGAGAGAGAGAGAGAGAGAGAGAGAGAGAGAGAGAGAGAGAGAGAGAGAGAGAGAGAGAGAGAGAGAGAGAGAGAGAGAGAGAGAGAGAGAGAGAGAGAGAGAGAGAGAGAGAGAGAGAGAGAGAGAGAGAGAGAGAGAGAGAGAGAGAGAGAGAGAGAGAGAGAGAGATAGTGGTAGCTGTAATTATCCACCAGGTTATTTTCCCAGTGACCCCACCAGTGGACCGTCTACTGTCTTGGGTTCGTTCCCCTTCCATTCTGGCCTACCTGAATTATTGCACCACCTCTGCAGGCCTGGAACTGTGTGACTCAGTGTATGACTCTACAGACATGTTCGTGTAGTGGGACTGGTATATATAGGTACTTAGTGGTTACAATAATGCACTACTGTATTTATAAAATGAATAATGTGTTTGTATAAATTAGTTTTTTTTTTCTCCAAATAAAACAAAACGTCAATAAAAAACCAAACATTTGAAATTAATTCAAATGCATTTGCAAATGTGTAACCAAAACATTTGCATTTGCATCCGTTCTTGGAAAATGGCATTTGTCTTTCCATTTGCATTTGAATCAAGTGAAACATTTGCATATGCATTCAAATGCATTGACATGCATTTGTTAAAAAGCCTGCTTACATCAGATATAGAGAACAATCATTTGAAATGGAAACGGTATGCTTCAGAAGACTCCTGTGCATTTCTTACACCGAACACATAACTATGGGACATGCTTCAGAAGACTCCTGTGCATTTCTTACACCGAACACATAACTATCGGAACATGCTTCAGAAGACTCCTGTGCATTTCTTACACCGAACACATAACTATCGGAACATGCTTCAGAAGACTCCTGTGCATTTCTTACACCGAACACATAACTATCGGAACATGCTTCAGAAGACTCCTGTGCATTTCTTACACCGAACACATAACTATCGGAACATGCTTCAGAAGACTCCTGTGCATTTCTTACACCGAACACATAACTATCGGAACATGCTTCAGAAGACTCCTGTGCATTTCTTACACCGAACACATAACTATCGGAACGTGCAGTTGATAATTATTTGCTTCAGTTTCGAACGTACTTTTTATTCTCGAACATTTGCGAATAGCACCTCGCGGCGACCGTCACAACAATCGGAACAGCAACGCCGACGTCATCGGATCAGTGGTATCGCACGAGCCGCTTGATGGCGTAGAGCAACAGCAAGACAACGACGGCCAAAGCGGTGACCATCTTAAACACCCGGATGTAGGATCGCCCGCTCAGTTGGATATTATAGAAGAGAGAATTGTTGAGCTCATAGCACAACAGTTTCTCCTGTATAATATTGTCTTTCATTTCCCGGCAGATAGTTAAATTGTTGATGTTATCCTTCAAGACTCGGCGGCACTCCCAAGCTTCCGGACCGAACGTGTATATTGCAAGACCTCTGTCGTCTGGCAGTTCAAGCGCTCGTTGGAGTGTACTCTTAATGATAGCACCACCGAAAAGTAACGCCAAGTATAGCGAGTGTGTGTAGCTGTGGACGAAGATAGTAAACATAGTATTTGGTTTATTATTTGTAGGCGCCATCTGAAAACACGAAAATCAGGTCCTTCCTCTGGGCTTTGAAAAGAGGGGTTCGAACGTACATAATCAGCCCAGGATTTCTGGGTTGATTTTTGGAAATGTTACAGTTAAATAAAATGATCTCAATATGAGGGTTCGTTCGAACCCTCCCCCAAACCCCCAGAGGACGGGCATGAATATTGTACTACACGAAACCAATTTTATTTAACTTCAGATCTTGATGGACATGCGACGGCGCCTCTTCTGCTACGTCCTACGCTTGGACGAGGAGGCGCCCGCAGACCAAGCAATGTCCTCATATTTCATATATTATTCACGAAACTATTAACCTGTGTGCAATTTCGGCAACTTCGAATTCTAGCGTGCTTTACTTTTAACATTTGGTATTTCAGTCACTGATGTTTAACAGTGCGCTTCAACATAAAGAAATTGGTGTTAGGAAACACCTGATCCTGCGGTAATTTACCAATAATTTATCAATATTTCGCATGCAACATATACAGTGAGTTTAAAAATGTTGTCGTAATGAGATATGTAAATAAAGACTACACACAACACTTGAATATAGCCTAGTTGTGAGCACTGGGAAATCTGAACGGAACTCAGGCTTTATTTTTCATTCGCGCGTTTTAAAATTTCTTTTTTATTCGATACTCACCAGTATAATAACTGAACGTATTTCAGTCAAATAATTTTTATATTCGTTTTCTTTCACAGCTTTCGCCAGTTTTGTAACCGTCCGAAGAGTTGATATATTTACACGAGGTGATAACGTTGCCGCGACAGAGTGATTTTTATGTAATTAGTAAAGGTCGGTGCTGAACGTGGGATGGCGCCTCTTCTGCCAGGTCCTACGCTTGGACGGGGAGGCGCCCGCAAACCAAGCAATGTTCTCATGTTTCCAAATGGACGGACTCAGTATATATCGCGGCCGACCCAGAACTGGCCTCCCCGGGCCCGGAGCCCTTGCAACAGATCAGCATGCACATACACATACATGTATACTGAGGTATACATGTATGTGCCGCGCAAATGCCCCTGTTTTTGGCCATTTTTCTCTCTCTGTTCAAAGAAAAAATTTAAATTTTCTCTCTTTGTGCCCCATTTAAATCTGATAATTCTCTCTTTCACCGAAGAGGAAATTTCCCAATGAAAACGTTCCGCCCGAGCTTACCTTACACTTATAGATATTAGATAAATTGTTCAATAATTCGCTTTTGGTGACCCTAAATTTCTTGATTTCTCTCTCTCTCTCTCTCTCTCTCTCTCTCTCTCCATGTGCTCCATGGGGCTCTGGTGGCACACCCCCACCGTTTTGGTATGGCAGTACCCCCCCCCCCCCGGGCATGCGGCTGAAGACAAGGGCCGACCTGGAGCAGCAGCTATCAGCAAAAATAAAACCCACTGGAGCAAACTACATTGAATAACAATTGAAAGGAAGCGGTGTAAGCGGGCGTAAGAGCCAACAGCTCGTGCAAGCTGGCTGTCGCGACCGCGAAAGACACTTTTAATAATAGTAATAATAACAAAGATCGATGCGACGAAGTTGCACGAAGCGTAATGAACCACGTGACCAAATAAGTAACGTGATATGTTTTTAATTGTGTCACTAGGCTTGCTCCTGATTGGACAATCCAGAGACGACGGGACGACGTCGCTTCAAAACGTAGGATCAGTTACAATTTTCTAAACGGAAGATGGCTAAGGTTTTGTGTGGAGACTGGTGTAATGCAAGGTTGCATCCTTTCTCATATAATAATTGCCGTGCTCATCGACTGCGTTGTACGACTGGTTACAAGAGGTAATCAAGTCACTGCTTGAGATGCAGAGAAGTATACATATCTGCACCATTCTCAAATTGCGGCACACATTTACGATTGTGCTGTCCCTGCGGTTCACGTCGCGTTATATTCATATACTAATTTACTATCATATACTAATTATGTAGCAAGCCTCTCCACTTATCCGATTGATGGTGGCAAATCCAGCGTGATACTTTGGACGTGGTTTCAACGGAAGACCACCAAAGAACGGGACAACGAACACTATTAGTTTTATTGTAAAAGACGATACATTTTCGTATAAAGGGCGTAATTTTCACGAACACGCCAACGCTGGACGAGTGAGTCGATGACATTCCCTTTACAATATATATATATATACATATATATATACATATATATATGTATATGTATATATATATATATATATATATATATATATATATATATATATATATATATATATATATATATGTGTGTGTGACCCACCGTAACAAAATTAGTCACATGTCCCAATTTGAACATGTAGAGTTATTAGCATCCTTGAAAAGAGCAGCATCTCAGCTTTCACATGATGCATCAAACATCCAGATATCTCGATTCTAGCCGAAGCTACGTTTCACTAAACATGTATGGGGTAGAAATCTTCAAACTGAGAAATCAGCCGTCAAAGTTTAGTATGTTTCTTACCAAAGCTACCTTAGTTACCATGCACATATCTGGCAGATATTTGGACCACTTGGAGATAAACGCATCCTCGTGACATTCTACTAATATAATAACATGATCTTGTCAGAAAAAAATACAATTAATTGCCTTGTAATTACCGCCTTTGTTAAGGAATGTCAAAACTAGTAGCACTATGTCACCAGTGTCATAATGTGACACATTTTAGTTGAGATAATGGTTACTAGTGACCTTCTTTTGTAAAGCAAAGTTGAGGCAATAAGAACTTACTTGATTGTTGTGATTTAAATAATAATAATATGTATTCAGCCTAAGGGGAGACTCGGCAAGTGGATTTTTTTTAAATATATTATTTTATTATTCAAAATGTGTCCATCCTATTTTGAAAGCATTGCTTTCATACCGTTCATTTCATTTGCAATTACATACCGCTAAATCACTTTTATTTGTGGGTAGGGCATGCATGTTTTCTCAAAAACGCCTCATATATCTGGAAATAATAATGCTAACAAAGTAAGGTGTTTAGTTTTATATGCACCTTATTCTTCTTTACACAACTGGTAGAACGCATTGTCAATGTAACTAAAAGCTACATCAATATTTGTTGAAAAAATATTTTTTCCGGAAATTACCCACAAATGTATTAAATAAACAACTTTTTTGAAAATGTTTTCTACTAGTTTTGTACCAAGTTGTATACTGAAAAAAGTGTTTCAAATAATTATAATAATATTTGTTCAATCTGATACTTTTCATAGTAAAAAATGCGCAACAAGAGTTTCTTAACAATGCCAATTAATGGAATATTTAATACAAGACAACAACAACAACATGTACATAAACAGCTACACCTCAAAACAGTTATCATTTCTGGGACAGCGGCCACGTCCTCTCTTTCATGACGTCGGCAAGAGTGCAGATGACGGGGATAGCTAACGGGCTCGACGACCTCGCGCCCTGCTCCCTTCCCCACAAAACGACTGTAGTGCCTCTTTCACTGTCCGCTGGTCGGACGGCCCAGGGACAGTCTCGAACACAGTCGGACACGTCTTGCGGGCTTGACGACCTCGCCCCATGCCCCGCAAAACGACTATACTGTCTCGCTCACTGTCCTGCTGGTCTTCCTCTAGTAAATACTTGTCTAACAAAGTGTTGATCTGGTCGCGATAACTTCGGGCAGGATATCAACAAACCCGCTACATCGAACGCCATTTTCTACTCGACATGTGGGTCAGGTGTGTGACGCGGTGGAACTACATAGTGCGCATGCGTCCATGGACATTATTTAAATGACTTCGTTGCTGCGCCAATAAAATAATTTTCCTGGATCACGTGATCGTAACAAGCCGGGTTTGTTTACACAGCTGGACAAACAGTGCCTACCCCTCACGCCCTCCTATTCGACACATCCGTAATATATGTTAATTCGATGACCATATATGGAAAGATGAGATGCAAAGCTTTGCAAAAGGTGCCACATTTGTGAGGGACCATCCAAAAATTATGGACGAAAAAAGCGATTAATTATCGGCATTTTCGGCTTTGTTTTACGGAAGTCAAGCGGAACACATCGAACAGCTCTTCAAAGATAACACTAAAATACATTAAATATAGCTAAATATACAGTAGAAATTGTGGTAATCGTTAAAATGAATACTAAGGAACAATTTTCATGGAAAATCTCAAAAGCGTTGGATTAGCCAGTTTTTGATAAAAACGGCATTTGCGAAGTTTCATGTTTACCGACATCCGACTCATTTTGTTACGGTGGGTCACACACACACACACACACACACACACACACACACACACACACACACACACACACACACACACACACACACACACACACACACACACACACACACACACACACACACACACACACACACACACACACACACACACACACACACACACACACACACACACACACACACACACACACACACACACACACACACACACACACACACACACACACACACACACACACACACACACACACACACACACACACACACACACACACACACACACACACACACACACACACACACACACACACACACACACACACACACACACACACACACACACACACACACACACACACACACACACACACACACACACACACACACACACACACACACACACACACACACACACACACACACACACACACACACACACACACACACACACACACACACACACACACACACACACACACACACACACACACACACACACACACACACACACACACACACACACACACACACACACACACACACACACACACACACACACACACACACACACACACACACACACACACACACACACACACACACACACACACACACACACACACACATATTGTAAAGGGAATGTCATCGACTCACTCGTTCAGCGTTGGCGTGTTCGTGAAAATTACGCCCTTTATACGAAATGTTTTCGTCTTTTACAATAAAACTAATAGCGTTCGTTGTCTATATATATTACATATATATATATATGTATATATATGTATATATATATATACATAAAAAAAATTATATATATATATATATGTGTATATATATACATTATGTATATATATATATATATAAGTCTATGCGATTTTTTTGACGCAGCTGCATAGAATTAAGAAAATTTGTTATAGAACTGAGGACGGACATGGATTCTATATATTTTTTAAAGGTTGCTCTACATTAAATGCACACTAGCTACATACGCTAGCAGAAGTGTCGGGTCTGTCTCCGCCACCGAGACGATTCGCCTGCAGTATATTTCCCCAGCCTCCGACGGGCGCAGCCGATGCCTCCACGACTTGCCCAAGTGGTACTCGAGGTCTTGCTTGCAAGCTTCCGTCCGCAGCAGTTCCTCTGGCAGCACGCCGTTGATGCACGGGTGATCTTCGTATTTGCTTAGCTGTTCCTCTAACGTCTTGAAGACAAAGTAGAAGTCCACCAGAACACCTGCGTAGAGTTGTATGTCTGAGAGCACCAAGCCAAGTTTTACGATGATGAGTTTGTCACTCTGTTCATGCTCCGGCATTGACCGTTCGTGTAACTCAGTGCAAAAGTCCGTGTACTCCCCTTTTGCCATGCTGTAGGCATGGACGGCCCGACCGGAAGTGCGTTGTCGTTTTGTAGTTGTGGAAGAGAATATCTTAAGCTGTATTTAATATTATGTATTAATAAATAGCACAACGATGTTATTTCGCATTGTGACGTCAAAACGTGACCAGTGTCCCAGCCAGCACACCTACAGCGGCCCGAGCGCGGCAAATTTATCGGTCCAACATCGGCATTCGCCTGCGGGCCGATGTAAGTTTTGTCCGTCGGCTCAACATCGGTCCGAGGGCGGCAAACTTATCGGGCCAACATCGGCATCCGCCTGCGGGCCGATGTAGTTTTTTCCCATCGGGCCAACATCGGCATCCGCCTGCGGGCCGATGTAGGTTTTGTCCATCGGCTCAACGTCGGTCCGAGGGCGGCAAACTTATCGGGCCAACATCGGCATCCGCCTGCGGGCCGATGTAGTTTTTTCCCATCGGGCCAACATCGGCATCCGCCTGCGGGCCGATGTAGGTTTTGTCCGTCGGCTCAACATCGGGCCGAGGGCGGCTCATAACCGGCTGCCGATAGGAAGCCGCCTATAAACCGATGATTAGCCGCTCATCCGCCGACTGCGCCTAGTTTTGATAAATGTGTGTATATAATAGATACATATATATAATTATTATATACACACATATATGTATATATATATATATACCCATACATATTAATTTTGGCAAAACTAGGCACAGTCGGCCTATGAGCAGCTAATCATCGGTACATTGTCGTCCAATATATATATATAAGCAAAACAATCACAAGTCCAATGAAGATTGAAATAGGCCCAACATAGGCATTTAAAATTTATTAATCAATATGAGTTGTACAGTTTTAATAAGATACCTTCCACAATGTATTTTATTAAACCTATTAACATTAAGTCACTAATCATTCCCCATATAAACTATTGTAACAGGTATACATAATAACAAAACTACAGAAGTGGGCGACACAAATGATAACAAACAGTCAGTATATAATGCACACACTTCTATCCATTGCTAAAAAGTATCAAACTGCTAAATAAAAGTTGAAGATATCTTTAAATGACAATTAAATTGTTATCACTAATATGTCAACAGAAACCTTCCTGAATACCTAAAAAATGTAAGCATAATACATAATTCTGGTGCACATGCATATGGCACAAAAGTCATGGGAATATCCACATTTAAAGTACAAACACTGAACTGACAAACAAACGCATTACAGATAGCATCACTCGAATATTCAATAACACCCCTAATCCAATCACAGTAAAAATCCACACTCACTCTCTTGAAAGGCTTCAGTATGTACACAACGACCTATATAATTTCAATGTACTGTGCTACCTTCCTAGACATTGCTATGAATATATATGTGCACATTCAAACTTAAACTGCCAGTTAACCGTTCAAATGTATATTTATGAATACAGATTATACAGTATAACTTTACTATGATTTTTCCAGGTTCTCTTTTAAATAAACAATGCTCTTGGAATTTTTTTTTAAACTGATCAATGCAACGCCACCAGAGCACCATGTCATTACTTTCAATACAAGCATATTATCTTATACATATATTGTTAACATTTTATCACAAATGTTTTGAAGTTGATATATGTAATCGTATGTGGATTTGTGTAATTTATTATACGATAATATTTAATAAATAAGCGTTGACCATCTCTTACTTGTACTTAAATGAATGTACTCAAAAACATTCACTTCAATTGTTTACTCCTGCCACATCCTGCTTAGCCTATGTTCGGTCCATTCGGTGCTTCCTACCACCATCCCGATCAGAGACAGAGGCAGTTCGGAACCATTCCTGGATGACTCGCTTTATGTCATGCTCATGGTTGTGCCATTTGTTGTCACTTCATTGTTTCGGACAGCATCTGAAATATTAACATAACAATTAAGTTAACAATACCAAGTGTCCACGGCCCATGGAATTGTGAAAATATACCATGGTAAATGCCATGATGTTTTGTGAAAATATACCATGGTAAATGCCAGGTGAACCATGGTAAAATACCATGATATACCATAGAAACAATGGTGCTTTGAAACCTGGAATCCATGGTAAAATACCATGTTGTTTTGAAACAGGTAAACCATGGTATACCACAGTTTACAATGTATACAACATTTTACTACTATACAACAAGTATATTGATCGAGAACGAATTAAGCAACCGATACAGGGCAGAATGAAATGAAAATTTCACAGAATATAAAGATGATTTCCGGTGCCGGTGCACAAGCGTACGTAGTAACAGCTGCTCAAAATCTTAATCTTAACTAACCATTCAAAGTTCTTTAACTAATAGTTAAACTTATAGCACAAGTCAAACTAGATACTGTTAACAGTACCAAAAATTAAATAACTTCTTCCTTCTAGGATTCCCAAAATAACTTTAACTTTGAAATCGAATTTTTCCCGTCATATTAAAGTAAACAAAGGAAAAAAAGAACCCCAAGCAAAGCTTGACATACAAAACTTAGACATAAACATTAGTTAGACAAAACACTAGAAATTAGTTATACATAAATACACTTCTTCAACCATCCTGCACAAATTCTTGACCTTATACTAATTTGGCCCTTTCATCAAGGCAACTCAATATACCCAGAGTCGCCCTGGGTATCACTCTTCGTTTCTGTAAATAAACCACTGAGTCTCCGATCTACCCCCAGACTCAATCTCTTTCTCCCAGCACTGCCTTGATCCCTTGCACAACATAATATTATAAAAAATATATATATAAGCAATAAATAATAGTTACTCTAACTCAGTCTTAAAGTAGACATAAAATAAATAAAACTAAAGTAGCCAGGTTATGGCAAGTAAAAAAAAACCAAGGACAAAACGTAAAAATGACTCTGAATGGATGACTGATGATGATGACGTATGGATATGCACAGGGTGCAAACAAAATTTCAAAGGACCTAACCACAAATTGTTGGAATGCGAGTACTGTGATAAACATTACTGCATTGAATGTGTTGAAATAACGGATAAAGAATATAAAATTATGACGGACAAACCACAAATTCACTGGTTCTGTCCATGTGACACAAAAGTAATGAAAAACTTGAAAAATTAAAAAAGCATCGAAGAAAGGTGTCAGAAGTTCCTTAAGAAAGTGGAAGAGAGAATCATTGAACTAGAGAAAGAAATCAAAACCAAAGTGGACGAAACAAGAGTCATCGAAATGATCAAAGAAGCTCAGTTGGAAAAAACCCAAGCAAAGTCATCAGCCCAAATGAAGTTAAGGAAGTCGTACAAATTCAGGTAAAAGAACAGAACATGGAATCAAAAGACAGAGAAAAAAGACTCAACAACGTAATAATTTTCAACTTACCAGAATCTACATCACAACTAAAAACTACGAGACAACAACATGACAAAGAACAAATTTTAGAAATGTGTACAGAAATAAACAATAACTTCACAGACACTGATGTCACAGAAACGAGGAGGCTTGGGGAAGCCAAGGAAAATGTAACTGGTCCCAGACCAGTTCTAATCACATTAACACATATTGACAAAAAACGAACCCTTCTTCGAAGGTTCCATCACATCAGAGAAAATGACAAGTTCAAAAACATAAAAATTGATCATGACAAAACTAAACAAGAAAGGGAGGAATCAAAAAAGCTCTATGAAGAAGCAAAGAGGCAGGAAGCTGCAGACAAGTCGGGGGAATACCTGTACAGAGTCAGGGGTCCACCATGGGAGAGAAAAATAAGAAAGATAAGGAAAAGCCAGTAAAGACTACACATCCACCTAGAGTGACGGATGGTAAAACAAATGTTAATAAAAAAAATCTGTGTTTTTATACCAATGCTGACCAACTAAGTAACAAGCAAAATGAATTTGAACAAAGAATTGAAACCCCACATAATAGCAATTAATGAGGTAAAACCCAAAAAACCCAAATGCACTGTAACCATACCAGAATTTTCCTTAGAAGGCTATACATTGTTCTCCAAGAATATAGAAAATAATGAAGGTAGGGGTATTATAATATACGTCTTAAATTCCCCATACGCAGAAAATATAAACCTGGTCTCAACCTTCAAGCAATGCTTATTTATAGAAATTAAACTTAAAAATAAAACCAAACTTCTCTTTGGATGCATATATAGGAGCGATGGGGGGTCAGAAGAAAATAACGCATAACTTCTAAATATGATTAGATCCACATCAGGACTTAAATATTCACACATTGTAATTACAGGAGATTTCAATCTCCCAGATATTAACTGGAAACATTGGACGACCAAATCAGTTAAACCCAGCAACCTAAATTTTAAATTTGTAGAATGCCTTAGAGACACATTCATGTTTCAACATGTCTCAAATCCCACTAGAGGACGAGACACAACTAACACAAACCTTTTAGATCTGATTTTATCAAACAAAGAAGACAACATAGAGGAAATAGAGTATCTCAGCCCTCTAGGCAAAAGTGACCACTGTGTCATTACATTCAATATTTTGTGCAAAGTTATAAAAAATATATACACTAAAAAATGGAAGCTATTTAATAAGGCAAATTATGAAGGAATGAGGAAAGAGTTTTCAGATATAGATTGGGAAGAGAAATTTAAAGACTGTAAAGACAACGTTAATGACCAATGGGAAATCCTTAAAACAGTACTAAAATTATTAGAAGATAAATACGTTTCAAATTACAGAAAGGGAAAATTCCCCCTGAATGCAAACACCAGAAAACTAATTAGACGTAAAAATAGACTATGGACAAGATACATTGAAACAAGGGATGGGACAAAATATTTAGAGTATTGTAAAAGCAGGAATAAAATCCGAGCTTTAACCAGAAAGCTCCGAAAGGAGTTTGAACGAAATTTAGCCACTCAAACCAAGAAAAACCCTAGTCTTCTGGAACTATTATAAATAAAAAAATACAGTTAAACAAGGAGTTGAGGAACTGAATATAGACCACACAAATCCGAAATCCCAAACAACAACTGAAGATGAAGAAAAAGCAAATATTCTTGCCAACTACTTCTCCAGTGTATTCACTACTGAACAGACAGGGTCTATCCCAACTACACCCAAAGTAAACTATAAATTAGCGATGGATGAGCTAAAAGTAACTGAAAACATAATATTACTAACATTAAAAGAACTTAATATAAGAAAATCGCCTGGCCCTGATGAAATAGGTGCCAGATTACTAATTGGGTTGTCAGAAAATATATGTCTCCCATTAAAAAAAATATTTGAAACATTGATAAAAACATCAAGTATTCCTGATGAATGGAAGGATGCCAAAATATCAGCAATATATAAAAAAGGAAATAAGAAATTAGCTTGCAATTACCGTCCAATAAGCCTAACAAGCTTAGTTTGTAAATGCATGGAAAAAATTATTAGAAATCACATCATCAGTTACATGAAAGTCAATGGTCTGTTCAGTCAAACCAATATGGTTTTATCTCTGGCAGATCAACAGTTCTCCAACTAATTAAAATACTAGATGAATGGACCTCAGAAATGGATAAGGGTAATTACACAGATGTTATTTATATGGATTTTCAAAAGGCTTTTGATACCGTGCCACATACGAGACTAATAAGTAAATTAAAAAGTTTTAACATTAGGAATGATTTAGTTAACTGGATTGAGGCATTCATCACAAATAGACGACAAAAGGTAGCAGTAAATGGAAAAGAATCAAACTGGCACAAAGTAACATCAGGGATACCGCAGGGATCTGTCCTAGGACCTTTATTGTTTGTTCCATACGTAAACGACCTGCCAGAGTTAACTAAATCCAATACATTTCTGTTCGCTGATGACATTAAGATGTTTAGAGCTAGAGCCATAACAAATACAAATGATCAGGATATACTACAACAAGATTTAAGTATCCTAGAACAATGGAGCGACAAATGGTTATTAAAATTCCACCCAGACAAAGGTAAACACATGGAAATTGGAAAAAATAATATAGGTGAAAATTAATATTTCATGACAAGTAATAATGTTAAACATTCACTAGCCACCACAGATAAGTAAACTGACTTAGGTGTAATTATCGATTCAAAATTGTCATTTGATGATCACATAAACCAAGTGGTAAATAAAGCAACCAAAATGACAAAAATAATCCGAAGAACTTTCCAATTCCTAGACACACACACTTTCTTGCCACTATATAAGACAATGGTTAGATCTCACCTAGAATATGCCGTAGCAGTATGGTATCCATATAAGATAAAACATAAAATAGCAATAGAAAACGTCCAGAGAAGGGCCACAAAACAACTTCCTGGTATGCGGGATTTGTCATATATAGAAAGACTAAAATTGCTGAAGCTACCCACATTAGCATACCGAAGGCTAAGAGGAGACATGATAGAAGTCTATAAAATAATGCACGAACTATACGATAATGAATCTGCACCAAACCTCCTGAAATGGGAGGATGTGACACTAAGATCAGGAAATAGAGGACACTCCCTTAAAATATTTACCCAAAGAGCAAAAAGTAATTTAAGAAAAAATGCATTCCCTCTTAGAGTGGCTGAACCATGGAATAGTCTCCCAAACTCTTTAATACAAGCTAGATCAATTAACTCATTTAAAAACAAACTAGAAAAATTCTGGTCTACCCCAGGCAATAATATACGACTATGAATCTCCTTTAACAATAACAAATGGAACCGGAAATTATGATATAAAAATATTTGATTCTGAAGATCTGATCATGGAGGAATCAACTGAACTGGATCCTGCGATCAGAATCGTCATAAGGTATCATAAGGTAAGGTATAATTATATGTATCATGTATGCATGCATGCATGTATATAATTATGTGTTTCTGTTCTTATAAAGTACTCGCAAGAAATAAACATAAACAGACAGTACATACTGAGCCAGTATAAACAGGCCTATAAATAACTCTTCAGACTTCACCTATTATTGACCTAATTAAGGATAAGCCTAGGCTATGCCTATGTCCATGGGCATGGCTATGACTATGTCAGTTCACGGCCTTTACCTTTGGCTTTGCCGTTTGAGTTTGGCGCCTAAAATTACGATGTGCATAGTTCTACTTTCGTATGCTTTGCGAACAAAAATAATTTATACATTTATATAATGCTAAAAATCAATGTATTGGATAGTACAAAATACAGCCAAAGATTCACAAAGGAATTTGTAAACACGTACCTTGTCTTGCGGCGCGTCAGTCGCATATAAAATTATAACGGTAAAACAGCGGACTTCAAATATGGCGGCATGGGCCCGGGTAGATTCGCAGTAAAGATTATTTTTAACAATAATAATGTTCAGTGAATAGTGTAAGCATCTGGAGCTTACAAACATAATTGTCATGGCTTGTTAATTTTTTGTAAGAATAATAACACGGTTCATACGAATTTTAGTTTCTCTTAATTTTATTTCGCTTCTAGCATGGTGCGTCATCGCGCGGGAAACCTTCCACTACACCACATGCGAAATTGAATACAAGTAATAAATCATAGGTATACGGCGCGCGTCAGAAATCAGTGCTCGGGCCTCCCTCGGTCCGAGTACTGATAAATCACCTCCCGCGAGTGCTAGCGCCGCATCTGCGGCTGGGAAGCGGGCTGTGATCGGCAAGCGCATGCCGAGCACTGCCGCCTGCCAGCCGCTGATATCCGCCCTCGGGCCGATGACGGCGTGCTGGCTGGGGTCCAGCTTGCTCCTGTACATAATTTACAAATTAATCTCGACATGATATATTTCGTGCATTTGTCATTTGCTTTGTCGATGGGTTTACGATTATCTTTGACGTGACTTCGTCAAAAAACTAAAACAGGGTTGTTGACGGGTTGTGAAGTAGTTGTCGTCAGAAATCATAAAACCTACTATAATAAATGTGTCAGCCAAATTAACTCAAGTGACATACTTTTAAGAGCTGATAGACTTTGTGCATATTTGGAAAAAGGGCATTTATCTGTATGTTTCAATGTGTATTCTGGAAAGGACTTTTCACTACAGCACCAATAAAGTTTTCCTCCAGGAGGCTAATAAAAAAATATAATACTGGAAACGCTCACATCACTCTCAGTCACTCACTCAGTCAGTCACTCAGTCAGTCACTCAGTCAGTCACTCACTCAGTCAGTCAGTCAGTCAGTCACTCACTCAGTCAGTCACTCAGTCAGTCACTCAGTCAGTCACTCAGTCAGTCACTCACTCACTCACTCACTCACTCACTCACTCACTCACTCACTCACTCACTCACTCACTCACTCACTCACTCAATTGGCTGACCTTTTGGGAGTGGGAGCCAATGTCGTCGGCGAAGTCTGTACCTTCTAGCCGTGTAGTTAGTCCCCGGCCGAACTCAGCATTAACAAAGAGTGATTTATTTTTTGTACGTGAACGAATTATACTTTTAAAAGTATCGGTATACTTACAATACTTGCAATTACAATAATGCATTAATAGCAGGATAGCTTCAGACTTGGCTTTACCCAATCATATTCCCGTGTCCTCTTCTGCACATCCTTAATGGCTTACGCCGCAGCCCATGTATGAGAACATTTTAACATACTCAAGTTAATGATTGATGATTATGATGGCTTGCTTTGTTAAGGTGTTGTTTGTTAACACATTTGTCTTCTTCACGTTAATGGTGAGGACAATCGAACTGGGATGTTGCTCTAGGTTGCTAGTTGTCATATGTACTCAGGTGTGAGATGGCAATGCGAGGTCGTCTGAACTTGGGAAAGCTATGAAAGACTTGATCACGTTCGTGTGGGAGGAGAACATGAGTCAGCCGTAAATATATGGTTCAATGCGGTGTGTATAACCTCAATTGTGCAGTAAAATTGAACAAAGTTGCTATATAATGCATCAAGATCCAGGCACCGCCTATTATAGTGTTCCCTTTTTATCATACTCCCACATTCCCGCATCCTGTGTCCACGCACTTGCATTTCCAAAAAATAATAACACATGCCGAGCTTTTGACCACTTGACTAATTTGTCTTGAATGTCCCATCAACTGTATTGATCTAAATCTATTTTTGTGGGGTGTGTGCGTGCGTGCGTGGGTGTGCGCGCGTATGTGCGTGCGTGCGTGCGTGCGTGCGTGCGTGCGTGCGTGCAGTATAGCGTCATAACATGTCATTGGGAATACATACACTGAATTGGTGTCGAAAGACATGTGATCAGGATGTACGCAATAGTAGTTTCTGATACCCACTAAAACGTGTGTGAGGAGGAAATGTGTGGTGAAATCTCAGTTTACCAAACGGTGCTATCTGACTCGTAATGTAGGTAAACTCCAGAAGCACCAATGTAAGTAATACTGTAGGTAAATCCCTGAAGCGGCACAATAATAAACTCGATTAATTTATTTGTGACAATTTTAGAAAATACTCATGTCATACTCATTGGCATGACCGTTAAATGGTTCAATAAAAATCACATCGACAACAACAACAACAACAACAACAACAACAACAACAGCAGCAGCAAAGACAACAACAATTAGCTGCTTAATGTTGGCGAGTCCGCAGCCCGGTTCCACGTTTAATGACGATGACGACCAGAGCAATAACGACGACAAACAGGGCGGCCATCTTCAACAGTCGGGAGAAAGATCGCCACCCTGGCTTTATGTTTCTCAATATCGAGTAGTTAAACTCGAAACACATCTGTTTCTCCTCCAGGACCATTTCCTTCAGGCGTCGACTTATGTGAAGGGCGTTGATGTTCTCTTTGAACAGGTCGTGTAGAAGGTGTGGCTTGTGAAAGGAGAAGATAGTCATTCCGTTGTTGTCCGGCAGCATGTGCGTTCGACGGATGGCCTGCCGCACTCGCTCGCCGTACATCAGCAGCGACAGGTAAAACGTATGCGAATAGCTGGTGGGAAGACAGAAAAATTACGAATAGTATCAGGTGTGAAGCGGTTAACAACGCGTTTGACTACACATGCCCTGTCCTCCTCCTTGAGAGAATCTTGTTTAACTGTAACTTTTTCAGAAATCATCCCAGAAATCCCCGGCTGATTGTATACGCTCGAACCCCTCTTTCCATAAACCCAAGGACGGGCCTGACTACAGTTAACTCTTTTCAACACATCAACGTGCATTTCGTTTAAATCAATAAACATTGATTGACTGAATTAATTAATATTATGTTAAATTTGCAAGTGGTCAAATAAACCATTGGCTTTTCGAGAGTCCAACAATCATTCATCTATGTGTAACCCGTCCTTTTAAGGTAGCATGGTAGTTCTCAATTTTGTCTTAAAACATATTCATGTTGCCAGCATTTGCACAAGCAGTAGATAATTTGATCCATTCATTGAACGTCCTCTGTGAGAACAATACTTTCTTGTATCCAATATACACTTCATGAATGTTACTTAGCATCCTCTAGTTTTACCTTAGGTGAGAAGAAAATACTGATATTAATATTTTTATAAATATCTTAATAACTTCCATTGGATTCCCTCTTAATCTCTCTAGTGTTATTAAACCATATTTGGCCAAATTAATGTAAACAATACAAGAGACGACGTTTGTTACGAAATGTTGTAAATGGGCACATGGTGGAATATGAATTATATTATGCGGATTGCGTGTACAGCGCGAATAACGAATACGTCTGTGTTACAGCAAGTTGGGCCGACCTGTTGACTGGAACCATTGATGGCAAAACATAAGCAATCGTATGTTGGCCACATAATGAGGATGGACTGGAGAAGGAGACAACGTTGGGCTTGATAGAAGGAAAGAGAACGCCCGGTGGCTAGGTGGATGGACGGGGTGAAGTTGATGAAGCAGTTAGGGCTGACAGAATTACAGGTAAAACGTATGCGAAAGGGTCACCAGATGTCGGCTACGAAATTAAGAAATTCTAGTGGAATGAGATAACTGTTGCTCAACCTGTATAATGCGAGCTGCATGTAGGGCAACATCTGGTGGGAAATCCATTTCAGACTTCAGATGGGATCACTCCAATCTACGAGAAACGAAAAACTTGTCCCCAAACGACTTACGCGAGCAGTAGTGTCGGATCCTTGTTTGCCACTTTTATGATGCGAGAACAGTAGACTTCCGCTGGCGCCGACGGCTTAACCGTCTCTCGCCAGCCTTCACCTATAATATACTCGAGATCCCGCTCAAATGCTTCGGTCCGGTACAGTTCCTCGGGCACCACGCCGCTGACGCACGGATGATCGATATGCTCGTGTATTTCGTTCTCGAGGGTACAGAAGACGAAGTAGAAGTCGATCATTGTGTCGATATAGATGTTTTTGTCTGTGAGCACAAGAGCCAACTTCAGGTTGAAGAGTCGGTCATTCTCGTCATGCAGAAGTGACGACCGCATGTGCAACTCCGAGCAGAAGTTCGGGTACTGCGTGTTGTCCATGGCATGTCTGTTGGCATGGACAGCCGGAAGCGGAAATGCAGTGCTCTTCCCCAGAGGAATTTCGGGGTCGCCGAGATCGATATGCAGTACACACTGATCTTTATGGAAAACCGAACATCATTTCTAGAAAACAATGGCAATTGTTCGATGCAGATTTTTAGAGCATTTATTCATTAAACGTTATAATACGTACCGTTATTGTCGCGTCACAACGATGCATTCTATTTATTACTACGAAAGTGAACTAACTTCTTTATTTAACTAATAAATCGTCACACGATGGAATAAAGTTAAACTAGTATTCAAGATTTAATTAAATTATAATAAATGAAGGAATACAAGTTATTGTAAATATAATACAGTGTAAATTAGTAATTATTAAACAATGTAACTTGTAGACATCTGTCCATTGTCTACATATGTCCAGGCGCAGTAACACAGTCACATATGTGTGATACAGTTTAGATGTGCTAGGCACAGTAGTGACACGGTTTAGATGTCCATGTTATCTAGTCCAGGCGCTGTGGGTTAATCACGCGCCACCCCGATCTGGTGAATAACTTAAATTGAACATTTGTTCAGCCCATTGAGGTAAGTTCCAGGTGGCAAGTGGACAAGGACGCCATTGGCTAATGCTGCTTTGTGCAAGTCTGCGTTCGCGCCCACCTTCTTCACTGATTATTTGACAGTCTGGATCGGACATTCGATGAACCTATTAGACTGTGGGTAGTGGGGGCTCATAGAAGCCTATTGCTTCGCCAGTGACTTTGCCGCGTGTCCATGAACGGGAACTTTAAATAGTACTTATACTTACGAATCCTCTTCGTCGGCGTTTCCTTGCAATCTCTCCAGCTACTTAGTGTCCACCCTCTGTCCAATGCCTGATGCTTTCAATCCATCGCGTGGCGTGGCGTGGCGTGGCGTGGCGTGGCGTGGCGTGGCGTGGCGTGGCGTGGCGTGGCGTGGCGTGGCGTGCGTGTGTGTGTACCCACAATCTGCCACGATCTAGAGGAATGTCATGTTGCATCAACGGTTCGTGAGATTGTTCTCTCTGCAGATACTGACAGAAGCTGCAAATCTGGACGGTGGGCCCGGTGTCATTGTATTGTTCATGCTGTTCTAACACACACACACACACACACACACACACACACACACACACACACACACACACACACACACACACACACACACACACACACACACACACACACACACACACACACACACACACACACACACACACACACACACACACACACACACACACACACACACACACACACACACACACACACACACACACACACACACACACACACACACACACACACACACACACACACACACACACACACACACACACACACACACACACACACACACACACACACACACACACACACACACACACACACACACACACACACACACACACACACACACACACACACACACACACACACACACACACACACACACACACACACACACACACACACACACACACACACACACACACACACACACACACACACACACACACACACACACACACACACACACACACACACACACACACACACACACACACACACACACACACACACACACACACACACACACACACACACACACACACACACACACACACACACACACACACACACACACACACACACACACACACACACACACACACACACACACACACACACACACACACACACACACACACACACACACACACACACACACACACACACACACACACACACACACACACACACACACACACACACACACACACACACACACACACACACACACACACACACACACACACACACACACACACACACACACACACACACACACACACACACACACACACACACACACACACACACACACACACACACACACACACACACACACACACACACACACACACACACACACACACACACACACACACACACACACACACACACACACACACACACACACACACACACACACACACACACACACACACACACACACACACACACACACACACACACACACACACACACACACACACACACACACACACACACACACACACACACACACACACACACACACACACACACACACACACACACACACACACACACACACACACACACACACACACACACACACACACACACACACACACACACACACACACACACACACACACACACACACACACACACACACACACACACACACACACACACACACACACACACACACACACACACACACACACACACACACACACACACACACACACACACGGTATCGGTATCCCCTGCGATTCGTTTAATTTCGTCAACGTCTCGGCTTGAACGCTCAATGGAATGAAGATGCGGGCTTCTATCAGAACAATACGGCCCAATTCGTTTAGGCCATCGCGAATCGGGTTCGTTGACTTTCAAATATGTAGTGCGTGAAAATATACAACGCCGTATAGCGCGCTCTTTGTTGCTGTCAGCGAAATTATTGGTTACGGGTCGGATAATGCCAAAGAAACTAGAGAAACACGTCCGACAGCCAAGGCATCGGCAGCATCGGAAACAGGTGTTGGCGCTCAGGCCAACCGTTGATGATCACCACCAGTCGGTTTTGCTCCCCTGGTCTAGTGTGTGCAGCTTCTGTGCTGAGAACTGGACATGGCTAATTCGTACATCCAGGTCGACGTTCCTGTCGCTTTGGCTGGACGACCCTGGTAGGATGTCTGCCATCACCGTATCCTTTCCGGGCCGATATCGGATGACGACGTCATTAGGTTGATTGGGTAGGACCATTCGCTGTAGCCTGTGCGGTGCAGCCGATGTATTCTCTATGTGAATCTCCATTGGCTTAGGATCTGATTGGACGACGGTGTATCCAGCACAAGTCCGAAGAATGTAATGATCGTGTCTTTATTTCGCACTTGTCGATGCTGAATCAGTATGTGTACCAGGTATATGCAACATCTAAGTGTGCGTGCGTGCGTGCGTGCGTGCGTGCGTGCGTGCGTGCGTGCGTGCGTGCGTGCGTGCGTGCGTGCGTGTATACGCTTGTATGTGTATGTGATTGCATGTATGTGTGTGCGTGCGTTAGTGCGTGCATGAATGCGGTTGTGTGTACTATATCAAGTCGAGTATTTTATTAGCTAACACTACCTTGACAACACACATCACTACCTTGACAACACACATCACTACCTCGACAACACACATCACTACATTGATAACACACGTACGTCTTGTTTATCCATTCACGATTATAATATGTTTTATTATTACTTGTTACATTAAACAGGTAGTAAAATGAATACAAATAATGCGCATTATTGGCAATTGGGTTGCATTAGCATATACAACTGAACATTATGTTGGACAATTCTGAGAAAAACGTGAAAAAGCCATCATTGACAAGAAATCTCTTGGATTAGTTATAGCAAGCCCCAATTTATTAACTGCACCAACTTGTTATTACTTTTCAGTGGTGGTAAATAAATACAACATACTTCATTAATTAATAACTTTATGGGGGCTTAAATATTTTTTATTTGACTTTGTTTGGTATTTCAAATATGCACTTGGTGGGTTCTGGCAATGCAATATAACACAAATTTGCAGTTTTTTATTACAATGTCATTCTGCAGAGATATCGTGCAGTCCCACATCACAACAATTTCAGTTTTATTTAATGTGACACGCTAGGCTCATCCATTGGAGTGCATTTTAAGAGAAAATGGCATGATTCAGAATATATTTTTTAAAAGAAAGCAGATATCTACAACAGCAATAAAGTACACTTAACAAACACGTAAACACTCAATGTAAATACACATACAACATGATTATAAATATATTCACTCTACAAAATAGCATATAATAAAAAAGTAGACGATGTCAAACACCACCATGTTATATAAAAATCACAAAGTCAAAGTATGAAAGTCACTGTGGAAACTAGAATTACAATGCACTAATATGGAATGCAAATGATTACAATAAAGTCTACACACAAATTCGTAACAACAATAATTTTCAGGATCACTAGATGTTCATGAGATATTATATCACTGAAGAATTTATCAAACTTAGTGGGATTATACATTATCCCTCCGTGCTAGCACTACATGTTCATATAATCCTGGCAAACTCTACTACAACTGTACTTGGATAGGTTCTGGAACACAATGCATGCCCCTCCTTTCACTTTGTACACAGTAACACATTCATACATTATAATACACATATTTACAGTACAAACATGTACAACTGATACAGCTTACAAGTGAAGCAATGCAATATTTCACTTACTTTGACCTTCAACATCAACAACAATTAATAGATACATAACGGATCATCCTCGGTTCGTCTTTTTGCTCATCTCGTTTCAGATGCATCGTTTCAGAAAAATTTAACCTATTTAGTGCTGAATATATTGTACAAATCTGTTCTTTAGTTTCGGTGAAATCATTCGACAAACTGTTCAAATATTTTTGTTGAATCTTTTGATGATTTTAACATGCATTACTTAAACTTTTATTAAACCAAATGTGTGCGCTACTTAAACTTTTATTAAACCGACTGTGTGCGTTACTTAAACTTTTATTAAATCGACTGTGTGCGTTACTTAAACTTTTATTAAACCGCCTGTGTGCGTCACTTAAACTTTTATTAAACCGACTGTGTGAGTTACTTAAACTTTTCATACACTATAGATCTGACCATCAATGACCCCGATTCTTTTTGAGCTAAATGAACAAACGAGGAAGATTTAATGGACTCTGACAGTTAAAAAGTACATTCTTATATAGAGCTGCATCCAGTCCTTGGGACTGCTCAAAGCGCTTTACACTTCACCCCCTGGCAGACCTGTTCATTCCAACAGCAACTCGACCACAGGACATTCAAAACAGCCAGTCTGTTGCAAGCTTCAGGAAGTCACTACACAAATATTTGAGTGCTACACCACCATTTAAAATATTCTCTGTTTTTATTCTATTATTTATTTAATTTTATGTATGTTGATTTTAAATTTAATTAAAATGTTTAATCCTATGTACAAATCTGTTGATTGATCTGTATGATTGATATATAAATAACGTGTGAATGGCTCGACCATCAAAAATAGTGTACAACTAAGTACGCTACAGAGTGAAAATAAAATTATCAATCAATAAAAAAAATTCTCTGGGAAGAATTCAGCCACACTGCAATTACTGCGCGAAGACTACTCATTCACATATCCACCACCGTCTATAGTCATTTACAGCCGAGTGAACCGAACATGGAGTAAAACAAAATGGCAGCAAGAGGATTCGAAACAGGGTTCTCTCAAATGAGAGTTTGATGTTCTAACCACCGTGCCACCACGCCACCACGCCCCACAATTAGACTTAGTGTGGCTGAATAATAACATTTTTTCTCCATTGATGGAATACTCCTTTAATTTGTTTCCACTGATACATGGTTAGCTATTACTTTAGCAACATTTGAATAACATAAAATCATTACCAAAGCTTAACATGTTTAACGTTTGCACTACGCAATTCATTATGTTGTCCACTTTAAACAAGGACACCAATATGGTTATTTCTGATGACACTCTTGGAGTAGAAAGGACGAAGATCATAAAATGAAACAAACCAATTTGAACATGACATTAGAGTATGTTTTCAGGCACAAAGAAGGGTCACAACGGATGCACCTGCAGTTGGTCTGTGTCCAAATTGCAGCTGACTGTCGGTCAAATTGGAACCGGCCCCAAATCCACAACCATAGCGACAAATTGGCGTTGCTAATCCATTTCATGAGGGTGTTTACAAGACCGATTCTTGCACAGCAATACCGTGAGACAACATGCCGGTCAACCATTTGGGCAATTAATCGCTTGTGGAAACTGACCGGCCAATACATTTAACAACCTTCAAATCATGACTACAGATTCCCATTAAATAGCATTACAGTGACCTCAAGGTTGACACATGACTACAGACAACACATCACATCAGCCGCATATTGTTGTCTCACATTATGCATGGTTTAGACATCATACACACATAGGGATCCATGTCATGCCTGTGAGACCAGTGCTCTTCCTAACTGTCATCACTGAAACAAAGACAAACCCAGTCATAAGCCTTCACGTTTTCTGTCTGATGTCAGGCTGAGAAAACATAATTCTAAAATAACATCAGTTGTTGCTTATGGTGTACTACAAACTCTGCATGCTTCCATTTGAGCTATTATAAGCTACCATTTGTACTACTATAAACTAAATAATTGAACATTTGCAGTTGGCAAATGGTTTCCTTGTCCATGTGCAAAGAGGGGCTTGTTACTTTGAATAGTAATCTTATTAAAATCTTAAGTTCTGGGTTCAGTGATGTGATACAAATCTGCTACCAGACAAAGATGACCATCGAGTGTACAGCTGAGAGTGACACTACATGACGACTACATGATGGCTACATGACAGCTACATAACGGCAACACAACAGCTACATGATGGCTACATGATGGCTACTGGAGGAGGAAGTAAAGAGGGTCGGTTCTGCTGTGTGCCTCACTGAAAAATTACTGAAGTGTTACTGAAGAAAATTATGACAGAATGTGTAAGTGAGTGAGTGAGTGAGTGAGTGAGTGAGTGAGTGCATGGCTGAATGTGTGAGTGAATGATTGTGTGATGGAGTCAGTGAATCAGTGAGTTAAATAATGAGTCAATGAGTTAAAGATTGGGTGAGTGAGTTAAATATTGAGTCAGAGTGAGTTAAACATTGGGTCAGTGAATTAAATGTTGGGTCAGTGAGTTAAACATTGGGTCAGTGAATTAAATGTTGGGTCAGTGAGTTAAACACTGAGTCAGTGAGTTAAACATTGAGTCAGTGAGTTAAATATTGGGTCAGAGAGTTAAAGATTGGGTCAGTGAGTTAAACACTGAGTTGGTGAGTTAAAGATTGGGTCAGTGAGTTAAAGGTTGAATCAGTGACAAAGATTTAGTCAGTGAGTTAAACATTGAGCCAGTGAGTTCAATATTGAGTCAGTGAGTTAACGATTGAATCAGTAACTTAAAGATTTAGTCAGTGAGTAAACATTGAGTCAGTGCACAGTTAAAAAAATTAGTGAATCAGGAAAGAATGGATGAATCCATTACTTGAGCTAAGAATGTATACAGTGTGCGTGCGTGCGTGCACTGTGTGTGGTGAAGATCTTAGTGAATTAACAATTGGTTGAGTTCAATGGCAGAATAACTACACAAGTGTGTATGAGCAACTAAAGGAGTGAGTCAGTTACCTGGATGGTGACTGGTATCTGTGATCATCTGTCCCCTCTTGTATTAACCTCACGATGTGTGGATGCATCCTTTTGAACTCATGCAGTCGTCTCGCAGTCACTGGCCCAGCCTCGAGGAACGACTGAATGATACCCACCTCATGTTCTTTGTCCTGGCACAAAATATACATCAGTAATAATAATCAAACTTCCATAGCGTCCAAATCCTCAAGAACCCGAGCTCAGAGGTGCAACAAAACAGAATCGTTAAACATGATATCGTGATCAGGCACACGCAGAAGTCATCCTCATTGCGAGGGACCGCTAAAGATTTAAAATGAAATTTCTAAAAAAACTATGAAAGGTAGGTAACTTCAGAGAAAGCGCTTGCCTAGGTTACAGTTAGTTTTGGGAACAAAAAGTTGTAAGATAGCTGATCCAATCTGCCTGGGGATAATTGAAAGGCGTAGGCTATGCGTTAAGATGCATTTTTTAACAAGCCAGCATCTTACACATAATTAGTGCAGTGAATTTGCTATCTCTTACTATATGGATTTCTGATGTAAGGAATAACCACTTAAATTTAAATAAAAGGAACAACTTCAAAATCCTGTTCTGCCCTACACCATTTTATAATAAATAGTCTCCAGATGGCATATGGAACATTGGATAAAAATGGAATAGCTTAGACTTGAACGACGGCCCTCTCGACTGACCACTGAACTACCACGCCCCATGAGGAGGCCATGCGGACAGACAGACAGCCACACACCCTGAGCGTCCGCTGTAGACTGGCCAATTTGCGAGTGAGATTCATTTCTATACTGTGTCGGTCCCCGGTGACTGCATGCACAGGAGTCATTGTACTTGTGCGTCGCACAGTGATGTCTGCGCCATCAATGCCAAGTTTTGCCTTGTTGATGTTTCGCAGTAATGACGTCAGTTGGTCGGGGTCAGAGATGTCTATTGAAGAAAACAATGAAATGAGTAATGTACAGTTCAGACAGAATACTTAAGACCTGTGCACACGAGCGAATAGACCATTGTGTCACCCAACCAATCTGACAATTAATCTGACAACTAATCGCCCAATTAGCGAAGCCAATATGTGGTTTATAGTATAAAGAGCTGGACCACTTTTGCCATTTTCATCAAATCTGTACAAATGAGCTAGCATGTAGTTATGGGTACTAGATAAGTTAAATTTTTCACAAGGTGAGTCTGAAATAATGAGCAAAAAATATTTTATTTATGGACCTTTAAGCATCTCGTATATTTTGTTATGCAGTATAAACTATATATATATATATATATATATATATATATATATATATTCTAAATCTTTATGTTTTAATGACGCACACAAAAAATACACTTCGACGTTTATTTGTTAATTTGAATGTTTCGGGGTAAATATCATGTTTACATGGTGGAAGGAGCACGTAATGTTACGGGGGTAAGCGGCACACAGAGTAAATGTTACTTTCACTCACTTTCACTACAGCAGCTTGTGGGCGTAGGGGGTGGCTGAGGACTGTTTATCCTGGCCAGCAAGGTTGACTCAGGACTGCATGCCCGCGGTGTGGCTGGATTACTGGAGGTTGGTGTCACATCCTTCTCTTGCTCATCTTCGCTCTCGCTGTAGGATGCCACTAAACACACGAGGTCGCAGGTCAACATGCTGTAGATGTAAGGGACCATTCACGATGGTCAACATTAGCCTATTTGTACAGTGTACTAAATGGAGGTCAATGTCACATGTGAAATATGACCGCCATTGCATCATGGACCACTGTGTGATTAATGTCTTATATAACTACCATTGTTTGTTTTGAATTGTGTAGCCATTCACACAGTGCAGCACTTTATTAAAGTGCCATGCTGTGAATGTATTAAATTAATATATTAAATTGTATTAAATTCATATATTAATATTAAATTAATTAAATGTTAATATTAAATAAATACAGTCCAACATCTTCGAAGTTCACAACTTTGTGGAAAAACAATTATCAATATGACACCATGGAGTTTTTAGAAAAACGCAAAGCTTTAACATAATTATTGGAGAAAATTTTTTGTAAACATTCTGACGGTTATTATTAAATGTTCAGTATACATGCACTGTGTCATAACATTGTTACATCGGTATATTTTCAAGTACTAATTCTTGGAGGATTGAGAATTATTATGCTTTGTACAAATAGGTAAATGGCGTAGTGCTTAGACCAAGCCCCTTGAGCAGCAGGCCTTTGACTATAAACCCAGCGCGATTTCAATTTGTTATAATACATATAATTAGAGACTATGTCTAATTTCAAGCACTGTATGTTTATACAATGTAATTGCCACCAGGGTAGTAAATCACTTGCCTAGATATACAAAATAATTTGGGCAAGCGACTTGTTAGGTGGCAACACAATTAAATTTTGTTGTGACACTTATCGCAGAGACATCCATGTGAAACTTTTTTAGAAGATGGCCTTATCTTGAACAAACAGGTGTATATTTAGCCACCAGAGGGAGCCAGTTGGGAACGAGCAATTCTAGCAATTGGTACAAATGATAAATTACTCTATTAATGTGTGATTAGCGCTAGCAATAGGGAACGAGAGCGATAGCTGGCCTAAAATATGAAGCACTGAGATCACAATGTCAAGTGTCTCACCCTGACTACTACTATTACTGGGCAGTACACCGCGTCGAACAAATCCTGCAGTTGTCTCAAAGTCACTGGCATCAAACACAATTGCTGCCAATCCCATTTTGTTCATCCACCTGGTGGAGACAGGAAACACCGATGACAAATTGTACAGTAGTTATACACGTACAAATGTACACTGGTTGTACATCAGGAGTATACGGTCATTTGTGCACTGGCTGTACACAAACAATGGTTGTACATTGGCCATATGTGGACAACTGCGCACCAGTTGTACAAGGGCAACAATAATTGTAAATAACAGTTAGCGTAACACCAGAAAACCACAGATTTATGTCAACATATATAACTATCACAAAAACAAAAAAGAAAGACAACCTGTGCAGAGCAGAGCAACCAGTTGTAGCTGTGGCACAGATTAATGATTGTCTTAACAGGAGTGTACCATCATTTTCATTAATTGAATAACATTGGAACACTTAATGTATTAGTATTTATGACATACTGGATGGTTAATAATAACATCCATACAAGATATGTTACTATCATGACCTTTCATCTGTTAATCTGTTACTATCGTGATCTTTCATCTGTTAACCTGTTACTATTATGATCTTTCATCTCTTGATATTTTCAGAAATACATGCAACACTACGATTGATGCTAGCGAGGTTCAGATCACCAAGTAGAAAGGAAAGCATGACCTACTTCGCCATGTCATTCTGGCGTTCAGCAGCGAAGTAGAACGTTGTGCCGGCGTGGTGCGCCTTGAACGCGCTGTATGGGGAACACATGGAAAGAATAAGGAAACCGTCGCCTGTTTATGAAATTTACCAAACCTCTATCAATGTAAAAGCCACAAAGGATACAAGATTTACCAGAATTAGTCAAATAAAATCATAAAATTTATATATGATGTAAAGACACTGCCGGAGTATAACACTTTTAAAAACACATCTTTTTAGGGTAGCCTTTTATATATACTGATATGAAAATGTTTATATGCGTTTAATATTATTTTATTATTATGACTACATACATAAAAAATATAATTTTATGGTAGGACTATTTATATATATTTTTTTCTGGCCTATATTTTAGAATGATTATCACTGTTTATAATATAATTATAAGTTGCACGAATGTAATGCACCTTCCTTGAGAGCAATTTTGACTGATCGGGCAATATATATGTTTATTATTATTATCATTATTAATATTATCATTATTGTTGTTGCTTCAAAAATTTTTGTATGCAGAACTGTAAAGAATGCTTTAATAATGAAATTTTAAAGTTGTTTCCAGAATTCATTTAGCACATCGCCAATCAGGTTCGTTGATATTCAGATTTGTAGTATGGGAATAGCTTAGTAAATAATATGCGCAGTTGTTTTAATAGTAGAATGTGTGCTTTTGTTGAAATCATTAAAGAATTGACCCTGATAAAATACCTGGCGAAAAGACACTCACAATTTTTTTGACTTGGTCTCCTTTGACGGCGACACTTGGAAACTGGGCAGATGTAGGACTCCTTGGGCCTTCATGTCCTGTGGTGGCATGACACATAATGACAAACATGACATACACAATGCCACAATATCACACTTGGAAGCTAGGCAGGTCTTCTGGTTTACAATTAAGCTTTATCTATAAGGTTGTTTCATAAGAAATTTTTTTTTAAATAAGTAAAAAAATTCTTAAATTTGGGGGAAAATTTAAGGGAGGGAGGGGAGGGGAGGGAGGGAGAGAGACTGTAAGCAGTCATTCGAAACCTTGTATATAATAAATGTATGACACATTTAAATAAATAAACAACACTTTGACAGTTGGGGTGCTGGGTACTAGGTCATTAATGTACTTAATGACCTAGTGTAAACATACTGAATGTGTGTTTTATGTGTCATTCTTTTTATATCGTCGGTGTTGTGTATGTGACTATATGAATCTATACACCTATAATGGGTATTTGAGGCACTTATCTGCCAAATGTGTTATTTTGTAAGTTTTGAGATAAATCGTGTTTTGTGTTGCACACTGTTTTGTCATAGATAGGAAAACCGGTATTTCATCAGTCCATAGCATGGCATATAATGTGTTTTTCTGCAAAATAGTTTTACCTCCGCCACTACCAACTAGATGGTAGCATAAAACCCCTATAAACTAATTATTTTGGAATTTAACGTATTTTACAGAAAACGCCTCATTGGATCTGAATTAAATATTTTAAAACACACCCAAGTGACCACCTACATCAGGACTCTTGTAGTAGTAGAGGTTCTGGTTCTTGAGAACAAACCATCGTTTCACCCAGCGACTGGCCATCAGACCACCCCCCTCCTTTCGCTTCTTCCACAGCCAGCCCTGGCAGTCCCCATGGCCCAGGTCCTTGCAGGAGATCCGTCGGTTGCCACCTGAGGACACTGTGTCGATTCAGCATTTGTGAATTTGAATTTGAAAATGCATTCCATCCTACTAGAGTTTAGTGAATACGTGTGAAGAGAAATAATTAATCCCCAGTTTAATTTAATATAATTTCAAGGAGATTTCCATAGTAAGTACATTCTTATATAGCATAGTATCCAGTCTGTAGGACTGTTCACCCTTCACCCCCTCACTTTACCCTTCACCCTCTGGCAGATCTGTTCCTTTCAACACCACCTTGACTTCTCCGAGAAGCATTTAGCCACACTACAATTATTGCACGAAGACCATTCATTCACATATCCACCACCGTATATAGTCAGGTACTCATTTACAGTGGAGTGAACTGAAGCAACGTGGAGTGAACTAAATTGCCAAGGCTTTGAAATGGCAGCAAGAGGATTCGAACACCGATCTTCTTGTCTGACGTTCTAACCACACGGCCAATATCAACCATTTACTCTGGGTACATAATTTTGCACACAAGTTGTTGAAGATTCCACCGCATTCACACACTAACCCACATCTAACTTAAACATTTCATAGTGAACCTTTCTCAGGATAGTTCGTTTTCATGTTGAAATGATTATTTTGACATACATGTTAAGTTTCCCGGAATTGCCAGGAGACTCCCGGAAATCTATCAAACCTCCTGGTCTCCCGCACGGGAGAACAAATCTCCCGAATTTGTAATGAAACAAAAAATATTTTTGTGTGACCTCAGTTAACAAAAGATCATCAATCCCTCCTTTTACTGACGCCCACAGCAACAACAGCAAGGGTTATTGGAGTCAGACCACAGTTGAAAATTGCATTGGTGGCCATGTTAACGTTTTGTTAGATTATAAGAAAACGTGACCACTAAAAATTCTGAAACTTTTTCACAGCATCTGCCATCATCTCATTGACATGCTGACCAAGTTTTATCAAAATCACATACCTCCAGCTCTTTTAAAACGCCCCGACATGCGATGCCCATCAATTTTGACAAAAATAGCCTTGTATTCATGCGCCCACGTGGCCCATAGCAGAAAAATTCCCATAAATCCCTCCGCCGTTTAAACTCTCCAAAAAATGCACCATTTCACAGCCAATAGCTTCTACAAACAAACCTGTGAATATGCCTGCTCAATTGCACTTATGTCACATCATATGAATTCTTTAAATTCACATATCGCAATTTAATACGCCCTACATTCGTGTGAAACAATAAACAGGAAGGTCAACTGTGGTCTTACCCCAAATAGGGAATTTGTTTGTTTCAGAAAGTGTCAAATTTTATATCAAGTTGCGGCACAGTGTATATGTAGACACATTATGGAACACTCCTACTTGTCAAGTCATTATTATTTGTTTGACAGCCAAGTCTAAACAATGCTTTGTCCGTATTATTAGCTGAAAACCAGTCACATAATTTAATTATAGGTCGATTTTGACACTTGATAAATCATAGATCATGTACACTAGATTTACATAGCACTGCGAACCAATGAAGCCTGCTTACTGTCCCTTTGAATATACTAATGAGTTTATTTTAAAATTATTATTCATATAATTGCTTGATTTTAAACCAAACGTGGCATAATTTTGTAAGAAAATTGGACATTTTTCACATTTAACAGGATTTAGGGTAAATTCCAATGATTCAGGTTTGTCCAATTTTATTGTTTATGTGACTGCTTTCATACTTCTAGTTGATAAGATACAAGGCGAACGGCTTGATTTCGATACGCCACCATAAAAGGGTATCACATGACCAGATGCCAGTCGCGGCCAGATTTGAAAATGCTGATCTACGCAGTGCTTCCAGTGGGTGTGACACAACCAAAATACAACTATTCTGTCCAAATTTGTTACACAATGTTGCTAACGCACTGGGCCACAAGACAAATATCACCAATGATCGCTCTAGTCCAAAATGGTTACCTGTTCCGTCACATACTTATGTCATACCCCCTAATTTTCGCAAACTTTCCATTTTGGCATCCGATCTGTATCATGATGTTCGTGATTGCTACTGCTTTCTGCCTTTTCCAAGCAAACTGTTCACTTTTCCTATCAACCTGTGCCTATGGGAATGATTATATCTTATGTTAACCACTTCAGAGTTATGGTTAGCTAGGGATGGGGTTAGCTAGAGATGGGGTTAGCCAGGCATGTGGTTAGCTAAAGATGGGGTTAGCTACGGTTAGGGTTGCAAAGTACTGCGCACAACATGAAATTGGTATTGATATGTGGTGAGCAGACATTTTGGAAAGGCAACAGTTATTGTTGATATTAAAAATTGCTTATTGTACACTTTTAGCTTACCACAAGTTCTATAATGCTATTTTAGCATATGAAAAATAAAAAAATTGTATTTATTAGCAATGAAATATCATATTAAACATCAACTTGCGCAATATATCAGCTCGTGCACATCAAACGTTATAGTACAAACCTAAAATGTACATTTATTTGACATGTTTTATATTTAGTAGATCGGTTATAAGACACCTCCTAAGGGAGACTGTTAAACAGTTTAAATAGTAGCGGCGTTTAACCAGTAATGATCTTGTTCACTAGATGGAATCTATAACATATATATAATAATATAATATTATCCAGTCTGACACCGACAATTGTCTAAGTCAAACACACACAACATATGACAGGTCAGCAACCGTTTTTATTTATTTATTTTTTTTTTCAAAATATGAGCCCTAATTATATTATCATAATTGCAAATTATAAAAATTATAAGAAATTTGTTATAACAAACTAATAATTTCATCCAAATTACGTGTAATATCCACAATTAAGCTAATAACAACGACCAAAACATAAGCATATCAACATTTTATAACCGTGTTTGTGACCCCGACTTCCGTCTATTTGGAGTCAGACCACAGTTGAAAATTGCATTGGTGGCCATGTTAACGTTTTGTTAGATTATAAGAAAACGTGACCACTAAAAATTCTGAAACTTTTTCACAGCATCTGCCATCATCTCATTGACATGCTGACCAAGTTTTATCAAAATCACATACCTCCAGCTCTTTTAAAACGCCCCGACGTGCGATGCCCATCAATTTTGACAAAAATAGCCTTGTATTCATGCGCCCACGTGGCCCATAGCAGAAAAATTCCCATAAATCCCTCCGCCGTTTAAACTCTCAAAAAAATGCACCATTTCACAGCCAATAGCTTCTACAAACAAACCTGTGAATATGCCTGCTCAATTGCACTTATGTCACATCATATGAATTCTTTAAATTCACATATCGCAATTTAATATGCCCTACATTCGTGTGAAACAATAAACAGGAAGGTCAACTGTGGTCTTACCCCTATTTCAATTACGTTCTGTGCAGTTAAACGAACGATCCCCCATTATCGCTCATCAGCGTACAATCCGTTAAATGATGCCCATCAATACATCTCCACGTTATACGAGTTCTATTTTATTAATATATGTTTGCTAACTGTCACAATCAGAGAACATTATGAACGAAAAAATTATATTTTTAAAATAGGTCTCACAAATAAAAAATGCCTCTGTCACCTAGGGTTTCAAATGCCTTCATCACCCAGGATCAAACTTTGAAGAAAATGCTTCAGTTCTAGCCCTGACACTAATTATTATGTTAGCTGCATATGTAATAAAATATGTAGGCTACTGCCAGTCAGGTAAAGGATTTTTGTTTTGTACAGTAATATATTTCAGGAGTAGAACCACTTGTTTTATTCCTAGACCATCTGAGTAGTAAACATGTTATTTTATCATTACTAGTCCACAAGGACTTTTTCGACTGCCACAATGTTTATATTAACATGTCACTGTACCATTTAATAGTACACGTGCAATGTATTGGGAACTAAAGCTGATCTAGTGTAATTTTTATGCGTGGCATGGATGTGAAATACTCCAATTCATGCGCAATTCTCTTATACCCTGAGAACCTGATTTAGGCTCTGAGGCTCTGTGACCCTCCAATTTATGCATGAATCTTCTGCATTTGCATTTCTGAAACTTAACATGTATGTTTTGACATATGCAAAAACTTCTTACAGTTGTAGAAATTTTCATCATCTTATCAAGGTGACTTCATCAGTACTAATGACGTACTGGTCGGTTGACGTCATCGTACATGAGAGGAAGTTTGTAATTAATAGATTAACCAAGACGAGGGCAATTATGAATTTCCTCACATGTACGATTAAGTCATCTGACCAGTACATCATTAGTACTGATGAAGTTGCCTTGATAAGACGATGAAATTTTCTACAACAGTTTCAATATATGTCAAAATAATCATTACATCTAACTTGTTTAACTGTTTCCTTTTCCTCCCAACTGATACATGCTTACGTTTGGGTTCTATTACGACAGTAACCATAACAACATGTAATAAATTAAACATATATTTTATTATGGCACATCAACGAGACTCTATGTGCATAATGTCCACAGATGTGAACAAGATCTAGGGATAGGTTTTAAACTGGAAAGAAGAACTGGAAGAAAACACGCAAGAGATACGTACCAATCTTCTTCTGCAGATTGCGCCTGAGCATCACAGTAGGAGACTGAAAGGAGACAGAGAAGATGCTCTCTAAACCAAGCTGACAACCAACCATCGTGTGTGTTGACATGCGCAGCTAGAACATTTCCTGCATCAAGTTAGTTTGTCTTGGTGAAATGGCCCCAGATGTTTGCACTTACAATTATACATTTGTGGTTGAATGTTAACAAGAACAGGTTACATCTTATAAGAATGTATTCTTTTCATATATGTTCATATGCGCACTGGTTTTAATTCCAATACCATGTAGGGACCGTAAAGACACTCAAGTCAACCTCACCTCCTCGTGGTGCACCCAGGTAACCAATACATTGTGCTGGGCTAACGAGGCTATGGCTAAGGGAAGGAAAACCTTGAAAATAAACCCTAATGCACACGGCCAACAACCCTCCCAGCTCAAATAATGTTACAGAAACTAGAAGTGAATCTCAAAAGCCAGCTTGTGCTGGCTACAGGAAGGCAACTGCCCAGATACCAGTGGATGATGACATTATTTATTTGGACAGTATGATGTTTTTGGATCCAAGCCAAATGGAAGTTCGGAGGCTGACAACGTTGTTAACCAAGCCAAAAGTTAATGTAAATATAGGATGTTGGAATGTGAGAACGTTGTACTCTATAGGGAAATCAGCCCAGCTTGCAAGAGAAATGGATAAATATAAAATAGATGTCATGGGCATTAGTGAATGCAGATGGATGGGACAAGGAAAAGTCAGGATGAACACTGGAGAGTGTAATTTTTTCAGGGAGAGAAGACAACATACACAGACACGGAGTGAAAATAATGATGACAAAGAAAGCAGAACAAGCATTGATGGAATGGAAGCCTATCAGCAATAGAATTACTTATGCTAGATTCTTCTCCATGGAAAAGTATGTAAAGCTATCTATCATACAATTCTATGCACCAATGAATGAAGCCAATGTCGAAGATAAAGACAATTTCTACGAACAGCTCCAGACAGTTGTGGACAGTGTTCATAAGCATGACATACTCCTAGTAATGGGGATTTAAATACCAAAGTTGGAGAAGACAACGAAGGATATGAAAACATAATAGGAAGCCATGGCATAGGTGAAAGAAATGACAACGGAGAAAGACTCGTTGACTTCTGCGTACTTAATAATCTTTTGGTAACATAAACTGATACATAAACAGACATGGACATCTCCAGGAGGAAAGACAAAGAATCAAATAGACCATGTATTAGTGAGCAGGCAACACCGGACATCAGTAATGGACACTAGGGCCAGGAGAGGATCAGACATTGACCACCAGTTAGTTCGATAAACAATCAAGCTGAAACTAAGGAGAAAACAAAAGAACAAGGCGATCAGAAAGAAATTTGATATAATTAAGTTACAGCAACCAACTATTAAAGCCCAATCCTCACTAAAGTTGCACAACAAATATGATATATTACAAGACTATGACGAAACAGACGAAGAAGAAGTTGCGAAACAATGGCAGGACTTTGAGGTTGCATACAATGAAACAGCTCAAGAAGTACTGGGGTACAAAAAGAAAGGACAAAAACCATGGTTCAGCAAGGAGTCGTGGGAGGTAGTAGAAGAGAGAAAACAACTGAAGAACACCATCAAGCTGACAAAGTCAGACAGGATTAAGCAGAATTACATGGATAAATATAGGTGTAAAGACAAAGAAGTGAAGAAGAGCATGAGACAAGACAAGAGGAAGTGGGTTGACCACCTTGCCATGGAAGCAGAGGAAGAACACGTAATGGAAGAATTAAAGAAGTGTATGACAGTGCAAAAACCCTCAGTAATGACAAATGTAAGACAACAAATGCAGTGATAGACAAATGTGGAAATTTAATATCGGAAGGATTGGCCAGAAGGGAGCGATGGAAAGACCACTTTGAGGAAATCCTTAATAGACCTATCCCTGATGATGCTGTAACAGATGTAGAGATAGATCCGATCATAAATTAAATCAGCACTGACCCAATAACAAAAACAGAAATTAGAACAGCGCTAAGGAAGATGAAAAATAGGAAAGCAGATTAATAAAATACCAAAGAGAGATGACCTTACAGAGTGCAGGAATTCCTAGTAAAGTATTCAGAAGAGTACTCATTGACAGAATAAGAGATGGAGTTAACAGCAAGTTGAGAGACGAACAAGCAGGTTTCAGAAGTGGGAGAGGCACAGTAAAACAGATATTTATTTTGCGAAATATTATAGAATAGATAGTGGAATGGCAGGTAACTCTATACATCACGTTTGTGGACTTTGAAAAAGCGTTTGACTCGGTGCATCGAGAGAGTCTATGGAAAATTATGGAGAGCTATGGAATTCCACGCAAGATAATCCACATGGTTCAGATGTTATACGAAGATATTGAATGTGCAGTGTTAGACGAAGGTGAGAAATCTGAGTGGTTCAAGGTAAAAACTGGAGTTAAACAAGGAGATGTAATGTCCGGATTTATCTTCTTGATGGTAGTGGACTGGATAATGAGAAACACAACAGCAGGACATAAAACAGGGATAAGATGGAACTTCACGTCAAAACTAGAGGACCTAGACTTTGCCGACGACACAGCCCTCATGTCATCATGCTACACACACATGTCATCATGCTACACACACATGTCATCATGCTACACACACATGTCATCATGCTACACACACATGTCATCATGCTACACACACATGTCATCATGCTACACACACATGCAAACAAAGACAAGACAACTGAATCAATTTGCAGCAAGGACAGGACTAAGAATAAATAAAAAGAATACTCAAATATTGAGGATAAACAGCAAGTTCGAAAACAGAATACTAATTGATGATCAAGAGCTAAAGGAAGTGGACAAGTATAACTACCTGGTTGCTAACGTCAGTAAGCAAGGAGGAGGCGGTGATGACATTGCTAACAGAATTCGTAAAGCTAGGGTATACTTCATGAAGCTAAAGCAAATATGGACTTCAAATATATACACATTGAGATCTAAATTGAGGTTTTTTTAACACACTTGTTAAACCAGTGTTGTCATATGGAAGTGAAACATGGAAAATAAACACACACATATTTTTCAAGTGCTTAAGACAAATCCCTCAAATTTGATGGCCATACGTTGTATCAAATCGAGATATTCTTGCAAAAACAAAATTGAAGGCAATCAGCACCGAGGTCAAGTTAAGAAGATTTAACAAGATTTGCCATCCAAGCCAAAGGCCTAGATGGCAAGTGGACAAGGAAGCCATTGGCTTATCAAGAGTCCAACAATGTTCATCCACTTATAACCCGCCCTCCTGAGATATGTGTCAACTTCGTTTTTAAACATATTCACGCTGCTAGCAGTTACACAATCTGTAGACAATTTGTTCCATTTATTTATTGTCCTCTGTGAGAACGAGTGCTTCCTGATGTCCAATCTACATTGATCCTTCACTAATTTGACCTCATCTCCTCTAGTTCTGCTATCCTTCTTGAGTGAGAAAAACATATTTCTATCAATATTTTCATACCCATTCTATATCTTAAAAACTTCAATCTGATCTCCTCTTAACCTCCTTGTCTCTAGAGTTGTTAAACCACATTCTTTCAGGCGTTCTTCATAACTAAGGTCTCTCAGTCCTGGGATCATTTTAGTTGCTCTCCTTTGTATGCGTTCAAGCGTATCTATATCCTTCTTACGATATGGTCTCCATGCTTGTATACAGTATTCTAAATGAGGTCTAACTATTACTTTATACAGAGGTATAATTAACTTTTTTCCCTTGTATGTTATGTTTCTTCTAATCAATCCAAGAATTTGATTACCCTTTGAAGCTGCAATACCACACTGCTCTGAAACTTTCATATCAGCGCTTATTGTAACTCCTAAGTCCTTTTCTTTTACAGTAGTACCCAGAACAGTATCTCCCATTTTATAGTTTAGATCCAAGTTCCCATGTCTTGTATGTAGGCATTTACATTTCTCAAAATTGAACAACATCTGCCATTGTCAGACCATTTCACTAATCTGTCTAGATCATTTTGTAAATGTTGTTTATCACCATCAGTATTAACCTTTCTAAACAGTTTTGTGTCATCCGCAAATTTCAGTACGTTACTTGTTATACTGTTGTCCAAGTCATTGATATATGTTAAGAATAATATAGGTCCTAATACTGATCCTTGAGGGACCCCACTCAAAAATGATTTCCAATTTGAAACTTCCCATCTACTACAACTCGTTGTCTTCTGTCAGTCAGCCATTGTTCTATCCAGTCATTTATGCTATCCCCGATACCATGGGCTTTTAATTTAAGTAGTAATCTTTGATGTGGCACTGTCAAAAGCTTTCTGAAAATCTAAGTAGATAATATCTACTGGCGATCCTACGTCTATCCACTTAGTGATTTCTTCCAAAAAACATAACATATTTGTTAAGCATGACCTCGCTTAAAGGAATCCATTTTGAGATGAATTTAATAATTTATGCTTAACGGGGAAGTCCACCATATGGTCTTTAATTAACCTTTCTAATAATTTACAAATCACTGACGTTAACCTTACTGGTCTGTAATTCTCTGACTTATTTCTCGAACCCTTTTTAAATAATGGTATGATGTTTGCTTCTTTCCATTCAAACGGAACAACTCCCTCTTTTCATGACAAGTTGAATACTCTTGCAAGTGGTATACTGATTTGTTCTACTGTTTCCATTAGTAATTTTGGAGGAATCCCATCCATGATTTATTATCCTTCATTGCCTTTATTTTCTTGGCTACCATTTCTGGAGTTACAACTAATGGTCGTAAATAGTCAGATTTAGCCTCCTGAAATTTAGCATCAGTAACGGGTACTAAACTAATATCTTCTTTGGTAAACACTGAACTGAAGTAACCATTTAGGTCTTCCGCCATTACAAACCCCTGTGATATTATATTTCCAGCACTGTCTTCTAGAGGTCCAACCTTGTCTTGTACATTTTGTTTACTCCTGACATTACATTACATCCTAGTTTTTGCTCATAGCTTCTTTTAGATTGTCTGATTTCAGTTGAAGCTGCATTAAGTGCCTCTTTGTAATTTGCATAGTCTTCTTCCTTTCTGGTACGCCTATAAACCCTCCACATAGTTTGTTTTAACACTATTTTTCTAATAGCCTCTTTTGACAAGTGTTTCTTTCTACACTGTTTTCCTTGTTTTTGGAAGGGAACAAATTTATCAATGATACTCTCAATTTCATATTTTAGAATATTCCAACATTCAATTGCGGTCTTATTCATCAGCATGTTATTCCAATCTAGCTTTGCTAGAAAGAAGATGGAAGTGGGTAGGACATATCCTACGAATGGACAAGAATAGCACATGTGAGACGGTGTTGACCTGGACGCCCGAAGGTAGAAGAAAGGTTGGTCGACCAAAGACAACATGGCGATCAACTATTGAAAATGAAAGACGCATACTGGGGTGGAACAGCTGGAAGCCAGACGTGTAGCAGCTGACAGAGCGAGCTGGAGGAGATGCACTTCGGCCTTATGGGCCACTGGGCTCGAAGAGGATAGGTGAGTGAGGTGCATGTAGGAGCAATATAAGCTTGGAGTATGTATATTAAAACGTGTTACTGTCATGCATGTAGGAACGTGTGCTCTGAGAAATCTTTCGGATGGGACTGTACTGTACAAGGGCTCTGTATCTGGTCTGCTTTGTAGAGCTCACATTCCTGTTATTGCTATCCTATATATGTAACACATTGTGACTTGGCCAAATTGTTCCATTTTATCATATGTTCCTTATATCCATCCGGAGACCATTTATCATAACACTACAGGGCAGAACAGGGACTTTAAGGTTGTTCTTTTAAATGGTTGTTCTTTACATCAGGAATCAATATGTGCACTTCCAGAAAACTGGGCTAAAAGAATTGGGACAAATTATGTCCCTATAACTTCACTATACATGTAGCAGCGACAGCAAGTGACATTGCAATTTGGATTTATTGTTATAACATAATTTAATCCAATATATCTTTCAAATTTTTTTTTATATTTCAACATTTGTAAGCTTTAGGGGCACCAAAACATCACAGGGAGTGACACCTGGATGCCTCCTTACCTGGGGCAAGACGTCTTCCTCCTTTGATCGACTGTAGACAGGGACCTTCTGGGGTACGCCACCCACGATGTTCACCGTATAGCTGGTTATGAAGCTGCAGCAACAAACAGTAATAAAATTCTTGGGTTGATTAGGAGAAATATAACATATAAGGAAAAAGAGCTAATTATACCTCTGTATAAAGCAATAGTTAGGACTATTTTAGAATACTGTATACAAGCTTGGAGACCATATCGTAAGAAAGATATAGATATGCTTGAACGAATACATAGAGAGCAACTAAAATTATTCCAGAACTGAGATACTTTAGTTACGAAGAATACCTAAAACAATGTGCTTTAACAACCCTAGAGACAAGGAGGTTACTAGGAGATCAAATTGAAGTTTTTAAAATACTGAATGGGTATAAAAATATTTTTAAAAAGAATTTTTTTTTCTCACTCAAGACAGATAGCAGAACTAGAAGACATGAAGTAACATTATCAAAGGAACAGTGTTGACTGGATATCAGGAAGTAATCATTCTCACAGAGGACAACAGATGAATGGAGCAAATTATCTAGAGATTATGTAAATGCTAGCAGTGTGAATAAGCTTAACTACAAGGTTGCCCATATCCTAGGAGGGCGGGTTACACATAGAGGAAAAATGTTGTACTCTCAATAAGGCAATGCCTCCCTTGTCCACTTGCCATCTGGGCCTTAGGGAAATTGGTCTGAATTAACAGGAGCTATATCTTGTCACCTGTCCCCTGTTTGTGGTGTTTAACAATTGTCCACTTGCCATCTGGGCCTTTTGTTAAACACCACAGACAGACAGACATATCTCCTCTTAAGTCAGAACAATTTCCCTAAGAGGAGATGACATCATCTCCTCTTAGGGAAATTAGTTTGAATTGAGAAGAGTGAAAACAGTTGAATTGAGGAAGGAGATTGAGAAGGACCTTTAACATGATTGAACAATATTTAACCTCAGACGTCCTGTTTCTTGCAACATGAAACTTTCAATTACCATATTTTACCCAATAAACTTACAGTACACTTGATAAAAAATAAGGCAGTAGAAAATGTCAAGAAATCTGTTTTTATAACCATACACCAACATTTTTCTCTCTAAACAGTAAGGTAACTATTTAACACTAGTGGTGTCACTTGGTGACTATTGTAGAACAACTGAAAAATGGTGCTAACTGTTTAAAACCAGATGGAGACACTTTTCATTTGTTCTATTCTACACTACCCCCCCAGTAGTCAAATTATGGATCCTGCTGATTAAAAAGGGGGTGTATGCAAATTAGGGCATGTACTCTTAATAGGTCGAATATGGTACATCGACCTGTGGCACTTGGGGAAGATAAAAAAAATAAGCAAAGAATTAGATCAATCAATGTGACGAGTCTGATGATCAACAAACTAGATTTTGGTAGGGTTTGTGTTGGCGAAACTGTGTATAACATCAAAGACAGACAAGACAGATTCCCTACCTTACAGGTCGGTCCTCAGGTATCGAGTCTGTCGTTACTGGGGTGCCACTTGAGGGGTCACAACCCCATGGCTTGTCCTGCTCACAGAAATAAAATCAATATTAGCATAAGTTATGTCATTCCACAGTAATATTTTTTCAACATTGCAGCATCGATTAACATACATTTTCTTCTTCTTCTTCTTTCATTACAACTCATGCTGTATCGAGATTGACTTATCGAGGGTCCAACATTTTTTCATGCATGCGTAACCCGCCCTCCTGCGATATGTGTAAACTTTGGTTTTAAACATATTCACGCTGTTAGCATTGACTCAATCTGTAGATAATATATTCCATTCATTTATTGACCTCTGTGATAACAAGTACTTCCTGATATCCAATCTATACTGATCCTTCACTAACGTTACCTCATGTCCTCTAGTTCTACTATTTTTCTTGTGTGAGGAAAAATATTTCTATCAATATTTTCATACCCATTCAATATCTTAAACACTTTAATTTGATCTCCTCTTAACCTCATTGTCTGTAGGGTTGTTAAACCACATTCTTTCAGTCGTGCTTCATAACTAAGGTCTCTCGGTTCTCAGGAATCATTTTAGTTGCTCTCCTCCATATTCGTTCAAGAGTATTTATATCCTTTTATGATAATAAAATATTATGGTCTCCAAGCTTGTATACAGTATTCTAAATGAGGCCTAATCACATATCACGTGGCTAGAGTATTGTCGAGTTGGGTGCATTCGCACCACTGGTGGGTTACAAATATAGACCACCACTTTGTGACTCCACAACAGTTTGCAAATTCCCCCTCCTGTATGGGATCTTTTACTTCCCCTGGCATAGAAGGAACCAGGTAGAAGGAACCCATTGCTTTTAATGTGTTATCTGAAAGACACATACTGCGTTCGATCTAATAAGCATAGTGCACGTGAAAAAAATTGGACCATGATAAAATATCAACGAATCTGTTCTTATAAGCGTACACCAAAATTTTTTTCTCTAGACAATAACATAACTGTTTAACACTAGTAGTGTCATTTAGTGACTAGTGTAGAACAACTGAACACCCGACTGTTGATCGAGGGGATGGTGGTTCGATTCCAACCAGGGTTGAAAAAAATCATGATTTTTATTTTAAAAATCAGATTTTTTAAATTTAAATCAGATTTTTTATTTATTTGATTTTTTTTATTATTAAACAACTGAGTCAACATACTGAATTGGTAACAACTAGCACAAGCTATAAGTGGACTTTAACTCAGGGCTTCTGACTTGAAAAGATACTTCCTCTGGAAGACAAGTTTGTGTGGCTTCACTGCATTCAGAAAGGGAATAGCTCAAACATACACAATGTCATAAAATATTTGACTATCAGGCTATCTGGTGACAATACAGCTACACAAGTGTGCGCACTTTGTGTTTTGTATTAAAAACATACAAAACTTTGTTGATCTCGATGCTTGTAAACAATTATTTGTGTTAAATTCATATAAATCAACGATTAAAAAAACGGAAGTAAAAAAAATCATAAATCAATGATTTTTTTGGAGCGATTTAAATCATGATTTAAATCAAATGATTTAAATCAAACAACCCTAATTCCAACTGCTGCCATTTCGTAGCTTGGGCAATTTCATTCCCACTTTGTATCTGTATCACTGTATCTTTCGGAAAAGACATTCATCCTTTCTATCTGGTGCTGTGCCAGGGGAAGTAAAAGATCCCACACAGGGGGTAAATGTGTAACCTGTCGAGGACTCAAAGAGTACTGGTCTCTATCACTGACCCACTGATTCTAGCTCCCTCTGGTGGAGCTGCTTCGTGGTCGGGCGCATGAGAGGCACCGAGCAGGCAGTGTGGACAGTAATTCTGTAGATGACTGCATCCACTATTAGTGCACTCACACCAGAAGGCAAAGATGAACCTACACTAGTACAGGAAGTCTGCATATAACGCATACGCTGTAGATGTTACAGACTGCATCCAACTGTGTTTAAACTAAAAACAGTAGGAACAGTTGCTATGCTTACAGTGGGCGCCTATCAAAAACAATTTCGCTTTATAAACACTCACACCAGAAGGCAAAGATGAACCTACACTAGTACAGGAAGTCTGCATATAACGCATACGCTGTAGATGTTACAGACTGCATCCAACTGTGTTTAAACTAAAAACAGTAGGAACAGTTGCTATGCTTACAGTGGGCGCCTATCAAAAACAATTTCGCTTTATAAACACTTCAACTTGAGGGTAACATCTGATACCAGGATGTGGAAGGTAAACAGCTGTCGGCCTATGTTGCCAACAACCACAGCTAACAAATACAGGACATGTTGAGATCCATCACTCAACGTAGACACATCATGCTGTCTTACATGTTACATGTCTGGTTTATGTTAGACCAGCTACGACAGCCCATATACACTGCCCACAGTAGAAACTCAGTAATGCGAAAGCCAATCAATAATCTGGAAACCTCGTCATTTGGACATCATTTCACGGGAAAAAAAATTCCAAACGTTAATATACCATGTTAACTGTATGATATGTTTATCCGGAAAACTCATGCACATGCATTGCAGACCAAGGTGTCTAGATTAATGGTTAATTAATAGACCCTGTTAATTGGATGATTAGTATATCTGGGAAAATTTTTAATCCAGACATGCATTGTGAACCAAGGGGTCCAGATTAATGAGGCACCACTTCAAGAGGGGTGGTTGGGTATATACCCAGAGCCAGGTGGCTGGGTATGTTAACCCTGTACCACAAGCCCCCCCAGCTAGACACACCCTATACAAATAGATTGCCAAGGTATTCTAGCAAAGCTAGCCCAACATGCATACATATAATTAACCATGGTACCCTGTAAAATCTGGTAGATCTGTATTGATATAGTATACTAATATTATATTACACTCATCCAGAAATGTGTCATGTAACCTGTTAATGGAACCAACAAAGTGTGTGCAAATAAGCTTTTAACTGAAACATCAAAGTAAAATACACATACCGACCCACCCACCGACCCCCCGACAAACACACACACATGCATGTATATATACATATATATATATACAAATATATATATATATATATACATGCATCTAAAATATATATACATATATATACATATATATATATATGTTTATGTATTGCTCTGCTTATATACATATATATATATAAGCATATATATATATATATATATATATATATATATATATATATATATATATATATATATATATATATATATATATATATATAAGCAGTGCATTAGATGAAAGGTTGAGAAAAACTGTGTATGTATCTGTACTTTAACTGACAAAGTAATGTCCTATAGGTTTGCCGTCCTATACATGGACACGTATCATGCCAATGTTCATAGTGGTTCAGTCGGCCATTACTACAATGCATTGACATTCCTGAAGTCTATTAACCTCTCTAGTATGGCACTATGACTGAATTGCCATGTCCGCAGCATAGAGAGAAACCAGCACACATATGCAGTGAGATAAACGACAAGTAGAGTAACATTTCACTAACCTGTTTGTTCCAGTGACACTGCCATGCAACACAATCTCCACTTATCCCCAAACATACAATATTATTATCGTTCAAACCTCTGATCTAATCCACAGTATCAATTTAGCACAGTACAGACAATATGTTTAAAACTAGTCACACACACACAAACACGCACACACAGCCACATGGTGTTTATGTTGTCCTGTCGAACCCACATAGACCAAGATGAGGAACTTTGGACTTACCAGCATTAACTATGGAATACAGCCAAGACTGGCTGCATCAACTGTTCAGGTCACACACAGCAAGATCTATGTCAACCAAAACGTCCCGGGTTCCTACTGCCCCTGTGTCTCCCTCTCTATCCCTGCCTTGTGGACCTATCCTGGTAGGCAGGCTAGGAGGAAGTTTGGTAGCCAGTTATGACCCCCAACAGTCACATTGCTATAAATAGACAATGAGGACATGTGTTGACTTGACATAGATTTTTATTGATATGGACAAGATTGAACAGTTTCTCTGCATGGGAAGTGTGTGGTATAGTACAGAGATCAATGTGAACAATTCAGTTGCTATACCATGACCCCGTTTAGTAAAGTGGAACAGCGTGACAACATGGGGTCAGTGGTATATTTGGGGGAGCACATAGCTCGAGGTCCCATCTTTTGCTCTTACAATTAAATATGGACAGACATGGCAAAAAGAACTTGCAGCAAACAGGACAAAGTTCTGGCGATGTTGCTGCTACATACGCATTCAAGAACCTGATTAGACTGCTGGAAACAGTACAACTGAAGCTCTTTCATATTGTCCACCAAAATAAAATCACCTCGCCATCAAGGTTACTAGCTGTGACCCTTGGTTCGGCTTAATAGTGAAGTTCAACTACAGTTGTTGCTCTCCACTTTGTCTCTGAAATCCAGGGTGAGGCTGGCATTGATACTGGTCCTCGACTTTTTTTTTTTCCATCACTAGTCCTGTTTCACTGTTCTCTCCACTCCCCCTATCCCTCACTCTCGTTCTCCACTCCCCTCCCACTTCTGCCAAATCTCTCTTCAAACAGTCCTCCCATCTCAACCTCGGTCTTCCTCTTCTCCTTCTACCCTTCACACTGAGTGCAAGCACTCTCTTCATCAACCGTTTCCCTTCCATTCATTCCACATGTCTAGCCCATTTTAACCAACTTCACACCAGCTTCCTCCTACATTATAAGACATAAATTCTGCGGCACACTTAGCAGGCTCATGTTTACTGAATGACTTAGAAATGACTACATTAAATTGTTGAATAGACGACTATACTTTACCTATACTGAAACCTATCACAAGTCGGCTGTGACGTAATCATAAAGGAAGATCAGTAAATACAGCAGCCACTGAAAGACTAATCAACGTACATACATATCTGTGGAATATTACCTGGAAATTGGGTCCTCCACAAATAATAGTGAAAAAGGTCACACCCATCGACACAAGTCAGCAAACCAAGTGACAAGCCAAAGTTAACCAGTTAGTTGACCTCATATCAAAAGTTTTTATACAGAACACCCATTGTTAAGGTACATATAATTACGTGACAATGACTGAATAAGTCAGTCTGACATGTTCTCAGGGTCCAGTGTCTGCATTATTACAACGTCTAAGTGCAATTTGTTAACTACAATATGTGTGCGTGCGTGCGTGCGTGCGTGCGTGCGTGCGTGCGTGCGTGCGTGCGTGCGTGCGTGCGTGCGTGCGTGTTTGTGGCATGTGCAAGCTGAAACTAGATAAATAGATTTGTTGTGTGTGAAAGCAAGTACATATTTGCTAACTGCATGAAAGATTGCAACCTTTTACTTCATTAACTGGCAGTGTCCATAAGTCAGGATTTAATGCCAAAGCCAACCTGTTTGTCGATTAAGATCCTTGTGTGTCTTTAATGTGCCAGTACAGGGGTGAGATTTAGCAAGTCATGGAAGGTAGCCAGTCGGGCTACCAAACTTGCAAAGTGAAGCAGCCCGACAGCTTCTTTGGTAGCCCACTTGCTGATCAATACTTTGATGATAGAAAGTATATACTTTGAAGATAGAATGTATGAGCGACATCAACGACAAATAAAAAACATCAAAAACAAACAGTTTTGAAACATTTATTTTTAAGGCAGGATGAATAGAATGTGATACACATGTTATACACAGGTTGTTTTTCTTTCATAACATGGTACACCAATAGACTCAGGGGTGGGTTCAATTACACATAATTATATCAATTACAATTACATTTCAATTTTTAGTTCAATTACAATTACAATTACACTCATAATTTTTCAGTTCAATTACAATTACACTGTTTGAATTTCAATTACAATTACATTATGCGGAACCAAATATATTCAGCATTTGTTAATTATATAGTTTTGCACTTTTGCTGAATTTCAATATTTTGTACACAATTGATAAACAAATATAACGGTAATGATTGTAAATTGTTGAAGAATTGTGGCTTGAATTTTGAATTGTACTAAATAAAAAGACAGCCGTTTAAACATATTTTTATTATATAAATATATATTTTTAATCTGGTATATAGACATTAATAAATTATATATATATATACATTGATGTATTTATACTCTTTCAAATCAATCTAGGTACTTGTCTTAACAGAGGGTACATAATTTTTGTATATATATTAGACAATGTCCACAAGGCTTCACCTCCTGTAGTTGCATAATTTGTCTTGGAAAGGAAAGCATGCTGTGTGTCTGTGGCTGTAGCAGTGCTAATTATTGTTTGCTGAGAGGGTGGATTAGCACCTGTCCATGGCCCTGTGTACTCTAAGGGTCTCTAACCAGACTGCAAACTGGTACAGTATTAAACAATGGTAGCCCAGACTGTCTCACTTGAGTCAACATACTGAATTGGTAACAACTAGCACAAGCTCTAAGTGGACTTTCACTCAGGGCTTCTGACTTGAAAAGATACTTCCTCTGGAAGACAACTTTGTGTAGCTTCACTGCATTCAAAAAGGGAATAGCTCAGACATACACAATGTCATAAAATATTTGACTGTCAGGCTATCTGGTGTCAATACAGCTACACAAGTGTGCACACTTTGTGCTTTTGTATTAAAAGACATACAAAACTCTGTTGATCTCAATGCTTGTAAACAATTATTTGTGCTAAATTCATATAAATTAGCGATTACAAAAATCGGAAGTAAAAAAAAATCATTAATCAATAATTTTTTTGGAGTGATTTAAATCAATGATTTAAATAAAATGATTTAAATCAAACAACCCTGAACCTGTATGAGACTTAAATTATATTTTATTGACAGTTTGTTCAGGTAGTTTGTGATATGAAACGTACTGTAATTGATTGTAATTGAAATAAATTTTCAATTATACAAAATATAACAATTACAATTACAATTACAGCACAAATTTGAAACCATAATCAATTACAATTACAATTATACAATTTTGCTGTAATCAATTACAATTACAATTACGTAATTGGACCCAGCCCTGCCAATAGTCTACGTGAAAAGTCTCCAAGCGTCACAGGGCATCGGATCCTGTGAACTGAACAGTTTTGCTGATTTTTTACAGGACCTGATTTTATCCTAGCCTAGAGAAACTTTAAGCAGGTTCCCGATTAATTCACCAGAAGCACTCCGCGCACCATGGAGATAATTATAACTAAGTATGATCGAGATAGCGTATGTTTTTATGTATGTATGTTCACATTTTCCTCCTAGACGGCTTGCACCTCGGGCGCCAAACTTTCAGGGATTAATCTATGACCCCACAAATTAAACGTAACGCCTTTATTTTTTCAAAATACCCTATATCAAGGGCTCTGGGTGGTTTTTATGGTAAATCAAATGTTCGCTGCATAAAACGTTAACTTCCAACAATCGCAGAAGCTGCGCGCGCTGCGGCGAATACTTCGATACGTAAACCGTTTGAGAGTACGTAGCGCCATCTGGGCGGTTTATATTAATTATAGTAGAAATCATGCACCCACCCAATACACAATAAAAACACAGTAGAAAGCAGATATTCTACTATTCTACAACCAACACAAGCATCCATGGGTCTACATGCAGGCAACCTTCAACATTTTGAACATGCACCGAGTATTGCATCATGTGCGTGACGTGGTTGTTTCTAGTAATACGTTCGAGCATATTGATGGCATATTGGCCTGAGGCATTTGGTAAACATTGCTATCATGACTGTCACGTATGAACTACCACGTTATCCTGTCCTGAGGACAGGCATTTTTGCTAGTATATATATATAAGTGGCGCCACGCGGCACCTAGACTATTAACATGACCAGTTATTATTTCAGTATAGAATGACCGTTCAGTTACATGTTGAGCGTCAATGTGGTTGATTAAAAATACAATGAATGCTCCCTATTGACATCGCTTCGGCTACAAATCGCAATATTTCTTGCAATGTCAAACGTGTCACAAAAACACTATTTATGGTTAACATAAATGCGCTATAGGCAGGACAACACTTCTGAGATGTTTATTAACATTCCGTTTGTTTTTGCTGGGTGTAAAATAATGCAGCTCCGTAAACATTTCTAGTAGCCATGCGGGCTACTGTTGTCAAAAATTTAAGTCGCCCGAAGCCATTTTTGGGCGCTATTGGCGACCGTTAAATCTCACCCCTGCAGTACCTAAGCTACTTCAGTTTACAGACTGTATATGTGTTTGACCTGGTAAATTACGTGATAGCAACCAACAGTGCTTAGTCGGTGTGAACAGACTATTCACTTGCACAAAGGCCAAATGCAAAGTTTTGACAACTACTTATTTATTATACAAATGACTGGCTCAGGGTAACAGCCACAGAACAAAATGGCAAGGTTAGGTCATGTTTGCAGATATCAATCTCTTCTGATACTTTACAAATGTTCCCATGTGACTTTATACATTAGTAACTATAGATCTAATAGCAACAGGCACTGACAAATGTTCCCATGTGACTTTATACATTAGTAACTATAGATCTAATAGCAACAGGCACTGACATTATACATTAGTAACTATAGATCTAATAGTAACAGGCACTGACATTATACATTAATAACTATAGATCTAATAGCAACAGGCATAGGTTGGTCACACACCATGTCTAGTTCAAACCCAGGATCAAGGCCCAGTACTGAGGCTCTTAGTAAATCTGTCAGGTTCTACAGTGTGTGTGTGTGTGTGATAAGGTAACAATTCAAGGCTTTATAAAATTATTTCTGATATTTATCTAATCCTAATTAAGATGTCTTAAAATAAATACAAATATTTGTGTATGTTTATCTGTCTTTTAACCACATTTTATTTTAGCTTTTCAATTTATTTTAAATTATTTAGCGTTGTCTTCTAGCGCCTTTGAGCAGGTTTTTAACCCGGATACATGGTGCATTATAAATAGATAATAATAAATAATAATAATATACACGACATATCAAAGTATTAAGTTAATATTAAGTACTTGTATTTATCTTTGTAACCATACTGGCATTTAAGAAAGGTTGCCTCATACTAACAACCAAGCAGAACTGCCTGGGCTAAATCCCCACAATCCCTCTCAATTAGCATAACTCCCTCAAGTGGAATATTATTACAGGGTTACAAATCATGCAGGAACTGCTGAGTCTAGTCTGGAACCTTTATATGGGCAGTTCCCCAGCATTGTACACATGCATTTTGGATACATTAGCCATGAATAGCAACACTGAATGATGGGTTACAAATTATTAATGGTTTGTCGCCAACTATTATAGGAACCAACTATGATGATCATCATAATTTACAGTTATTCTAAATGAACATCATAATTTACAGTCATTCTAAAAGATCGTCATAATTTACAGTCATTCTAAACGATCATCATAGTTTACAGTCATTCTAAATGATCATCATAATTTACAGTCATTCTAAGCGATCATCATAATTTACAGTCATTCTAAACGATCATCATAATTTACAGTCATTCTAAATGATCATCATAATTTACAGTCATTCTAAATGATCATCATAATTTACAGTCATTCTAGGTATACGACGACAAACGAATGCGAGAAACATGCATGTTGTTGCACTAATTCACACAAACTACAAATTTCCACCTAAGAAAGGTTATGTCCAAATCTCTTCCGTGATGTCAGAGGGTATACTGGAAACGTTGTGTTGTATGCCCAATTACCCATAGGGAAGGGGTTGATTTGCCGTAAACACTTAATAAAACTGTGTAACTGTGAAACCGTATTTGCCTCATTTGAATCAGTTTCTAAAAATGCCATGTTGGTTTACCAGAAAGTGAAACCAAAACACAATTTTATAAAAATGAATTAGACAGTGGCTAATGACACCAGTTTTAATGGGCTACCAAGCTCTGGACAATCCTTAATTTAATTAGTCTCTGACAGCTGTGCCTGATGTTGTTGCTTCATAATTACCTTAGTAAGCTACTTCACTGGAGACAACAGCAGCTCTCTGGGGTGTCTACTGAGGACTACACAAGACAAGACATCCTGTTGCCTGCTGACAAGTGACATACAATGTCACCCATTAGGAAGTATTTAGGACAACTCATAGTGTGTGTGTGTAACTCCAGCCAATAATACACAACAAAAACTCCAGCTGGTGATCTCCAGTTTCAGATTACTCCAGCAGCAATTTGAACTGGTGTCTCCAGACCATTGGGGAGCAACTCAAAAACCAGAAGTATCCAAAATATAACCTGTAATCTTGACATAATTACAGGGTTTCAATTTAATACCTGTTAGTTGTATGACGATAAGGGGCTGTTTATTGTTGACATTCCCCCCTCCCTACAATGTGTACTAAAGGAAGGTCGAGGCCTGTGTACTAATTTTTTTAAATGTCGGTCGCATGAGAAATTTTATTACCATTGTGTCATGCAGCCCCACATAGTGGACTGCTACATAACTATTTAAAAAAAAAATCATGTAATCATTTATGGCACGGCACTGTAACACCGCACGACATCTTGGAAATTCACAACTCCATGGAAAACAATTATCAATGAACAAAATGATACCGTGATACAATGATGTAAATTAGTATATAGTTTTATAATAATGTCAATTACAATCGCATTTTCCCTGGAGGCTGCATGTAATAATCTGATAATTTGATTACCAAAATAATCATGATTTTATCTTTTCAATGAAAGCTGGCACATCCTTGGGGGCAATGATCAAAAACTTGCTTTCACTCTACTAGTTGTCTCTATGACAACTGCTCAGAGATTCCACATTTTATATCTGGGTGTGATCAGCCCCTGTTAGATATCTATCAATTCATGAACACATTTGGTCTGTTGATTGATACGCCTGTGGCTTCATTTTCTACATAATTATTATGCTACATGGAGCCTTTCGATTTGGGTGGGAATCTTGCTAAATGTTGCTGGTAGTATGCAATGAACACCAGTACTCCCTAGATTAGGCCATATCCATGAGACACATGAAGACTTCTTTCATTGAGCTATGTTCCACACCCAGTAGACTGGAGATCCAGTACGAGATAATACGAATCAATGCCAACAACACATACACACAACAGTGTAGCTTCAAATGTCCTCACCACAGTGCAAGGAGCTGGGTGGGAGGACTTCAGCAGGTAGATAACCATCACAAGCTTGATAAGCACCAGAGGATAGATAGCACCAAAGAAATGGGTAACACATTCTTGAAAACTGTTAACAATGCGTAGGAGCTGAACATATCTATCACGAACATCATGGATGGGTGCAATAAAAAAAATTGAGCCATGGAAAAATGTCAAGGAATCTGTTCTTATAAGCGTACACCAAAATTAGTTTTCTAGACAATAAGATAATTGTTTAACACTAGTGGTGTGAGTGTGTCATTTGGTGACTAACATAGAACAACTGAAAAGTGGTGCCAACTGTTTAACACCAGCTGGCGATACTTTTCTGTTGCTCCACACTAGTCAAATTACAATTATGGATACTGCTGATAAAAAAGGGGCGTATGTTAATTAGGACATGTATGCTTAATAGGTCGAATACGGTATTTACAATATTGCTAAAACTATTTTCCTTCATAATATTACTTCATGAATTCGGCTACACAATATCGTAATTGTAGCCGTGACTCTGTCATAATCAGAATGATTGTTCTAATGGTAATCATATAGACATTGCTTAACCAGAATGTAAGACAATTTCGTTAAAGTCATAGATTCGCTCCCATTAACAAATAATTTGAGAATATACTGCAATTTTCACTGGCTGATTGATAGGCATGCCATAATATACTGTACAGCAGATTAAATTATTATTGTGTATTTTCGATTATATAAGGAAATGAAAGATCACACTAGGAAAACATTTTTCATAGGTATTTTTGAAATGTTATAAAATACTAATAAATATCAGTGTCACAATATTCAGCAATTAAACAGTCGTCATTCAGACTGTAAAAGATGATGTTATTCGGCAAGCATGGACGACTGGTTCTTTTTTTAATGCATTTTTTAATTCCTGCTTATAAAATTTCTAACAGTAATAATTACTACATTAAAACATGAAGTATAACATTATTAATTTAGACATAATTTGAGATCAATAAGTTGAGAGAATTGAGGCATTTTACTTATATGAAACATCATTTATAGCTCCGTACAACTTAGCCAATGAAAATAGGCGTACATTACCTTTAAGAAGTTGCTTTGAGTTATGGTTATTGATTGATTGTTAATGTCAGCAGATGATCATTAAATTGGTTTGGTATAGTTCCATGTTTTGGATTACATAATTACAGATTCTTCGGGGGAACCATGCACATATTTGAAAAAATAAACCAGATATATCATTATATTGCAATAGTTTTGAAAGAATGTAAAATACTTGCAATACTGCCATAAGTGTTGCAAATACTTTGCAGCTCAGTACTCAAAATTAAGCATTGCAATACTGGAACTTTCCAATAGTATTGTGTCATCCCTTGGGCACACATCATGATATTATATTTCCGTGTTCATAACATGCAAATTAATTTGATAATAAAGTGACAGTCTGCCCCAATAGTTTTCGGCAGACAGATAATGTATGCAACGCACACAAACAAATCTAAATCAACCAGGAAGGTATGAAATATTATACATTACAGCAAACTGTCCGCCTGTTGCAAAGGAAGGAATTAATACATATGACCTGTTACGCGGAGGCCATGTTGTATAAGGTTCCATTCACATGGGCAGTGTAGAACAGGAATGTGATACAGGCAAAACCTGTTTTAATGACATCTCTTTGACAGATTTACACTAAGTTAAAACTAACATAATTGCAACCAGCACATGGTTGTACAGTGACAGTTCAATAGATAATATAATATTACCAGGTACTTTAATTGTCAGTTAACATTCCTACAAAAAACTTCTATAGTTCTATAATTTTGTTTAATTTGAACTACACATTCTTATAACTCAAAAGACCACAAATCAATGTCCAGAAGATATTTTTGATTAATCAGTTTGGAAAATTAAATACACTGTACCCTAGTAGTATATTTATTTATTTTCTTAGTCAGTAAATATTACATGTAAATCTCATTCAGACAGAGTGTGATTTCATACAGACAATTTGTCACTGCGCTGCAGGCATTTACACAGAGAGACGTCAGACAAACAGAGAATAGAGAGAACTGCTTGGGCTGTCAGACAAACAGAGAATAGTAGAGAGAACTGCATGGGTTGTCAGACAAACAGAGAATAGAGAGAACTGCATGGGTTGTCAGACAAACAGAGAATAGAGAGAACTGCATGGGTTGTCAGACAAACAGAGAATAGAGAGAACTGCATGGGCTGTCAGACAGACAGAGAATAAAGAGAACTGCATGGGTTGTCAGACAAACAGAGAAAATAGAGAGAACTACATGGGTTGTCAGACAAACAGAGAGAATAGAGAGAACCGCATACATTGTCAGACAAACAGAGAGAATAAAGAGAACTGCATGGGTTTTCAGACAAACGTAGAGAATAGAGAGAACTGCATGGGTTGTCAGACAAACAGAGAGAACTGCATGGGTTGTCAGACAAACAGAGAATAGTAGAGAGAACTGCATGGGTTGTCAGACAAACAGAGAATAGAGAGAACTGCATGGGTTGTCAGACAAACAGAGAATAGAGAGAACTGCATGGGCTGTCAGACAGACAGAGAATAAAGAGAACTGCATGGGTTGTCAGACAAACAGAGAAAATAGAGAGAACTACATGGGTTGTCAGACAAACAGAGAGAATAGAGAGAACCGCATACGTTGTCAGACAAACAGAGAGAATAGAGAGAACTGCATGGGTTTTCAGACAAACGTAGAGAATAGAGAGAACTGCATGGGTTGTCAGACAAACAGAGAGAATAGAGAGAACTGCATGGGTTGTCAGACAAACAGAGAGAATAGAGAGAACTGCATGGGTTGTCAGATAAACGTAGAGAATAGAGAGAACTGCATGAGTTGTCAGACAAACAGAGAGAATAGAGAGAACTGCATGGGTTGTCAGACAAACAGAAAATAGAGAGAACTGCATGGGCTGTCAGACAAACAGAGAATAAAGAGAACTGCATTGGTTGTCAGACAAACAGAGAAAATAGAGAGAACTACATGGGTTGTCAGACAAACAGAGAGAATAGAGAGAACTGCATAGGTTGTCAGACAAACAGAGAGAATAGAGAGAACTACATGGGTTGTCAGACAAACAGAGAGAATAGAGAGAACTGCATAGGTTGTCAGACAAACAGAGAGAATAGAGAGAACTGCATGGGTTGCATGCATGTACTTATTGAATGAGACATCAAATTAGCAGGAGGAAGTAGAGCTGGATGGGCCATACTCTCAGGAAGCCAACACAACACATCAGGAGACAGGCTCTCACGTGGAACCCTCAGGACAAAAGGAAAGGGCTGAGAAACAGCTGTTGCAGAGAAGTAGAAATGGCAAAAGAATGATGCAGATGGAAAAACTGGAAACGCAAGCCTATAACCATGACGTCCAATGGAAAGTCCCTAGTCATCAATGGTTTATGCTCTGCCTGGGAGTGATAAGACCTGTATTAACATGCAGCATGTCATATGTCAATACACAAGAGAACATGTCTTTATTGGCTGGATATCACTACCTAATCAAATGGCAATGTATTTACAGATTTCCGCATAGATCTTGCAGTCTGGGAGTGAAAAGGCAAGTATTAACATGCAACATGCCAGATGTCATTACACACTAGAAAACTAGACTTTTTGGCTAGACATCTCTACATAATCAAATGGCAATGTACCTACAGATTCACTTCAAGTTCAGTTGTGATATCAGAATTCAGGATGAGATTTACTGAAAAATTGGTTATGAATGAAAATACAAAAACGTGGTAAAAATTGTGATACTGGAGGGCTGTAAAGCCACCGGCCATACGGGCTGACAACCTGACTGACTGCAAAAGTACCAGCCATTGGCCGCCGGGCTAATGTTTGCTTGCAGCTTTGACACTGTCACACAATGTACGAGACCGCATCATAACCATAGAATTGCATGACACCATGGATCAATAAATTTGATTTGTGGCCTCATTACTACTAGTAACAAACGACTAGAGTCTTTGATGTTTTCCTACAGCTGTTTCTTTACTCATCCTTTTCTTCGGCAACATAATATTCCATCAACTACATGTGATTCATATAATTATAACATATGCCTCTGGCTATGTATGTCTGGTTGTAAGCTCACACGTAATATACATTTCCGCTACCTCTGGCTACAGGTTTCAGTTATTAAATATAAATGTATGTCCACACAGGTTTGAGCGTTTCCTTACAAACAACACAAAATGCAAATATGAGCACCGTATTAAATGAATAAAATCACAATACCTGCCAGAACACTCAGAACAGAGACTGTAGCCACTGACTGCCTGCATTTCTACGTCTGCAGTGTGGCTGAATCAACACCCCCTGGGATGGAACTACCAGACGAGAGAGAGGGAGAGATAGGGAGAGAGAGAGGCTACAGCATAATTAAATCTACTATTTGTATTGGGACTCTCTCATTTGTTGTTCCCATTGGCAATGCAGTAGACTGGGACCTGAAGTGAATCACGACCACCCCAGGGAGACAGGGCATCAGCTGTGGGTGCATTCACAGGAGGAGCACAAAACATCAAAAGAACAGCCTTGTATGATTGACAGGTCTGTCCTGGAATTGCGCCATCTCAAACATCATTAACATTAAACAAACTTTTACTACTGCTTGCTGCATTTCTTTGAGGCCATGACAGTGATGAATGCCAATAGAACATGGTCATGGAACTGTGCAGCAGCTCTCGTTCTCTGTGTTTCCACCTCTGATGGAGAGTGCTGTATATGGGGTGGGGGTGTGGGGGGCATTGGGACATGGCCCTCATTTGGTTTTGGAATACGATTTTTTATGAATAACCTGTTATGCTACTATATTGTAGCATGGTAAACTAATGGGTGACTGAGCTTGGCCCCCCCGGACCACCACCCCTGGCCCCCGGACCCCCCCCCCCTTGGCCCCCAGCGACATCCGAAATAAGCCACTTCTGATTGATCCACCCTAACAATAGTGTGGCCTAGTGACGCATATATCTAACTGTAATCGAGTAGAAGTGTGAAAGTAGTAGTAGTAATCGAGCTAGCATATGTTTATATGTAGTTATGTTAACGTTTTCCACCTAGACGGCTTGCAGCTCGGATGCCAAACTTTCAGGTGTTAATCTACGACCCCACGAATGCAACGTAACGCTTTAATTTTTTTTTAAACACCCCGTATATCAAGGGTTCTTAGTGTTTTTTAATGGTAAATCAATTGTTCGCTACGCAAAATGTTAACTTCCAACAACTGCAGAAACCATGCGTGGACGCGGCGAATACATCGGTATATTAACCGTTTGACAGTACGTAGCGCCACCTGGTACACAAAATTTAACTATGTGGGCAGCTTATATTAATTATAGTAGCAATTGTACATAATTAATGCCTACGAATAACTTTTTGTAATTACTACGTACAATTATGCATTAAGACTAATCGTTCACATATATCCACCTCAGTCTCTAGTCAGGTACTCATTTATACAGCCGAGTGAATTGAGGCAACATCGGGTGAATGAAATTGTTGAAGCTTTGGCAGCAAGAGGATTCGAACCCGGGTCGTCTCGACTGAGTCCGATGTTCCAACCATGACACCAGCACGCCCCACTATAACCCTGTCTATTTGGAATGTAACCCCATAAGACCCATGTCATTGTTCCCTACCTGTCCGGAGAGTTCTGCCCGTCGGATCGAGTCAATGTGCTTCAACCTGACCAGCCGCGGGGAGCCAGGAATGTCTCCTGGGATCTCACTCCTTCGGGTCCACTTGGGAGAAACCATACTTGGTGGGAACCTCAGCTCCAGCTCAGGAGGAGCCGATTGTACATCCACTGCAGAGACCGAGCAGGATCGAGTCTCTGGGGACCAGGTCCTCTTGAAAACAGATGATATGTCGGGCGGTAGTGACACGCTGGCTGACACAGGGGCATGACCATCTAAAAATTAAAGCAGTTTAGTGTCAAATTCATCCTTGTCCATGTCGAACTAATGACATCATTGATGAGACCATCTCAGTACACAGACCATTATGAGACCATTTCAGTTAACAGCCAACAAACGATACCATGGTCTTGGACCAGTCGTGTCAGAGCACACCCTGTATGTAATACAGGTGACAACCTCCACAGGTGACAAACTCAAATAAACAACTAGATGACACAGAGTTGCTATGTACAGACTGGGTCATGACATACCAATAATTATAGTGTGACAGTACCCACAGGCACAGCCTGCAGTCACCAGGGCACTGTGCTAGTCAAGCCACACAGAGGACTGACAGCTATATCTTCAATGGGCGGAACTAATTTCAATGCGCTAATAATCAAATTGCTCCAGCCAGTTGTTGAAGTGAACCAACATTAGACAGTAAAACATTCTGAAGTAAATATTTTAAACATCTTTACATAAACAAACATTTAAAACACAGTAATTAATAGAGTGTTAATGAAAAACACGGCAGCTTGATAGTATTTTAATTCGCATAATCAGTGCAATTTTTCAGCCCAAACTGTAGAGTGGGTCTTACTGAGTAAAACATGTAATATTTATACTTTTTCTCCCAGACTACCTGTTTCAAACAAAATAGCCACCATTTTGATCAAATATTGGTAAATTGAGAATCAATGCCATTTTTATTTGAACAAAGATAAAATTATAATTCTTGCAAAACCATCTTCAGTATACATTGTTTTTTTAATAAAATTTTAGTAACTTAAAAAAGCCAGGAATGTGACATTACCATCAACCAACCTAGAGAAGCAAATATAGTCATGTTTGTTAGTTTTGTCCCACTAAAACAACTACTGGTATCCAATTCTGATGGTTACTTTGCATAAAAACACAAAAATCTTCAAGATGGATACCAATTGTGTTTTTGTATTGTGACAGGAATAATTTTGTTTCAATTAAAAATGCTATAAAAACCAACAACCAATAGACAGGAAAACAGTTTCACAAAAATGCGTATAGCAATAATTATGATCATACTAACAAAATACAATTCAAATATACAAAGAAAGGTCAAACTAATGACGGACGATGTCATGATCAAAAACAGGGCTAGATGACTCTGTGAAGTCAGATATAGGAGTGAGGGGTGGTCGCCTTCCTTTAGCTATCAAATAGGTGTTGGACAATAATATATTATCACTGTTGCTACTACTGAAGTGGCTGATGTCAATATCCAACCCAAAAAGGACAGAAAATGACCCCAGATCATTGAAATTAAAACCAAAGGATTCGTTGCTGTATCACATTTTAAAACACGTTTTGACTCTCTTAAAAAAAATTATTCTTAAGCGGGACAAAACAATTATGCCAAAATGGCAATGTTACAGGGTTGCTTCATCATCGTACCTCACTCTGTTTGAGATTTAAACCTGATTGGGTTCAGTACAAACAGCCAAATGGCATTGAAAAGCTACAGTTGGCAGGCCGACTGCTATGCAAAGATACAGGGTTGCGCGAGTAATATTTTTACTAATTTCAATGTCAGTTTACCTTTTTACCTCCGTGATGTTTCGACTGCTATCAGCAATCTTCTTCAGATGACTACCGCTAGATGGCGACACGGTAGTCATTCTGCTGTGGCTCTTCAGGATATCACCATAGCTATGTGAGAGTCTATGTGAGAGGTACTGGCCCCATCTCAATTCAGGCTGTCTTTGATTTTTCTTATCCATATCGCTTCTTTGATGCCTCTTGTTCTCTCCCTGTCTACAAATTTGGCCCTCTCCCAGTCTACTATGTGATACTGTTGAGTCATGTGATCTGTGATAGTGGGGGACGTGTCGCCATCTAGCAGTAGTCATCTGAATAAGATTGCTGATAGCAGTCGAAATGTCACGGGAAAAAAGGTAAACTGACTGTGAAATAAGTAAAAAATATTACTCATTTGAACCATCCAGTCTGATGAACTTCTTCACTCCTATACAGGGTTGGACTTTTTTTTGGCATTTATACAGGCAATTTGCCCTTGTAAAAAAACTTTAAAAAAACCACATGCATGCATGAAGATGTAATGTAGAAATCAAACATACTTGACAATATTCACAATACGTATGACACCTATCAGTCAAGAATAAAACTAGTGTGTTTGTGACATCATTGTGATATGTCTGTCACGTCATTGTAATATGTTTGTGATGTCACTGCAACGCCTGAAACTGGTAGTTTTCGAAATTGGTCAGAAATGTTATACTTTAAAATTATAATTTTCAAAAGGGGTTGTTTTACTTCGGTAGATGAATATGTAGTCGGTTTTATTGTCTGCTTCCGCACAATATATATTATTTATAACATGTACAACACCTGTCCGCTAAGAATGAAACCACAGTTTTGGGTCGTAAAAAATCTAGTGCTAGTGTGCAGGCATCGTCTTTTAAATGAATATTTAATGTAGAACACAATGCAGTTGTCTCACCTTGTTTTGGTGAAACGACCCTCTGTTCCTCACTGACTGGAGACAGAGGCACCGGTAGTCCTGGGTCACCAGAATCTAGGGAACAACCCTCCCCACTCTCCAGGGCCGAGTCAGATGAGCCAAGATGTAGATCCGACGAAGCGATACTTGTGAGTCGAAGCTCCGACTCAATAGAGCCAAGACTCATGTGTCGGAACTCAGTGACTGGCGAGCCAAGACTGGCATGGCTGCTCTCTGAACTTGGGGAACTCACGGTGATGGTACACGACTTCGGACGGGTCGATGCATCGCCAAGTTCATTGCCTTTAATCGAGAGTCGCGGGGAGCCACCGCTGACCGTGGCACGGCGCTGCTTTGCCTCGATCTGGAAGCGGATGGGTGCACCACTGTCGACATCACCGCCACTTCCAGCGTGGAAGACCTCGTTGTCATTGTCAATTTCATTGTCAGTGTCTGTTTCTTTTAAGCTGCAACTAAATTACGACAGACTTAGATTATTGACTGTTTCATTTTTATCTATACTATGCCAGGATATTTTAGTCAACACTTGTAAAATAATAAAACTAATGCTATATAAAAATGCATGCTCCACCAGAAGTAGCCATGGCATAAAAGATAACAGAGAATGAACTAACTTAATTAAAAAGCTTTGCACAACACGTTTGATGCTTTATAAGTTTTGTGACTTTTTCAACAAATCACGATATGCTGAATTCTGTACACAAGAGATATTTTGACAACAATCTAGAATCCCTATTATGGTGGTGATAAATAGCTGCTCCCTAGCATCACTACAAATATAACAAATGCTATCACCATAGCTATTAATAGTATCAGTCAAGTTTAACAAGATTTAACAAGATTTGCCATCCAAGCCAAAGGCCCAGATGGCAAGTGGACAAGGAAGCCATTGGCTTATCGAGAGTCCAACAATGTTCACCTACTTATAACCCGCCCTCCTGATATATGTGTCAACCTTGTTTTTAAACATATTCACGCTGCTAGCAGTTACACAATCTGTAGACAGTTTGTTCCATTCATTTATTGTCCTCTGTGAGAACGAGTGCTTCCTGATGTCCAATCTACATTGATCCTTTACTAATTTTACCTCATGTCCTCTAGTTCTGCTATCCTTCTTGAGTGAGAAAAACATATTTCTATCAATATTTTCATACCCATTCAATATCTTAAAAACTTCAATCTGATCTCCTCTTAACCTCCTTGTCTCTAGAGTTGTTAAACCACATTCTTTCAGGCGTTCTTCATAACTAAGGTCTCTAAGTTCTGGAATCATTTTAGTTGCTCTCCTTTGTATGCGTTCAAGCGTATCTATATCCTTCTTACGATATGGTCTCCATGCTTGTATACAGTATTCTAAATGAGGTCTAACTATTGCTTTATAAAGAGGTATAATTAACTTTTTTCCCTTATATGTTATGTTCCTTCTAATCAATCCAAGAATTTGATTACCCTTTGAAGCTGCAATACCACACTGCTCTGAAACTTTCATATCAGCGCTTATTGTAACTCCTAAGTCCTTTTCTTTTACAGTAGTACCAAGAACAGTAGCTCCCATTTTATAGTTTACATTCAAGTTCCCATGTCCTGTATGTAGGCATTTACATTTCCCAAAATTGAACAGCATCTGCCATTTCTCAGACCATTTCACTAATCTGTCTAGATCGTTTTGTAAATGTTGTTTATCACCATCAGTATTAACCTTTCTAAACAGTTTTGTGTCGTCCGCAAATTTCAGTACGTTACTTGTTATACTGTCGTCCAAGTCATTGATATAAATTAAGAATAATATAGGTCCTAATACTGATCCTTGAGGTACCCCACTCAAAACCGATTTCCAATTTGAAACTTCGCCATCTACTACAACTCGTTGTCTTCTGTCAGTCAGCCATTGTTCTATCCAGTCAGTTATGCTATCCCCGATACCATGGGCTTTTAATTTAAGTAGCAATCTTTGATGTGGCACTTTGTCAAAAGCTTTCTGAAAATCTAAGTAGATAATATCTACTGGCGATCCCATGTCTATCCACTTAGTGATTTCTTCCAAAAAACATAATATATTTGTTAAGCATGACCTCGCTTTAAGGAATCCATGTTGAGATGAATTTAATAATTTATGCTTAACGAGGAAGTCCACCATATGGTCTTTAATTAACCTTTCTAATAATTTACAAATCACTGACGTTAAACTCACTGGTCTGTAATTCTCTGACTTATTTCTCGAACCCTTTTTAAATAATGGTATGATGTTTGCTTCTTTCCATTCAAACGGAACAACTCCCTCTTTTAATGACAAGTTGAATACTCTTGCAAGTGGTATACTGATTTGATCTACTGTTTCCATTAGTAATTTTGGAGGAATCCCATCCACTCCCGGTGATTTGTTATCCTTCATTGCCTTTATTTTCCTAGCTACCAATTCTGGAGTTACAACTAACGGTCCTAAATAGTCAGATTTAGCCCCCTGAAATTTAGCATCAGCAACTGGTAATGAACTAATATCTTCTTTTGTAAACACTGAACTGAAGTAACCATTTAGGTCTTCCGCCATTAAAAACCCCTGTGATATTATATTTCCAGCACTGTCTTCTAGAGGTCCAACCTTGTCTTGTACGTTTTGTTTACTCCTGACATATGCATAAAAACTCTTGCTGTCAGTTTTTATGTTACATGCCAGTTTTTGCTCATAGCTTCTTTTAGATTGTCTGATTTCAGTTGTAGCTGCATTAAGTGCCTCTTTGTATTTTGCATAGTCTTCTTCCTTTCTGGTACGCCTATAAACCCTCCACATAGTTTGTTTTAGCATTATTTTTCTAATTGCCTCTTTTGACAAGTGTTTCTTTCTACACCGTTTTCCTTGTTTTCGGAAGGGAACAAATTTATCAATGATACTCTCAATTTCATATTTTAGAATATTCCAACATTCAATTGCAGTCTTATCCATCAGCATGTTATTCCAATCTAGCTGTGCTAAGTATTTTCTCATATCTTTGTAGTTACCTTTGTGGAAGTTTCTCTTGTACGTTTTCTTATTTTTACTTTCTGATTTTACATTGATGTCAAAATGTATTTGATTATGGTCACTATTACCCAATGGTTCAAATATTTTTACATTGTCCACTAATTCTTGTTGTGATGACAAAACTATATCTAATACATTTTCTCCCCTGGTTGGTTCTAGTACGTGCTGAGTAAGAAAGCTATCCTGGATTAAACATAGAAATTGTTGATCCTCAATCCCTGTGCTCTCTAGAGAATTCCATTGTATGTGTCCATGGTTAAAATCTCCCATTATGATACATTCCCCTTTACTAACTTCCTTTATAGCGTTTTTTATTTTTGTGTTGTCCTCTTCGTTTATGTTTGGACTTCGGTAAACTAATCCAATAGTTAATTTTGAATTTCCTGAAACAATTTTGCACCAAACAGCTTCATCGCAATCTGCTTCCCTTTCTAGTTTTATTTCATAAGCCTGAATAGATTCTTTAACATATAAAATAACTCCCCCGCCCCTTCTTCCTATTCGATCTTTCCTAAACATTACGTATCCTGTCAGTCCTAATTCAGCATCTGTTATATCTATGTTAGCCCATGATTCAGTTATACCAATTATGTGAGGGTCAATATCTTCTACCATAATGTTTAATTCGTTTTTCTTATTTACTATGCTCCTTGCATTTAAACATACGCATCTATAACCTTTTTCAGAGATGATTTTCGGATGATTTGATATTGGTTTATCTGTGCTAGTGGCCTCTTGTTCTGCTTGAGACACCTCTAGGTAACCCCCCTGCACTTCTAGTTTAAAGAATGTTTACTTCCAAAAATATTTGTCATTGTACCCAAGTCGCTATCTACTGCTGCTGAAAGTTTGTCCGCGAATACTGCCGCCCCCTTTCCACTTAAATGAAGCCCATCCTTCATGTACATATCAGCCCTCCCAACAAAACTTCCCCATAAATCCACAAATCCAACTTCCTCTTCCCTACACAGCCTCTGGACTAACATGTTAATTGCCATCCCCCGACAATTTCGATATTTATGACCCCTCCTGCCCATTACAGGTAAAATCCCTGACAGTATTACCTGCTCAACCCGCGTCTGTTTTAGTGTTCTGACCAACTGCCTATATTTCCTAACTATGGCAGTTGTACCCTCCCTCTCTACGTTATTTGTCCCTACATGTACTAAAACAGATCCACCCTTACCCGAGCCTACGATGTTTTTTACCCTCTCAGTTATCGCCTCTATTTTGGCTCCAGGCAAGCAGACCACCACATCATCTCCCTTGTTTAAGACTCTGTCGGTCTTCCTAACTATCGAATCCCCCACAAACACCCTCGCTCTCTTCCTCACCCCCTCTATCACTGCTGCAGAATAACTCTTCCTTTCGATCCCCTCCATCACATTCTGTCCTGACCCCTTCCCTTCCGTCTCCCCCACTCCCTTCTCCTTCCCTCCTGTCTCCCCTACTCCCCTCTCCTTCACTCCGGTTGTTTTCCCTCCCGTCTCCCCCACTCCCTTCTCCTTCCCTCCTGTCTCCGCTACTCCCCTCTCCTTCACTCCGGTTGTCTTCCCTCCCGTCTCCCCCACTCCCTTCCCCCCTGTCTCCGCTACTCCCCTCTCCTTCACCCCGGTTGTCTTCCCTCCCGTCTCCCCCACTCCCTTCTCCTTCCCTCCTGTCTCCCCTACTCCCCTCTCCTTCACCCCGGTTGTCTTCCCTCCCGTTCCTTTCCTTCCCGTCTCCTTACGTCCTGTCTCCCTATGACCTGTCACCTTCCCTCCTCTCAGCTTCCTCCCAGGCTGAGGTGAGCTCTCCCTAGCATCTTTCCCCACTTTATCGTCTACTGTTCCCTCACCGGAACTACCGGCACAACTCCCCTGTTCCCTTCCCACCATTGCCACAACGAGCAGCCTCAGCTCTTCCAACTCCACCTCTAGTTCCTTCATCCTTGCGCATCCCCTACACTCAAAACTAAAACTATCTGCCTGGACCTCAGCCCAGGACTTCTCGCACCCAGACTTGACGAAATCTACCCAGTTACTACAACTGCCACAAATTAAGTGCCTTGTGGCCTTTAACTGCCGTTTGCACGGCGCCATCATACAATTTAGTTTTAATTAGTTTGCTACGTTAGCCTTGAATAAGGCTGTTTTTGTGATCAAAAGAACACTTTAGGCTAAAAATCCTGCCACCTAGCGAATACGGAGAACACTGTGTAACAAAACAACGAAGTCAGTGTGTACTAATTTACGCTAAAATCCTGCTGTTAATTCCTTTTTACCGAAAACGTTGACTACCACTATGTCAGATATTACCTTATGTATGTAATTTAAGTAAATAAATAACTTTATCTTATATATATATTAGCTAATGTAAACGATAGCTCGATGCACGGGTTGAATGACCTGTAAACAAACTCCCTTTTATCACTCGTTGAGTTTGAATCCGGGAAAAAAAAATACTACCTCTGTTAACAACAACGGTTTCTTAATATATGTCTACAAGAAGTTGGTGAAAAATATATGTATAATACTAATACTTAATCTAACCAATATTCACCGTTACTGACTATTCACTATGTTATCTAAATTTTCGAATTGTAAACACCCCTATTAACGCTCGCTGAATTCCCTGACAGAATCCGAAACTAACTTACTCTAAAATACTCCCTCTGACTAATAATTAACAAAACCTGTTTCCTAATATATGTCTACAATACGTTTGTGTATAATATATATGCAATAGTAATACTTATTCTATTTGATATTCCACGTATTTCTGTAAATGATCTACACCAAATTCAAGTCGCTGCACCAAGTCCAAGTATGCGCTGCACCAAAGGGTTTACATTTACCTATAACATTTATCTGGAAAACAACACTGTAAACTATATTCCACATAGGGTGGGTAGTAGTTTCAGATATAATCAGTCAACAGTGCATATAGACATATCATAAAGGTCCTTCAGCAATTCGATTTTTTCACTCTATGGCATGCTAGCTCGTTTGTATAAACTTGCTATTTATATAAAACCAAATTTTTATAATAAATTACAAAAGTGGTTCGGTTATATATATTATAACAAGTTACCAATCTACTATTAATCCTAGGAGTGACCAATGGGCCAAATTTGGCCCATTGCATGTAATTAGTGCGAAACGGGTTCCGGCCAATTTTACTATCACTCTGTAGTAACAATTTTCGTTTCCGTCACTACAGCCTGACACTGGAACAAACAGTATCATTGGAAAGCTGAATCACTCTTCGTTCTGTCTCAGATTTATTCATGAGCATAGTCAATGATAGCTAATGATGATCTACTTTACAAAACACGTCACATATTTGGTGCCCATATTTGGCTGCTTTTACTATGTATAAATTAATGCTTCCATTCATACAGTACGACAATACCCACAGGCATAGCCTGCAGTCACCAGGGCACTGTGCCAGTCAAGCCACACAGTGGACTGACAGCTATCTCTTCAATGGGCGGAACTAATTTCCATGAGCTAATAACCAAATTGCTCCAGCCAGTTGTATCTAAATATTAACACATTACACCTTTGGAAAGCTCTATGATTGGCCTATTCGAATACACATGAATGAGTGAGCTGGCTATATGCAGCGATTGAGCATCTTCGTTACAAACACATGTTGTCTTGGCTTTCTGGGCTTTTTATTTACTAATCTGCCATTTTGTTTTATCACTTCATTCTGCGTCAGTTCACTTTAGGCCGGATTATTTCAAGTTTCCATGTTAAGATTTTGGCAAATTGCATGACAGCATTAGTGAATCATGTTATTGTACTATTTCAGACAGTTAAAATTATGTTGCGGGCTATTTTTGAAGTAAATATCAGCAATTTGCCATCATGATTTCTGCCAGCTTCAACAGCCTGCACTGCCATGGTAAACGAGAGAGAGATGGGCCTGTACGAATCGGCATAGTCTGGTGTTGGAAAAATCATAAAAATAAAAGTTCTCAACATATTCGATTAATTTTTGTTTTATTTTATAGCTAATATCTATGGCTACATTTTCCAACTGAATACAGGGACATAAAGCCCCTGGGTAATTATCTTGTGGCAGGGTGACATTTTTTATTTTTGTTTTCTTTTTTTGATGAAATTCAAATAGTAATATCCCCATGATAAGACTATGTACTGTAGATTTTTTTCATTTTATTATAATATTATAATAAAGAGTCTTTTTAGCAACAAAATGATACCTCAATCACATTTTGCGATAATTATTAGCAATGTTACGTTTTCTTTAAAGTACCCTTATGAATAACTCCAATTTGTGTACACTGTGGAAGTTTATCTTTGGTCACTCCTAGGGTTAAAAGCAAATATCTCGTTGTGTGATGGCTCAAACCTCTGAAATGATGCGAGAGAGACAAAAATGTTGACTCACATTTCACAGAAGGGTGCGGACGGGGCAGGTATGGGGCTGACGAGATCAGGGCACGGTAGACGGCCCCTCTTGCTGCTCCTCTTGCGGGCTGACGGGAACGTTCCCGTGCCCTGTTTCATCTTGCGGGCGTACTTGTGTCGGTTCCCGGGGAGGCCGTACAGACTGATATGGTGAGGTCGTTTCTTCAGGGTCAGCGTCACCTCCTTCTTATTGTTCCGAAGGACGTTAACGAGGGCCTGAAGCTGCCAGCCAACCTACCGCAGAACACACAGCACACTGCATTAAAACATAATCCCTCTTGAGAATACCCCTCCAGGAAAAAACCCTCCTAGGACAAAATCCCCAATCCAAAGGAAATGTATGTAGTAATAATGTAGTTTTACAACATACTAAGCTTTAATAATTTTATTTATTTAGCAAGAATGATTTGAAGTTAGGTTTGTGACATAAAACTCATTCACAATTGGTTCTTCTTTGTTTTCCTGAATTTACCAGTGACCCAGTGTATAACAAACTAAAACTTTAAATTGCTGGCAAAGAGTAGAAAGTATAATAAATATTGTTTTATGGTTGTTTATGAATAGGAGATATGGTCTGGGGGGAATATTGTTCAGGGGGATACTGTCCAGGGGGGATTATGTCCTAGAATCACTAGATATATGGTTGCCATGATAGTCATCAGTGAGACCAGTGGCGTATTTAGGGGGGCATTGGACCATGGGCCCCCTTTGGCTTAAAATGTTAAATTTTTTTCTGTTTCTGTTGAGGTAGTATGGGTGACTAGGCGTGCCCCCCCTGTGAGGTCCTAGATATGCCACTGAGCGAGACATGTGCACCGTGGACTCTTGCTACAAGGACTCTGGCGTAAGAGACATCTGCGTAAAAGGAACAACTTTGAAATCCCTGTTGTGGCCTGCACAGTTTAAGTCATCTACTACACTAGATGTCAGGAGGGTCCCATGAAATGTGTTCTATATTTGTCTCCATCTCCTGTGCTGCTTTATGTACCCGTGGATATAAGGAACAATTTGACCAAGTCCCAACATGTCCCTGATAGCAAGAGTCAATATACTTACCGTATTCAACCTAACAAGCATACAGTATGCTCAAAAAAACATTGGGCAATGGAAACATGTCAAGGAATCTGTTCTAATAAGCGTACACAATTTTTTTTTCTCTAGACAATAAAGTAACTGTTTAACACTTGTGGTGTCATTTGGTGACTAGTGCAGATCAACTGAAAAATACATTAACGTATGGCACTAACCAAAACAGTCGCTAATTCCCCCTCCCCCCAATCTAACCACTTTAATTTAGCATAAAACTTGTTTCATTGAGATGAACCCCTGGATTAGGCGTACTGTTGTTGCTTCCAACTACAACTCAACGTCCAGTTTTTTTGGTGCCCACAGTGTGGAAAATAACTGATAAGTAGTAATAACTGAAGTAAGGCTGAATACGTCTCTACGCTGATTTGGTGCTAAAGTGAAGTGACTACTGCAACGTAGCAACTGTTTCACTTTCTGTTTACTGGAGAGTAAGTGCAGTAAATGGTGTAAAAATATGGTTGGCAACTGTCACTTTCACTTTCTGTTAACAAGACAAATCATTGCTGTAATTGGTGTAAAAACAATGGATGACACACAATTATCACTTTCACTTTCTGTTAACAATACAAATCAGTCCAGTAACTGGTGTCAAAACAATGGATGACACACAACAATTATCACTTTCACTTTCTGTTAACAAGACAAATCAGTCCAGTAACTGGTGTCAAAACAATGGATGACACACAACAATTATCACTTCCACTTTTGTTAACAAGACAAATTAGTGCAGAAATATACATCAAAATCAGGGATGGCACTTGGTACACAAATTACTCTCTTGTGCTAAGTAACACTGTAACAGTTATGACACATGGGACCAATCAAAGAGGTGTGTGTAGCCTGGCATAAAGAAGCAAGTTTGTGATGACAAAGAGGCAGGGTGGTTGATTGGGAAGGGGAGGGACACGTACCACTGTCTGATAGTTGACTTGCACCACTTCGTCACCGACCTCGACCTTGCCACAGTGATCAGCCGGACTCTAGAAGGACGACATCAATGTTTTACGCTCAGTTCATATGAGGGGCCGTTCACAACTGTCAACACTTAGCTATTCGCACAAAGCGTACTAATTCTCAGATCCCCTCTCACTGAATTAGTACTTTAAAATCTTGATAATTTTCCAGGTTGATGATGCAACATTGGTCATATTTCTCATGCATTAATTTAAATTAAATTGCCTAACCTTGACCCGAACAGGTAAATGTTGGCAATTGTGAATGGCTCTTTACCTCAAAAGGACAGTAAAGTTGTGTATTGCTTAGTCACTGACTTTGGTTGCCAAGGGTTGACTAGATTAACAAAGTGTGTGGAATGGTGAAATATCCTATCATCATTCATGTTATAACTATCAGTAATAGGCGTGTGATATCTATTACTTAATTTGCTTTATTATTTTATTGATGTCCAGTACTAGACAGGACCTTGAACAATGATCAAATAATGTAGCTGTGATGTAAAAGCAAAAACAGAGACTGTTAACTCTCTGATATGGTGTGTCTGACGTTTAAAGTTTTGAGTGACCAAAAACAAACCGGTTAGCGAATCATATTATAATGTTTTCTGGCCAGTTGGTTCCCTGAAATGGTGTGCGGACACGGAATCATGTAAAAACAGATTAATGATGCAATCTATAGCATACCAAGACTGTTCCCACTCAAAAGCATGCGGATTACTGTATAAACACATTATCGAAGAACGGGTAAATATGACACGACAGTACAAGTATAGATGTCATCGGTAAGGCTAAGGCTCCCCAGATCTGGCTACTGGGTGCGCTTCACAAGAGCCGTAGTTAAATCAGAAAGGGAATTTGTTGCCAACATTTTGGATCAATACATCCAGATTTGAAACTGTTTGCCCAATATCTAAGGCACATAAAAATGAGTCAATATATGGGCTCACGTAACAAGATGTTTTATAAATGGCAACTGCTGTACGAGATAGTATTATTATGTTGGTTTTTGTTCTTTTTCTTTGAAGAATTTAATTAGTTTGACCAACTGTATTCGACCTAATAAATGTAGTGGGTTTGAAAAAAAATGGGCAATGGAAAAATTTCAAGGAATCTGTTCTTATAAGCATACACCATAATTTGTTTCTCTAGACAATAAGGTAACTGTTTAACACTAGTGGTGTCATTCGGTGACCAGTGTAGACACTTTTTAGTTGTTCCACACTAGTCAATTTACAATAATTATGGATCACGCCGATTAAAAAAGGGTGCACGCTAATTAGGGCATGCATGCTTAATAGGTCGAAAATGGTACTTCTTCTTTTATATATCTTGTCGGACTCCTGCGCATCATGGTTTACAATGGGTAACCCCTTAGTGCTGACTGACACCCTTTACTGACACCCACCTCTGACTTGACGCCTCCAATGATATGTGTTCCCGTGTGGGACGACTCAATGTGCATGCCCTGTACAAGAAATAAAACATTTGGCATTATGTGACTAACATATAATAATATATTTTATTTGACATAACGCCAAATCCAAGATTGTTCGTGGCGCTTCTCAGCACATTAAACATTAACAACATGGTCTAGAACAGATCTGAGACAACGTTCAAACAACATGGTCTAGAACAGATCTGAGACAACGTTCAAACAACATGGTCTAGAACAGATCTGAGACAACGTTCAAGTTTCCACATAAAATATAATGTGAATATTCCAGCCACAAAAGATTTCCAACAAAGAACTGCTGAAACTAGCTGCACAGATTAACACGGATGACTTGCTCACCACAAGACAATGGAGATGGGTTAGCCACGTTTTACAAAAGGATGATGACAGTATTGCCAAAATAGCCTTGAGGCGGACCCCCGAAAGAAAACGACTGACAAAAACAACCTGTAGGAGAACTGTGGAGGGTGATTTTTGGGAAATGCGCTTCAGCTGGGGTCAGGTTGCCAAAAAAATTGCAGACAGACAGAAGTGGAGATGTCTTGTTTCTGCCAAATGCGCCAGTAGGCACAAAGAGGATACAGTACGTTAAGTAATGTCAGTAAAGAGATGTTGTATGTGGACTATCCTCACCACCAGGGGCTTCAGATTACATCAGTATCCCTGGCGGATCGACTTGTTACAACGATTTTAGTTGGTGCGTTAACCAATGGGATTGCTTGCTGGCATTATGGGTAATGATAGGCATTTCCTGGAAATGCTCTTTGAAGCTTGGGCACGGGCGTGTCTCAACTATCTAGTTCCCAAAAATGTCGACCAAGACAGCAATTAGGATGATGTAGAAATGATTTGGCGGACTTCCGTACATTGTGTAGGATATATGCCAGGGGTAGTAAGTAGTAACAAGACTGGCTTGGCTGGCTTGTGAGGTTGGTGTGGACACTTACGAGTTCATCCTCTGGTTTCTTGCGGATGGTGGCGAGCTCCAAGGCAGCCGGCTGAATGACAAGAGGGTCCTTCAACTCTGTCATGATTTTCTCACACAACTTGCTCATGCTGTCACACTGTAGGTGCAATTGCAGAATCACAGAAATGTTTATTAGACCAACAGATACCCCAACACATTGTTGGGGTTAACTACATTATATCAATTCCAATTCCAAACCAATTACACATACCAATTCCACGTCAAAAATATCAATACCAAAATACCAATTCCAAAACGAAATAACAGTAAGTGAACACAGCAACCATAGACATTCTGCATATTGTTGTACATAACAACAAACAAATATGCTATACGCAACATCTTATATTTTATAGATTATTTTAAAAATAATAAAAAATTTAATTTAATAATTTTAAAAATAATAGTAAAAATTTTACATAATTTAACTGACTGAAAAAGTAACTGAAAAGTAATTGAAAATATCAATTACGTTTTCACCAACTCCAATTACTAAAAAAAAACACTAATTCAAATTGTGGAATTGGTATTTAAATTCCAATTACAATGTAACTGACATAATAATTATTAATAACAAACAAAAGACGAAACCAATAAGTGAAACAAACTGCAATGCATTGTGCACCATAGAAATAAAATTACAAATTTTATTTATGGGACAGGAGACTCATGTTATGACTAAACTTGGCCACTGTCATATGAGCCATCTGGGTCTTACTTTCAATATATATTTAAAATATTACTGTTTTAATTAATTCAATATTACTCTTTTTCTAATAATATTTTACATAATTACTCCAAAAAATAAATTCTCGTGTCCTCATCAATTTATTTTAATACATATAGCTAGCTAAACATTATTATTGGGGTTAATAATTATAATAATTTTATATTTCGACCAATATAACAATTTATAATTTTATAAATCATAATGTTTTTGGTATGTACTACTTCAAGTCTCAGTTAAACATCCCTTTTATACATATATATTCTGCTGTCATCTGATATTTCAACACTGCATTACAATTATTATGTAGGCAGTGATTCTTCAGTCAAAGAGTAGTACCTGTTTGTTTTCTTGCCCGAGTATATTATGTGCACACTCTATTAACACGCTTAAAAACAGAATAGATAAATATTGGAAAAGAATATGTGCTAATTATTCATTCACCCCCAGGCATACCTGTTCAATCCAACGCCATCTCGACTTCTCAGGGAAGCTTCAGCCATGTTGCAATTACTGTGCGAAGACTCGTTCATATATCCACCACTGTCTATAGCCAGGCACTCATTTATACAGCTGAGTGAACTGAGGCAACGTGGAGTAAACAAAATTGCCAAAACTTTAAAACGGCAACAAGAGAATTCGAACCGGGATTCTCTCAATTGAGAGTCCAACGTGTTATCCGTTAATGCCACCGTGCCTTGCACAAGTAAGTTTATGATACATACCGCCTTTACAATGCTGTCTTCACTGTCCTCATTCACATGCTGTGTGGCTGACAACAAGTCTAGTCCCATTTTCACAAGCAAGTTCCTCATCTTGATATAGCCTTCAGAGCTGTTGAATGGTCGCCTATAAACACCATATTAAAAATATTTCAAAATTCCCACAAGGGTGGTGACATTACTGAGGAACTATGTGCACATGTGATGTAGATTATGCAACTCAGAACAATACGAGTTCGTAGATACTTACAATTGTTAGCAAAGCTATGCATGTTTTCTATGATTGTTTCGAGTTACGCGAACTATGCCAAACATCCAGATAAGTTCCTTCATACAGCACAAATGCTTCGTGAAAGCGGCAGTTGTACATGATATTGGGGCATGGCATGATACCAAAACTTGACTGCATAGTGCAAGGAGTCATAAGCGGGTGCAGTAGCTGCCTTTCCTCCTGTGTTACACCGGATAATTTGATAGTAGCAATATTAAACATTCTATCTTCAGGTCCAGCCCAGGCATGGACAGTAGAAGACATTATAAAATAATTATAATAATAATAAAATTACAAAATATTAACATACGTATCAATTAGATATAAAATTTAAATTAGTTTAAGCTGACAACATTTCTATAGGCATCCATGTGGGTTTATGCTAAAGTATAAAAACTATAATTTCAATACAGCTAAAACTGGGACAAAGTTCTATTTCATGTTTTGTTAATGTGGAACAGCCAGAGGTAGCAAAAATGATGCCACTGGTTCACACAATGACCTGTGTCACTTACCTGTCAAACCAAGATACCAGATTCTTCAGCTTGCCTATCACATCAAACACTGTTGACAGAATGATCAGAGGCAGTCTGCGGTAGCCATGGAGATCAGAGGTGACGCCACGGCGCTGTAGAGACTGGAGAGTGTTACGGAGACTGGTGGCACAGCATCCTAGTTTCAGGGCAAGATACTGCATATTCTCTGTCTCCAACTCATTATGCTGCATGTGGAAAAAACATTACGATATGTCAACAACAGTAATAACACTTATCCAGTTCTGGTTCACTTCACTGAGAGTTAGTGTTGCTTCTGTGTATACAAGCCAGCCCTTTGATTTCAGTTTAAACCATTTAATGTGGTTTAACATGTCACAGCAGAAGTCGATTTCCAAGAACTGTCAGGCATTTATTGGTATCTGGTCAACATGTCTGCCACCAGGAAAACCGAGATTTGACCAGAATGTCCCACTTTTTAGAATTTATTCAGAGAAAACCATTAGCGTGATATTCTTCAATGTAGTTGCAAATGGTTAGTTTTAATTAACTCTGTCAAATGCATTGCCCCAAACTGACTTTGTTTCTCTTTAACAGCTTCATGTTTGCATCAAATGTAAGTATTCATATGTTAATGTAATGCACACACATTACTGTTCATAGAAACTTTGAAATAATTTAATAATTTGTTTCTTCCAATCCTTTTTTACATTAGCTAACCACATATATGCAGACTTTTTGGAGAGCTATGAGTTTCAATACTTTTGTGATGTCTAATATTTAAAAAATATAAATACTAAACTTTTTAAATGCTGAAGCAGGCTTAACCATACATGTGTATTGTTGCAATTATGTGTGTGTGTGTGTGTGTGTGTGTGTGTGTGTGTGTGTGTGTGCTTGCGTGCGGCACTGCATGTGTGCGTTGGGGAAATCAGAGTGAAATGAAAGTGTCATACCAGGGCATAAATTAGGTTGACAGCTTCTAGAAGCATTTCTTGATGGCCAACTTTGATCATGCCCAGTTTCTTAAGGTCCATGCTTGTGAACATCAATAGCTGTTGTCCACCAATGCCAATCCTCACAAACTCTGGTATGTATGGCTGTAGTACAATATCCAGTCCTGCAGGGAAAATAAACACACCATGACGAACAGTTGCGTACGTTTTCATCTGATAAAGTTAAATATGGCGTATTTACAAATATTGGCGATTGATGTCGAATTAGATATACAAATATGTCTCAAAAACCTGTTTATCTATGCATAATTTTTCTTTGTCAGACAAGATTTAACAAGATTTGCCATCCAAGCCAAAGGCCCAGATGGCAAGTGGACAAGGAAGCCATTGGCTTATCGAGAGTCCAATAATGTTCATCTACTTACAATCCCGCCCTCCTGAGATATGTGTCAACCTTGTTTTTAAACATATTCACGCTGCTAGCAGTTACACTATCTGTAGACAATTTGTTCCATTCTTTTATTATCCTCTGTGAGAACGAGTGCTTCCTGATGTCCAATCTACATTGATCCTTTACTAATTTTACCTTATGTCCTCTAGTTTTGCTATCCTTCTTGAGTGAGAAAAACATACCCATACCCATTCAATATCTTAAAAACTTCAATCTGATCTCCTCTTAACCTCCTTGTCTCTAGAGTTGTTAAACCACATTCTTTCAGGCGTTCTTCATAACTAAGGTCTCTCAGTTCTGGAATCATTTTAGTTGCTCTCCTTTGTATGCGTTCAAAACATATATATATATATATACTACCAGTATTAAAGTAATGACGTATCTAACGTGAGGTCCAGCGAGATCACAAAATGAGGCAAAATCTGGCGAGGCGAAAACTACATCGGTGACTATACACTTCCTTGTTGAGTTCCATTTAAAAATAATATAAAACTAACATATTTATGAAAAATTAAACCAAGTAAAAAATTGCCAGACTTAATGGAAACGTTAAAAACTTCAGGTGTACGATTCAGCTTTTGAGGACAGCTACCCCCGTGGCCCTACGAAAATATCATATAAGACTATTAAGAGTAATGAGCCCTTCAGGACTCGACAGAATCAGCGGAAATCAGTTTTAATTGTTTAGTCATTACATCGAAGTCGTCACAAGACAACTGTCTCGTACTATAAAACTATAGCCATTATACACATATACGTTTGACAGCTGCATAATTATGTGTCCGCACCTTTTAGCCAGTTGGCCACCTGGTCTGGACCCCAAGCAGGAATGTTTACAAATGCCAAATTAGACATTTTATCACCGGCTGCGACTGTCAGTCGTCTGTCAGTGACCTTGACATTAGCGAAATACTCTCGGGTACTAACTGACAGGTGTGACGAAATAAGCGTCAATTTTATCTTGCTAAAAATAACGAATATTTAATTTAGGTAATGGACAGGTTATTTAATTAAATTTTCACTGTTGGCATCTCTCCATGTTTCAAAATAATGCGTATGTCATTAATTTAGAATCAACAAGAACGCTAGCTTTTAGGCTAGTCTAGAGAAAAACATGCAATTTCCCGACAGGTGTCAGCACTATTTTTATTACGCCGTACAGTGCTGAAATCTGCCGGGATTGCGATCGCTCCTGCTCATTCACTTGTGTTCATTGACATTGGACGTGAAGTTCACAATGCACGCACGCAAGCACGCACGCACACATGTTGCTCACCAATGACAATGTATTCGGTTTAAATTACTATGGTGTCTAGACAATAAGAAAAAATTACATATGACAAAATGTTAATACACACTATTTCGTATCAATGATATTTTGTAGAATTTTCCCATCTGGAAGGACCATACTTTCTCCACAGCAGTCACAAGCTTTATTATTTAAAAAAAATGTGCAGACCACTTGTTTGTGAAATGCTTTGTTGACATTATCCTTTATCCCAGTTGGTGATTGTGAATTGTTTATAACTCATTTTTCCTTAAATGTTTAACAACTCTCGCTAGATGTGATATTGCCAGCGTTTAATTATTGGGTTTAGGCACGTGTATCCAATAAATATGCTGTGGTACGTGGCGAGGTTTGTGGTGCATTTTTCGTTACCAAGACGACTTGAACAAACAGACAACTGCATAAATTTCAGTTATTCGTCGATCGTTTGCTTTACCCTAGATTACACAGTACCTATCCACGTTTGACCAACAGTATCTATCTATAATCGAGCTAGCGTATGTTTGTTTGTTTGTTCACGTAAACGTTAACTTCCAATAATCGCAGAAACAACGCGCGCGCGGCGGCGAATACTTCGGTACGTAAACCGTTTGAGAGCTCGTAGCGCTATATGAGCGGTTTATACCAATTATAGTAGAACGCCCCTTACAAAAAACAACCAATGGTATACCATTGAGTACCATTGAATACCATTGAATACCATCGAATACCATCTACTACCATTGAAGCCTGCAACGGTAAACTGGTTGGTCTCAATGGTACCTTGCATGGTATTTCAAGATACCATTCATTACCATTGAAAGACCATAAAGTACCATTTGATACCATTGGAGCCTTCAGTGATACCGGGTATTACTGGCTGGTCTCAATGGTATCTTGAATGGTGCTTAAAAATACCATTCACTACTATTGAAAGAACAAAAAGTAACATTTGATACCATTGGAGCTCTCAATGATATCGGGTATTATTGGTTGGTCTCAATGGTATCTTGAATGGTACTTAAAAATACCATTCACTACTATTGAAAGAACAAAAAGTAACATTTGATACCATTGGAGCTCTCAATGATATCGGGTATTATTGGTTGGTCTCAATGGTATCTTGAATGGTACTTAAAAATACCATTCACTACTATTGAAAGAACAAAAAGTAACATTTGATACCATTGGAGCTCTCAATCAGATCGGGTATTATTGGTTGGTCTCAATGGTACCTTGAATGGTATTTAAAAATACCACTGAGTACTATATATAGATTGACCACAAAGTATCAGTTGATATTATTGGAGCCTTCAATGCTAAATAGACCATCCTGAATGGTACATTGGATAGTATCTGAAAATATCACTGAAACACCCTGTACAAATGCATCAACCTTTCACATGCAAACATTAAACTTACCAATCATGGCAATATGGTATTTTGAAAGGTAAAGAAGACACAAATGTATACTCAATGGTATAAATTACCATTGAAGGGTAGACATTACCACCGAGTGGTAGAAGTTAGCATGGTGTTCTTGTTCACTAAACATAAAACGCAATTAGTTGTAAGATCAATTTAGCTTTTTTTGTGTTTTTTTGTAAAATGTGGCCAAATGCTTTACTGGTTGCATTGTGTTGTTTTAAAAAAATGTGTTGGATTACCCTGCAATATATGTTTTGCACATCTCTATGTTGCAGGTCACTACATGTTGCGGACAATACATTTACAGTATTTTCTATAAAGCAAGCCCACTACAGCGTGTTTAACTGTTGACCGAAATTTATTTGGTGGAATATATGTGTTATAGTTGCCCAATTATGATTGAAGAGGGACTAGTTACTAAAAAAGAAACTAATCTTACAACACTGTCATGCATACGAGTAGCAGGAAATATTTTATTATATTCTTACTCCATGTACATGCATTAACACACACAAACCAGTCCTGACACAAACAACATATACAGAGTATATATCGACTACTCAAACGAATTGCAAACTAGTCTCACAATACTGTCATACATGTAACTAGTAATACATGTACACATACATTATTATATGTAGCAGGCAGTAAGGCTCAAGTTGCACCATTCAAAAGAGAATTATAAGAGGCTATAACAGAAACACAACTTAAGAATATTAAAACAGAAATGTACAAATAAATTAATGCCAATATATATAATTATTTTGTTGTATTGTGTATTCGTATGTGTAATATGTATATACAATAACTAGCATTACCTATTATACATTTATATTCTGTATCCAAGTAAATTTATTAACAATGATAACAATACAAGTTAATTATAATCCAGATAACAGCTCGAGTTCTATAAAATAAATTAAAATGATACATGCTTCATAAAGAGGAAAACAGTGTGCATTGTGCAAGTACAAAACTAGACCAAATAGCCACATACAACATAACAGAGTATCAATCTGCTTAATCTGTGAACACACACAGTTGGAAATGTGAGAGTTTATGGCTAAAAACAGAAATGTACAAATATGCTTAGTCAGTCTCTACAGAATTAGGCAGTGGTATTGCATACTCTTTGTTGCCAACTGACAGTAAAATACACTTTTTTACAATCTGCTCTGGCTTAATAGCTACAGTTGCACCTGTTGTCTGAAACTGGTGAATGTAATCAGAGACCACACCAACTTGTCTGTCACTGAAGAAGGGCCGGTTGTCAGAAACACACTTTAACAAAAGCACAACACAGCTAACTTGACATGTGCACATGCCATGCTCACAATGGCAAGGTAGTTTCATAACAATCAGCTTCTTCACCAAGAAGATATTGCCACAATCATCTTGAACTACATAATCTGATCGCTTCTTTAGCTGTCCATGCCGATATTCCTGTGAGCAAAACATAAGGCTAGTTATTGAGAAACGATCGAAGTGATTAGCCACTGTCCGCTCTTCCACATGAACGCCCAAAGAACGTTGAATAGCCAGCCTATCGATCAATGATATACATGTTTGCTTTGGTTTGCCATAAACTCTCACGTTTCCAACTGTGTGGCTGCTCTTTCGCAGGTACCCACCACGATGGGCCAGCTTACTGTTTAACTGCAACACCTCTGGGGAAGCATTCCCCATGTAGACTTTTTCTAGCGATGGAATGCATCGCATAGTCAAATACCTGTCTGCTATCTGCATAGCAGTGTGCTGGGTTCCATGCTTCATCTGTAGAATGAGATTGTCCTCACATAACGTTTTTTAACACTTTGTTTAGCATCCATCTTGCTGAAGATCTTAATATTTTTATATCCAATTCAGGAAATTATTACTTATGTACAATGCGTTTTATGATTTGCAATTGTTATCAGGATGATGTACAGAATATTTATGCATTTGGTAAGAGTTGTTTCTAAACTTTTACCTTACAATATGTTTTGGTTGTATTAAAATTGAAGACCTTTTTTTGTGAATATGATGAGCACTGTCCATATAGATCAGTGAGCATAATTAATATAATAACTGCCCATTTTTTCAGCAAATAGACCTGGACACTGATAGTTCAGATGAAGAGGAGTACATTCCAAGACATGTCCTCCTCAGTCAGATTTGCTCACTGAAACAGAAACTGAAAAAGGAAACGGCGGAAAAGCAAGCTTTGGTGCAGACGTTGGCTACATTGACAGGTTTGCAGCTTATTTGGCTAAAATAGTAAAAAATATATACGTTTGAACTTATTTTTGGTTTGCATATTGGAAGCGGCATGCTTGTTATGTTAACCATAGTAACATGTATTGGAGGCCACACTCTAAATGAAGGGACATACCAATGTCTTCGATCTTTGCGTAACAAACTTATGCATGGTCATTATCAACTCTATTGCTACCCTAAAATTCCCACTTTAAGTTTGTTTGACACTTATGTGACACTTAGCAGGAAGACGGGTGACTTGATAAATCACAGCTATAGTTGCAAGTCCACATAGGCCATCTAATACTGTCAGTATATATACTTATTCGTAGAAGATTCTCACCCTTTACTACCCTTAACATACTCTGTTTCCTCCACAGAGCTGCCAAATTTCATTACTGAGATGAAAAGGTTGACAACACATAAACTCTCCAAAGACCAACTTCCAGGAACATGCAAAGGACCTGTTGTAAGGAGTTCCCCTGAATGTGCACCTAGCATGTCTGGTGTTTCTAAGAACATGGTTATGAAGACTACAAGACCGCCAACAGACAGACCAAGGGAGCCTGAAAACATCGTAGATGTAAGTAAACTATAGTTTTATGAGGAATTCTAAGTATGAAATAGCACGTGTAGAATTTTATTTAATAGATATGAACATATACTTAGTCTTACCAGGTACTATAGTTGTGAAGAAAGGGTACGTGAACTGTTCAGTTAATCACTGCATTTGCAAATTATTTGTTGAAAAGACAAGCATAATTATTGCAGGTGTGTACTGTACAAAATATATACCACTATATACATTGATCGGTTTGGTTGTTATTTAACATGACTAATTGTCTAATCTTAGATGAGTAAATTCACTCGAACTCTGCAGCATGAAGAGTGCATACTGGAAGTTGTGCTTGCCGTGGAACTGGGACTAGGGTACAAAGTCTTTAAGAATCATTGAGGCAGATATCTACTAAGTCTTTTTAAAGGACAAAAAGATTACATTAAACAATTTTCTGATTTGCATTTTACCCACTTGCCATTTCAAACTACAAACAGGGCAGTTTTCTTTTCAACGTACTACAATTAGAGCATAGTTTTCAGGATGTGCTAAAACGTTAAAAGTGGTTTGAAAGTATTCAAAGGCCTTTAAATAATATATTTTATTGGTACACGTAGTCATATTCAGGTGGTGGAACTGTTTTATTTATGAAAAATTAAATGTGGTAAACAATTTATTTTCAGCTTTGTGACAATGGTGGATGTATACTGGTGACAAGCAAGAGAATGGCACGGTGCAACCATTCAACTGCCAGTAAATTGATCAATGATTTGATGTCATGCCTGTTTACCGTTGAAGAAATGGTCACCTCCAGCATGTATGGCCAAGATTGTAACATCCACAAAAAAGATGGCCAGACTACAAACGCTTTGAACCCAGACAAATTGTGTGCCATGAAAGGCAAGTACGAAGCACTGCTATATAAAATTAGAAATGGTAAATAAAATACAGCTAAAAGTGAATTGACCATTAACAAATTACTAAAAAAAAATGTCAAACAAAAGTTAAAAACAGTGGGACAATACAGAGTTGGTTGTTATAAAAATACCACCAAATTAAAACAATGCTAAGTTCATTTATGTAGTAAAAGCAGAATTATACATTCTAGATTGTTAAAATGTTGTTGCATTAAAAAAAAAATTGCAATTTAATAATAAAAAACGTTATAGTATCATTTAACATTTCAATTAAATCTGAACAAGAGTGATTAGGATTTAAAGTTTCTATGGCTCTAACTGGGACATATGGGAACAAGACAAGAAGAAAACAAAAAAACATGCTCTTTCTCCTTGTTCCCTGCTGTACAGGGGTGAGGGTCAGGTAAAGTATTGTCAAGCCACTCTTTCCGTTCTTTCTTTCCATAGTTTTCTATCGGCCGCTCCCTCTCTCCATCTTTCATCCTCCCCCGATCTTCTCATGTCCCTCACGCAGTCCCATCTCAGTTGCGGCTTTTCCTGCGTCCTTGATATTTTTTTGTTTGTTTTAATTAGACATCTTACTACATATATGGGATACAATGGGTCTATTCTAATTGGTCAATGTTCACACGTAAAAGAAGGTTTATTATCAAGGCAAAGTTCATGATGTTTAAAAGTAAAAAGTCTGATAGTTTGTATCGAAAGGTGATGTTATATAGTATAAGCTTTATTCTAACATATTGACTGCCCAAATGTGCTTTAATGAATCACAATTTTGTTTGAATAATTTCACTGTTACCTGTTTAGGAAATTAACCTAGCCATTCAGCATGCAGTGTAAACATGATATTCCCCCCATAACATTCAAATTAAACAGATAAAGAACACATTATATCAAACAAAATTGCAGTTCATTAAAACACATTTGGGCAGTCAAGATGTTAGAATAAATATAGTTTATACTATATAACATAATTTTCGCAATAAAGAAGATACACTGTCCTTTAAGGGCATTGGGAATGTTTTTCGTTTTACATGTGACCATTTGGCCATAAATATAAGTTTCATGTGAATGCTGTAATAAATAGTCAAATGTAATGTCTTGTTTGCAAATGTTGAACTAAATATTGTTGATATTTTTGGAGTAGCATTGGCAGCATAAAATTTATAACATGTTTTTTTGTTTGTCAGAATATGTTCGGAAACAATTCTCAGCTCTTGGCAAAGAACAAGGCAAGGGATTTGAGGTGATGTTTAACACTCTATGCCGAACCAAGCTGTCTAATGTCAAGAAGCAGATGCGCAAGGATGTGTGACTTTGTGAACTTTGCATGTGTAGATAGATACCAGAACGTTTTGAATTTGGTTTTACATGTAGAATAAATAGTGTTTATTGAAAATAGTTGTGTCTTTCTGATAATTGCTACAACACTGTAGCTGGTATATTATCTGGTCAATGTTAGCACTGCTGGGAAAGTTACTGTAATGTCAAAATCAATTGTATTATAATTATATTATTTTATTGTACCAATGTGGATGTGTCCATAACATGATGCCTTTCCTGATTCAGATATTCCAAAGCAGCCCGTTTGGTAACAAGAGAAGCACCATTTTATGAATCCATTAGAGTGGTGTGAGGTATCGGTGTAAACCAGCCCAAGTTCAATTGTATATTGAATGGCTTATATTTGACATACACTGTTCAAAGATATCTTGGGCATAAAATGGTGTTTCTAAATATACCATTCTGTGCTCAAAATACTATTGAACGGTATATAAAAAATAAACTATTCAAAATACCACTGAAGACCACAAGGGCATACATACCTTTCAGAATACCATTGAAGACCACTGGACGATATATATATATCAAGGGTAAACGTCACAATACCATTTGGTCATACCAGTGGTATTCCGAAAGGTTTACCCTTGATATACCATTCATTGGTATCATGGTCAATGGTTTTTTGTGATTTTATGGTCAATGGTATTTAGTTACCATTCAATGATATACCATTCAATGGTATCATGGCCAATGATATTTAATACCACTGGCCTTGATACCATTGAATGGTATATCAAGGGTAAACCTTTCGGGATACCACTGGATGGTATACCATTGAACGGTAACTAAATACCATTGGCCACAATACCACCAAATACCATTGAATGGTATCTCAAGGGTAAACCTTTCGGAATACCATTCAATACCACTGAATGGTATACCATTGAACGGTAACTATATACCATTGGCCATAATACCATTGAATGGTATTCGAAGGGTAAACCTTTCAGAATACCATTCAATACCACTGACTGGTATACCATTCAAATACCATTGGCCATAATACTACCAAATACCATTCAATGGTATTTCAATGGTATTTTCATGATTTTTTTTTGTAAGGGGCACGCACCCACGAAAGAAAGTTAGTAGAAAGCATGCACCAGAGGTCGCAGACCGAGGGCCAATACACTAAGATACACAAAGATATTATATTATTCTACAACCAACACAAGTATCCATGCATGGTCTAAATTCACGCGACCTTCAACATTTCGAACATGCAACGAGTATTGCATCACGTACGTTTGACGTTCCCTTAAACAGCTCGAGCGTATTGATAGCATCTTGGCCTGAGGCATTTGGTAAACATTGTTGTCATGACTGTCACGTATGAACTACCAAGTTATCCCGTCCTGGGGATTGCTAGTAATCATAATGCAGAAAACGGTTTTGGCCTGGTCTCACGCTAAACCATATCAATTATTAAATATTATATATGTAACCGGCATGGTTACTGGACAATTAGTAATTTATAATTGCCCCACCAATCACCCCACCGGTCACCCAGCAAAGGTCACGCGAGGATACCTGAGGAGCACAGGGTTGATGGTGCCATTACTTGCCACCATATGGCAGCACCCTGGGTAATCTATAGATAATCTAGTTAATTAGTTATTATTATTATAACTATTTGTCTTATGGTTAATTGCATTTATTGTGTCCGTTGCTGGTCCTGTTACTAATAATTAAGTTGTTTAAATAAAATTTTTACCCAAGAGACAGTGGTCACATGTGGTCAGGGGAGGGGCTGTGTCCCAGTGGGCCAGGCTGATCCCACTGTCAACAATTAAGACAACAACAACCCTGTTTTGGTAAGTTTCTAAATACTTTGTTATACCTTAGAAAATGAATTCTTTCAATTTACAATGGTACCAAAATGTCTACTAGAGAATCTTCCATCTTTCTATGTAAACATATTTATATGTTCAGTTGTAATTACTTAATAGTGACTCAGATTACTGATGTGCTAAGAAGATGGGGAGCAAATGAACTGTCTGGACGTTAGGGAGGAATGTCTCCACCAGCTGTCTGTTAGCAGCTAGGGCTTAATGACATTTTGAAAGCTTAATTGTAGCCAGTAGCTGGTAGAACAGGTTAGAAAGTTAACTTTATTCATGTTTAGTACTGTTACATATAGTTAATGTATTATTATAGACAAAATACATTATGCAGGGACTGTGCATGTGTGGTATAATTATATAACATTCTGTACAGTTAAGCCAGAATCAGACTGGAGCACTCTCCCTCCCTTTGATGTTGTTGATTAATCACCATGTGGCACTGGCTGGGTAGGGTGTGTGAAATATTCCCAAGGGACAAGTGCTTGAGAGCAAGCTGGGGCCACACTAGATAGTAACTTGTAAACAGGGATCTAGTGTTGGTTTGATCATTTAATGTAGTATTGGTATCTTGATACATTTCTGGTGACACCATTGTGTTAGCATACATATAATAATGTAGTTAGTCACTCTTTTGTTTATTCATTTACAACTGATAATTGGTTGTATATCATTTACAGGTGCAGATGACCCCCTGTAAAATGCAGGATGTGGTTGCACATTTTTGATTAGGCCTGCAGTGCCCAGTTGGGGTGAGCATTGTTATTTTGGTTTTATGGGTTGTCATGAAGTATTACTATTAGGTTAGGAAACATTTCATTTGACGGTCATCCATAACTATCTTAAGGAACAAATTATATATATGTGTGTGTGTGGGTAGTCTCCAAGGATTGTGTACCTTTATATGTTATAAGGGATGTTAAGCATAACTGATATTGTGTTATTCATGGAGTACATCAAATTTTTATTAATTGTAGCTGCATTTTTAGCTGAGTATATTTGTTGTACACTTCACCACTTAGGAGTTGACACAGTGTTTAAAGACTATAAACCTATGTATCTTATTGGTACTAAGTCTGTCATGGCGTATTGCTGGATAGAAATCTAGATACAAATACCACAGGTGCCAACCTGCTATTTGGTGTCGGAGATAATCTATAGGTAATAATTATGTACCAATGTTATGCAGGGAATAGATGTTTTTGACTCTGTTGATTAATGATCCTGTGTAACCATTGTAGTAGTGCATGTAGTAATAATATTTTTGTATGTTTTACAGGTTTTTTTGATATAGTTTTTGTTATACAAAATAAAGGAAATCACCATTTCCCGTCTTCATGCGATTCCGCGGTTACATATATATTCCGACTGCCATTTTATTTATCTAAACGGTGACACATTCCACTGTTTTAGTGGTACACCATTGCACAGTTTATAGCAACTTTTTTCAGTTGAGAGTTTGAATTGCAAAAAAAAATTATTCTATTAAGAACTGTCATATAGGTATAATTTTATAAGAACATACTTTTGTGCTACAGAAGTTAGCACAGCATTAAAACAGATAAAAAAGCATCTGATGCAACCACAGCAGCAAAGATATCAAATAACAAACATTGGTAGGCCTAGAATTCCAGCGAGTAATTATCTTTAGGCAACTGCTAGCCAAATTTAATTGACCAGTTCCAACGTGACCGTACGTCTCGTCACCGGATTCATAGTGCGTTTCGACACCGACTTCATCGTTACCGACTTCATCGTGCGTCCCGTCATCAACATGATTGTGCCCTTATCACCGACTTGACTGTGCGCTTCGTCACCGACTTAATCGTGCGCCTCATTACCGGCTTGACCGTGCACCGTGCTGAAACTCCCTTGTTGGAACGCCTGGCATGAGCAAGGTAAGGCGATTCGTTGTTGCCGTCGCCTGTCGGTATTTCTCATCCTGCGACTGTTTACAGGATGGCCGTGGTATTTACCTTGTCAACAACACCTCTGTGGCAGCGTCAACGCGTCTCTAGCGTGGAAGACTATGGGGCTGCATATGTAGTAATCCAACACCAGGTTGCTGTCATAGACGGGCAGGTTCCTTAGTCACGCAGCAAAGAATTCGCAGTTGCAAGAAGCTGCGTGTCCTGAAGTCCTGAATCAACAACGTACGTACCACGCTCAGTGCCGGATTACCAACGTGGGGCCGGGTATATCTACAAACGTTTTGTGGTTACCGAGTGTGTGAAAGACGAAGATAGAGATACGTAGTCAGTGGCGTACTTAAGATTAGTCACCATGCTGGCTCAACAGACGATACACGACAAAATAAAAAATAATGAACCAAAGGGGAGGCCATGGCCCAATGCCCCCCCCCCCCAATACGCCATTGGGCGTGGTATTGACAATGCAGGTAACTTCATACATTGAACTATGTTTGAGCATTTACAGATTGTTGTTGACGACGGCAGCTAAACAAACATGCAGAAATACAGCGTATGACGACAAACAAGAAAGGCATTCATGACAAGCAAGGATTACAACGTATGACTTACCAGAAAGTATTTTCACCAAATTAGTTACCAACTACTTCACCCTGAGGTGGTGTCACACTCACAGAGTTCGGAGCCCGATTCAAGGGAAGCGAAGAGAGACTCTAAGCGGCTAATCAGATGGATTACCATTGATTTTATGGGGGCTACTTTTTGTCTGAGTCGGGTACAAATATATCACTTGTACCATGGTTAATCCGGCACGACCTTCACGTACCTCAACCTTCGCGTACGTCAATCTGCACGTACCTCAACCTTGCTTCTCTTTTCGAGTTCGCTTCTGACAAAACGAAATGCATATGAAATGAGGATGTTGAGGTGTCTCTGTTTAGGGGAGTCACCCGCATACATCTTGACACACACTGCCTCGATGCCGAGCAGTGCGCGGTGGTCTCCCTCGATGGTCATGGAGTTGACAGTATATATATATATATATATATATATATATATATATATATATATATATATATATATTATATATTATATATATATATATATATATATATATATATATATATATATATATATATATATATATATATATATATATATATATATATATAGTCGGAATGTTTGACGTTTTTAGTAAAAAAAATCCGCATAGAGCGTGCATAGACAAAAGAAGAGATCACAGTGAAGCGGGTAACGCTTTGCTATTCTGTCATGGTGGCTGGGGCAATTAGTGGAGCACCTTGCATAAATTGTGTGTCGGCCCTTTTCCACAACACTGATTCTCTCACGGTTGATCAATGTATTCTACTCAAGGAGAGTTATTGCGGCCCCTAAGCCAATGCGACTACTGCCATAACCGTATATAGCGCTTTTATAGGGACTAACACAGACACAGCCTCGTGTATGACTGATACACACGCGCACACACACCAACACACACACCAACACACACACCAACACACACACCAACACACACACACACACACACACACACACACACACACACACACACACACACACACACACACACACACACACACACACACACACACACACACACACACACACACACACACAAATACGCGTATAAACTGACAAAAAACATACATACAGATACACACAAAAACATGCACAAAGAGACCCAGAAACTCTCACGCACAAACCCACGCAGCGCAATTATTTTGAATAATTTCTAAAATTAGCATACTCGTTTGATGTTAATTTAACAGAATAATTGTTCACGTGATAACTCGACGTATTGACATTCAAGGTAAGATTTTAGTTCCTTGAGTGTCGTGTGCAATTAACAACATGATAACGTTTAGGTATTTGTACGGGGGTCGGAATCTGAATATTGGAGTATGGATGAGTGGTGATGAAATTGAAGACTGGGAGTTATGGCCTCGGGTGGAGGTGGGGGCAACGGCAACTACCAAAACCGAGCCTTGATTCTAGCCACCGTATTGGGGGTATATTCGAGCCCCCACCCAAAATAATAGGGTGTGGCTCCCGGTTCTGACACATATGATTAGAAATAATCATTGTGTCGTTGTCATGCAATGCATCTTAATTTCTTCAGACATACTAATTGCTTTTTGATGTACAGGCTCTTTTTCAGTGCGATAATATTATTTTTCAGTGCAATAATATTATTTTTCAGTGCAATAATATTATTTTTTCAGTGTGATAATATTATTTTTCAGTGCGATAATATTATTTTTTAGTGCAATAATATTATTTTTCAGTGCGATGAACGCGTACACATCGACTATGCAGGTTCTGTGGATGGGAAAATGCTTCTCATTGTTGTAGACTCCTATTCCAAATGGCCAGAAGTTGTCATTCAAAACAGTACGACCAGTGAAGCTACAGTGAATGCACTGAGGACGATATTCAGTAGAGGGGGAATTCCTCACACTTTGGTCTCGGACAATGGTACAAAGTTTAAGTCTCGGGAGTTCAATGCCTTCTTGGACTGGTTGGGAGTGTTGCACAAACCTACATCGCCATATCATCCAAGTTCTAATGGGCAAGCAGAGCGATTTGTGCGAACTGTAAAGCAGGCTTTGAAAGCTATGGCATCTTCATGGGAGTCACTCCAGGTTAGACTGGATAAGTTCCTCCTGGCTTATAGAAATGCTCCGCATGCTTTCACAGGAAAATTGCCAGCAGTGCGTTTCATGGGTAGACAGCTACGCACTCGACTTGACAGTGTAAAACCAGAAAACAACAAGAAAACAAACGGTTAGAGAAACAGATGGAGCGTGATTCTCAAAATCTGAGATCATTCAGGGAAGGAGACATGGTATGGGTTCGAGATTACCATGGGAAAGATAAGTGGGTCCCAGGAACTATAAACAAGAAGTGTGATCCGTTGACGTATCAAGTCACTGTTTCTAAGGGATTGTGGAAATGCCACATTGACCAACTGAGTTCAAGGGTAAACTCAAGTAACATGCCTCTGACACAGTTAGAATTGACTGCAGAGACTGATGGTCATGACTATTTGGTTGACACTATACCATCACTGAATCAGACAAACGACAGTGCCAGTGGGTTGACGTATGAAGCCCCTCAACAGCAATCGGTTCAGGATAAGTCTAGGCCTACTGCATAATTGGTAACTCCTACCCAAGTGGAGGAGGAAACACATCTGCGACGGTCTTCTCGCGTGAGTAAGGCACCAGATAGGCTAGATCTGTAGTGTAACAGAGATTGTTGAGCTGCTCTGTAGTGTAACAGATATAAGTGAGCTAGTGGACTCTAGTTACATCAGTTTAGTTAGCAGGACATGGTTGAATACTAGTGTAGTGTTGAGTTACATTGGTAGTGCATAGCTATGTTATTGTAATAATCAGGTAGATTATTTCGCTGTAGGCATACAGAAGAAGTTATATTGTTGTTAGTAGACTTCTTCATAATTATTCCGGGAGGGAAATGTTAAATATGCATGTCTATGTCGTGGACTACATGTGTAGTGATACATGTTCAGTGGCGAACTACGTGAGTAGTAATACCTGCGTTTGCAAATAAAGATCAGTTATGTGCCACCCCTAAGAACCACGTGTATATTATATGTGTAGTGTCTGTGAATATACAACAGTATGTAACTAAGAAAATAGGGCCGTAGACTCGTGTAAGTCTTTGACTGCTGGAAGATACTGGGTGAAGCGGACGAAGCCGGGGCAACACAAGCCGGACAGTGATGCCGGATGCTGCGACGTTGTCAGAGAACGAGGACAAACTGACGCATGTTTTCGGGCTCAAAACGTTTCAAAGACCAAGTCCATGGGTCGCCTCAAGCCCTCGTTGCCTCGTCGGCTGATAACAGGAAGTTATTTTTAACATCGATTGACCTCACGAGGTCTTCCGGTTGGACCGATCGCTGTCGCCGCTGCAGACGACAGCGTTTACCTGCAGCGTAAGTATAAGGTTCGGTTTTTTGTTCTATTTACACTTTTCGTTTTGTGGCGAGTTGCCTCCGGAGGGGGGGGAATACCGTACTTTCATAAGATATCCAGATGGTAGTGATTGTGGTGAACGTAATGACGAATTGTTCTTTATATTATATATTAATTTATGTTATACGCTTATATAATATATATTCTATACAACTGCATGGGAACATTGGCGCTTACGCCTTCAAAACATGCTTAGTGACGCTTTTAATGTGCAACGTTCGATTGCGAAACAAAGCTATAAACAAAACGTTGACATACTGTGACTATTACGATGGTGCTTGAAGAATTGTTATATAATAAATTAAGCATAACGGGGACTTTATATCAGATACCGTCGTTTGCTTGATTTTCCTTTAAAAACGTTTTTGTGACACCTTTACACTAAAATCTCGGTCATACCTTCAATCTTAATCCATGTTTCCCTGAGAAAAACACACTTTGTATATATATTTTGTTATAAATACAGACAGTTAGTTATATTTTCAAAGCCCATTAATTTCCAACAATCAGACATTCATCGAAACCACATTGCAAACCCTGATTTTAACGATTGCATTATATATTTCGCTGATGTTTCCCGGAATGTCAATACCCAACACGCGCCTTTTGCTTTTCAGAAATCGCCAGAAATGTATCGGTACGAAATAAGTGATTCCATCTAGCGAGAAATCATTGCGTCTAGTTTAGACGGTGGAGACCCCCTTTTATATTTCACCCAGTTCCTGCAATAATCTCAACAATTGACGAACCACCAGCTACAAATCAGAGCTATAGAATAGATTTTGTTAAGTTCTTAATTCCTTTGAATGTCTAGACCGTCCGCACGTTTGTTCAAATGGCCCTGCTTGTTAAATGTGAGGTAGCAGTTTGGTCGCCAACACATTATATTATAGTTTTGTTGTGGCTGGTGTTGGTCGGCGGTACTAGGAGCTACCTAATCTTGTTCATGGTGTCGCCACTTGCCACCGTATGGCGCACTCAGGTTATGCATTCTATAGAGAGCTATTTGCCTAGCGATTACTTTGTAGGTTGCTGGTCATATTACTAATAATTAAGTTGTTTAAATCTACCCAGTTGACAGGGGTCACGTATGATCAGCCAAGTGGGCCAGTTTCTAAATTATGTTATCTACCTTATATAGCAATACTTTCAATTTTTATCGCACAGCATGTGCATTAGATAATTATACCATCCTCCTATGTACACTTATTTATGTCCAGTTCTAATTACTTATAGTAACTTTGATTACAAATGCACTACCACCACTGTCTGCGGACCTTATGGAAGAATGTTCAGACAAGCTGGTGTTATTTGGGCTAAATGAGATTTTAAGTTTGCAGCTAGTAGCTGGTAGAATACTTTTAGGATTTTCAGTTTTATCACGTTTAAAGTTGTGATGCTAAGTGTACCATGCATAAATACGAAACATCACTGCCATGGCCTGTATCTGCTTTTGAAACTGTTTGGTCTTTGATATACCGGGATGGTCACATTGCTGTTGCCACTCGGTCATATTTCCAGGCAGCTTTGTTCAGCATGAATATCAAATATATAATTACAAGCATATGCAGAACTCCTCTAAAGCGGCCATCCAAATGACCAACATAAAATGGCTGGTTAGGCAGGCTCCAATATGATGCCCGTTTTCAAGGGGTGGCCGCTCTCAGGGGGTTCTACTTTATTTGTGCCAATAACATCTCACACACTAACTTCAAATCAGGGTGCTTGTTGACCTGAAGCATCACTGACAAATTAGAAGACACTTGATGGATTCACTGACAACTTTATTCGACTGTCACCGCTGCTTCTGTACAATATCCACAGGGCATAGCATCCATCATCTACTGCTTTGACTGCAGCCTCTTGTCTCTCTCCTCTGCAATGGAAAGCTTGATACCCTTGGACCTTGGCAGTGTCACCCATGGCTTGTTTCCCTTGCCAATGAGGAAAACATTGTTTATTCTGAAACAAAGCAATGTCAGTGAAACAATGCGCATTGAATTTGATTATCATCATTTTTATTTATATGTTGTTATTTAAGCGGCTATGAAGATTGTTAATATTATGATGCATTGTCGAACCATTTGGACTGCCTATACCATTTCAAACTTATTTCTTCTAGGCATGTTCATTTTGACCACTCTTGGAATTATTCAGGTATGAGCAATGTAAGTGCAATATAAAGCAGGGCTACACGTTTGAAAACAACAGGCGATAAATCGCTCGCCTAAATATGCCAAATAAATTTAGGTGAGCGATTTGTTAGTTTTTTTTTACCATGTGGTGGTGTCACCATTTCCCATTCAGATTCTGTTGTTGTTGCCATGAAATTTTAATTGGTGCTTCTTGGTGCAGACTTTTGTACAAAGAAATAAATGTTTACTTTAGTAAACCCCATACATTGTAATTGGTGAAACGGTTTTTAATTGCAACATGTCATCAATCACTGTAGCCTAGGCAAGGCCAGTGGCAGCGTTGTGTCAGTCAGTGGTTTCGTGTGCGACTTCGCTTAGCCTTCGGCGGTTTAAAAATTGCAATTGACATTCATAAATATGCCATGTATAAGAATTAGATGTGTAGTCATAGCTCATAAATGCAGCTTAGTAGGCAACACCAATATAAACGGGGGTGAAATGGCATGCTTCCACTGCATCATAAAGACAAACGCACAACTCAAACTCAGTGCGCAAAAATATGAATTCGTCATCCGCACATGAAACAGTGAATCAATGTTAAGTGGTACCGGAGATGTGCGTCGTGAATTTGTGTTCAGAGCGGTTGAAAGACGAAGTGGAACAATTACTAAAACTGTTGTTTTCAATGTTTAATCAACTTTTACAATCCGTGTCAGCTCATATAAAGCTTTATAAAGAGGTTAGACTTTCCTAGTGAATCTAACACTCAAGAAACTACTTGTCAAGACAAACACAAACAGGCAGCAAGCGGTTTTAACAATTGATGAGAGCGATAAATTGTTCCCTAGATTATTGATTTGAGTGAGCAATAGGGAGCGAGAGCGATCACTCGCCTCAAACGTGATGCCCTGATAAAAAGGATATACGGCGTCACAGCTTATGCAGTGAATGATATAAATTATACAAAAGGAAGACTAGATGTCCACATCCTTGGTAATGCTAAACCAGCATGGCAACAAAATCAACTGGTCAGCGACCGTGGATGGGCGTTCCTATTGGCACAACTTTGACCACAGAGATGTCTACAGTGCATCAAGATGGCTTCGAAAGTGCCTTCTAAATTATACATGCAAAAGCAGGTTAATGGTTATAACTTTTTATAGGAAATTTGCAAAGAGAATATAAACAAGGACCAAGCAGTAATATCTTAGAAATAAGCAGGTAAAATTTTATTAATAGATGGATATCACTTCAAAGCAGCTCATGGAACCAAGTAGGTCTAAACGAAACTGCCCACACATCAAGAACATATACTGAACCTTTTGATTATCAGATAACATTATAGGGTGGCCTCTTATTGGCCTTATCAAGGCTATGCATACCACTCCTTAAAATTGCTGTCTTTCACTAATTAACTATCACAAAAATAACGTTATTAACATATATCAGATCAACTGAAATGTGTCACGGTCACGCATGACTGATCAACCTACACCAACGAATTCATGCCAAAAACTCACCCACACACTGCTATCAGACATATGCATAAAATTAAAGTGGTAAGTTTATTTTGACGCTGAGTATAAATTTTTCCTAAACTAGAATCGACACACACACTTTATCAAGCAAGCAGTAACCTGAACACAATACAGTTTACCCAAGACTGTGCTGACTGGAGATTTGTTGGCGTCTCATGCTCTACTTGGAGTGAAGAGGATTGAGCGAGTTAATATTTTACGTCAACAAAACAGAGTGTCCACATCCTTGGTAATGCTAAACCAGCATGGCAACACAATCAGCTGGTCAGCGACCGTGGATGGGCGTTTCTCTTGGCACAACTTTGACCACAGAGATGTTTATAGAGCATCAAGGTGGCTTCGAATGTGCCATTGGTATCGAAAAGCAGCAAATTTGTAAAGAATGGCTTTAGAAGATTACTTAGGAAGCTGCAGCAACACAGAAAAATGTCATGAATAATTGCAGCTGATAATAATCTGAAGTCATCAACACTGTTCATACCTTGTGGCAAATGCATGGCCCTGGTTGTCTTTCACATGAATGATCTCGAACGACCCCGGATGGCGCTCTCTGTGCGTCACAATGCCGACACGTCCCAAGTTATGACCGCCAGTTATCATGCATACGTTTCCTATGACGCAACAGAAGAAAACCCAGGGTAAATACACAGGTGACAAGCATGTTGTTCGTGGTGCAAGTCACGCTGGCAAGTTAAAACCACAAGTGAATCAACATTTAATTTTATTTCTTATACAAACAGCTGCATTAGATTGCGAAATCAGAAATGGTGGAAGTGGGCGTAAGAGTCAGCTGCTCACACAAGCTGACTGTCTTCACCGCAAGATTCAAGTCAGTACTTAATCACTTTTTAAAATAATACAAACAATAAAAATAAAAATACATATTTGGCGTCGCCAGTTTGCTAGACAGACATAACTTGACATAACATAGATATTTCGACATAACGGTTACAGAGACCTCCAGTGGCTTCTAAGTTACGTCACGTAAATTGGTGAACATTGAAACGTGTGTACTCACCAACATCAAACTTGACAAACTGCTTGATCTTGCCCGAGGCAATGTCCACCTGGACGGTGTCGTAGACTTTCACCAGGGGGTCAGGGTAGCGGATGGTGCGAGCATCGTGTGTAATGAGGAACGGTACCCCCTTCGGTCCGACCTGCAGCTTCCTCACTTTACACAGCTTGTACTGCAGACAAACCATGTGTGTTGATCATCGCAAGCTATATACATGTCTCACCAAACATTAATTTGGAAAACATTTTCCTCAGCAAAATTTCACAAAATCACAAACGATTTCCTGGATCATATACGGGATGGACCAGGATCCACAAAAAAACACTGTCTAACCATGATGGATGCCCATTCAATTTGACGTGAACTGACGATCTATTTTGAAGACAAATTTAAAGCTCGCTGTCGATGCATAGTTTGTTTTGTGCATAATAAAATTACACAAGACATGTCTTATTAACTCACATAAACAACAAAACAATAGCAGGCTTTAGCAGCTACGCCCAGTTAGTAGGGTTGACTTGGTGAGGCAAGAAACCATGATCAAGACAGACCTGCATGCACAATAGAAGCCTGCTGTTAATAATTGCAGTTAAATAGCTGGATATGTGCTAGACTTCCAGTGTAAATAAGGCAGTGCTAATAAGATTGAGTTTTAGAAATATGGAAATCAGCACTGGAAGTCCATGAATTGGAATTGAAAGATTTCAGCAGGAATTTGGAATTGATTAAAAGGAATTGACCCCAGCCCTGATATGTTTACTCTGCTTGTAACCTCTACACTGTTGATTGTCACACAAGGTGCAGCTCCACTATCTTTCGAAACAGATGGATGCCAATGAAGATGAGGTAACCATGACAGTGGGCCCACGCTAATTTTTTTTTTGCTAGATCCTCATTTACTGACCAACATATTTGTCCACATTTTTGGTAATGCTAAACCAGCAAGGCCATAAAGCAGCTGATCAGCGACCGTAAATGAGTATTTTTTCTAGGCACAATATTGACCACACAGATGTTTATTGACTGTCTACATGGCCTCGATTGTACCACTTACAATTGTGTATCAGGTGTTTTAACCGAATACATAAACGTATAAAAGAAACCAATAATTGATGTTGCATATAAATACCTTAGCTTCCTCGGGTGTGATCTCATGCACTGCAAAGCGCCCCTTGACGTCAAAGATCAGACGGAAGTTCTCTCCTGTCCTTTCTATCGAGATCACGTCTACAAGAAAGAACTATGGAATTAAAGACATTAACACACGCAGGTGAAATTACATATTTTGAAAAAAATATGCTCAAAATGTGTTCCGTCCTTTTTCCGATAGCTTTGTATGTTAATTATCAATAAAGTTAATTTTTATAACGATCACATACCTCTAAATCACTTTTATTCGTGAATAAAGTGTACCCCTATCAAGTAATAATCCAGTTTTGATTCTCAAAAGTTCGAAAATATGCAATGTTTAGACCTTAGCAACACTGCCGTAAATTCTCCACACACCATCTTATTTGGTATGGATAGATTCCCCTTTCCGTTCTCTAACCGCCTGTCTAGACGGCATCCCCACCCTTTGACCCGTATTCGCTGGACATCGTCATATATGCAAGCAGTATTCTACCGACTATCTCCTTATTTGGTATTCGGCATCATGCTACGTCATCGTCGGGACACTCCGCTGTACTTGCGACCCGCGTTGACCCGGATATTTCCATACATGGCATGGACATTTGCATATGACGCGTGATCTCCCACAATGCATGATGTTCCTATTTCTGAGTGTACACAACAATGCCGTCTAACGAAAGTAATCATCGAGTCAGAACGAATAAGTTTTCCACAAAGCATGCTTTTGGGCAGAGAAAGAAAGGGAGAATGCAGCAACTGCGGGATGCACATGCAAATAGGACATTTTTGGCAGCGAAACAGCCGGATACAGCAGAAATGCAGCCGTGTGTTGTCACTGCAGATGACAAGTTAGCGACACAGCGGACGCCGGCAACGGTTCCCGGGACCGACGGCGGAGTTGGGAGTAGAACAGTTGCACAGGTCAAGCGCCGAGGAGGAAGGGCCAGCATACAAGGCTGGCAGATTTGACTGAATGTTGTGGAACCTTGTGTCTTGTCCTGTTACTGTCTAGTTGTTTCTTAGTTGTTCCTGAGGTTAACAAATTTAGTTAATATTTTTTTAATGTATATAGCCGTTATAACCTGTCCGCGAATTGTTGAATCAATCCTGATTGATGTTATCAGATGCATGACACTTCAACTTCTTCAACACCTTCAAGTCGTGCATCAAGTCATTATTTGAGTAAATACACAACCAAATCAAATTTGCTAAAATCAAGTACTCAAATTAACAGAAGTTGTAGAAAACTGCTAATAAAGGAGCTTATACAGGCCAGATGGCCTCCTGCCCCATCAACCATACTGGTAAGAATACTGATAAGAAACTTCTGTTGTATATTAATAATGACACACAAAAATTCCACAATGGCGGCCATTTTGTTTGGTTCATATATCACATTTGCAGGAAGCATATCTCTGGAAGTACTTATGCCAGCAACATAATATTTACATTGTTATATTCAGTATAATAATTTCTATAAGCATGCCAAAGGAAATATCTATGTGACACATAGTTTGAAACTATCAGAAGTATTGATGGTAAACAAATCTTTGACGGCCGTTTTCTCAAAAACGTGTTTTCTGCATTTGGAAAAAGGATATCTCCATGAGTAATTATGCTATCCAAATAAGGTTTTCAATGTCGCATTCAACATACTTTACTCTGTACAATGACCAGAGACATTTAAAAAAATCATCAATAGTTTGAAAAATAAACACGTATTTGTTGCCAAAAATGTAGTTTTTTTCCCACTTTACAAAAAAAATAATAAAAACACAACATTTTAACAAATGTTCTGGTCATTGTATAGTAGAATGTGTACTGAACATGGATTTGCAAGAATTATAATCATATATGTATTCAATAAAGAATGGCAGTGTTTCCAAATAGCTAATATTTGCTCAAAACGGCGGACATTTTTTCTCTTGTTACCATGGAAACGGGGGTCTGGCTGACAAAAGTTCAATATATTTTTTACTCAGTAAGACCCATTCTATACTTTTGGCTGAAAAAATTGCAAGATTTGCACAAATAAAAAATTATCCTATTTACCTGCCGTGTGTGGCCTTACCTAACATAGTGAGAGATCTGCAGTCTTTCACAGCAGCTGTGCAAGCACCACTTTTATTTTGCACAAGCAAAACTTTAGGGAAGCTTACCAGTAGTATCTCTTGCTGCTTGTTGTCCAAACATATTACCAGACATGAAGGCAGAAATGTGCAGCTTGAAAATCCGACAGTACAAACTGTTCAAATACAAATAATTACTATTATATTCCATAAATACAAGACTTACCCATGAAGCCAGCTGGGTAGCACTTGTCTGTGCGCACCTTGCCATCGACCTTAATGAGACGCTGGTTCACGATCTTCTTCACTTCATCATATGTGAGTGCGTACTTCAGTCGGTTGCGTAGGAATACGACGAGTGGTAGACATTCCCTCATCTTGTGGGGGCCAGTGCTCGGACGAGGAGCCTGCACAAACAATGTTTCTTATCAACAAAAATCATTTCAAAATAAAACTTAGTTGATCTTACTTACTGAAGGTTTATGACAATGTAGGAAATTACAAAAAGAATATGTTGTTTCTCATGAAGCAAAACGCTCATTATAACAGGATCAAAAGTCATATCTTGGTCCAGTTACTACAACCACATTTATATACAAGGTTAGATCCGGCAGATTATAACAAAACACAACCAACAAGACTTCTCCAGAAATCATTCATAACAAAATCTGGGCTAGCTTTGAGATGTTAGCCATTTTGGCTAAAGCCCCCAATCTTTTTTTTAGCCAAATACAAATTGATTTAGCCAAACTTTTTACATGCATCAAGACAACAACAAATCCTCGTATTCTGGATGCTTTTCAATGAAAACGCTGGTGGCCAAACTGGCTCAAATGGCCACCGGTAGCACTAGTCTAGCACTTTGTTGGACGTCTATAAATTACAACTATCTTATTGTAGCATGTTGGTAAATACTTACAAAGACACCCCCGAGTTTGTCAAGCATCCAATGCTTGGGAGCATTGAGTCGCTTCAGATGCTTCCGAGGTCCGCGTACCTGCAGACAGAACATTCACAGTATTCAGAAATACAGATATCAGGTGTTGTATGGACGAGTACTATTCAATACTGGTTGTCACAATTATTTTGAACCAGTGTGGCATGGCAGCTGACACTGGCTTGATTACATTGTGATTTATTTGGCTGGCAACACCGTGTTGTCTGTTACTGTCAAATCAGACCACATTGAAATGTGTATGCCTGCCATTGGTTTTACATCTGCCTTCAGACAAGCCTGCATTTTTTACAACATGCAGTTGTAGAAAAGGTGGAAATTTCACATTTACGTCACAACGTGCCGAATCACCATGAATCATGTTTCACCTTTTTAATTTTTGCAGCACATGAATATGTAACAACTAATCCCACCCATGGAAAGGAAATTGGCATATATTGGATCATAAAATATTGTATGATGCGTTGTCTACAGATTGTGTAACTGCTAGCAGCGTGAATATGTTTAAAAACAAGGTTGACACATATCTCTGGAGGGCGGGTTATAAGTAGATGAACATTGTTGGACTCTCGATATGCCAATGGCTTCCTTGTCCACTTGCCATCTGGGCCTTTGGCTTGGATGGCAAATCTTGTTAAAATCTCACGGCAAACCCTGGCATGTGGGCAGGAAGTTTTTAAAATGCACATTTTTATGGTACACTAAAAAGTCTTTCTCATCTGGCATCTATAACAAGGGAAACAATATTCGATAAATGGAATGCCATATTAATGCAAGATAAAGATGCTTGGAGAACTAACACAAGACCAACCACGGCCACACAGTATGACTGAGCCCCGTCAGTGCGTTCTATTTTGTAAACAGTAGGCCATGCGGGTCAGTTCTACATTTCTTGCACTATATTTACACCACATGATCACGCACTAATATGTTCGTTGTACTGCTACCTACATCAGCACATATTATGTCAGGAAATACAGTTACGTCGAAACACCCGTCAACAAAATATCCCACACATGCAATTTCGCCGGGCACCGCACGCACTAATGCTTTGTTCGCTCTATAAATCAGCAATAGTTCTCGAATACAGAAACCAATTGTTAGCCAAATGCTAACTATTGATTTTGTTAAATGTAAACAAGAGTATGTCCGTGTTTTAGACAGATGGAATAAGATTTTAATCATACAAAATCCTACCACTACCCACCATGTTGAATGGTTTGCAGGAAAAGGGCTATCCCACATTGCACCACGCTACTGACAAGCTTCCGGGCGAGATTCCGAATATGCCCGATTTTCGCCGATCACCGGTGACTTCCGATCAGGAGACGTATTTGCAAAACTGGCAGTATGACAGATTCCGCTCCTTCCAGTGGCTATTCTATCCCGCTTTCTGTCAATACACATATTTCAGAAATGAAGCCAACCGACGAAGAACGTCTGCGACCGAATGGTAATTCACCAGACCAGCTGCGCTTCAAACTAACGACCCATGGAAATGACGAATATTCCGCCGTCGAAATGCAAGATGAAAATTCCCCGAATCAAACCACGAATGAAGCGATTTATTCCCACCTCGACGAAACTGTCGGGTGCGTCTGCAATGCATTTCCAAGTAGTATTACCCACTTACTTAATATTTATGTTTTGTGTAATCAACTAAATACTCGGTTTGTTGTTATGTTTACGTTCTGGACTATGGCTACGTGACAACATTGTTTCTTTCATGACCAAGTTGCTTGCCTACACGCTTGTCTACGTGCTGTGCACCGTGACGATGAAGTGGTCAATACGCTCGTACGTGACTGTGTTCTGACTGTAATAAGTATTGTGCGTTCCACTTATTAGACGCGTGCATTTCACTTAACAAGGTGTGTAAAGTCGAAGATGCATGTTGAAATTTGAGTGTCACGATAGAAAGTCAGATCGGAAAGATAGAAACTTAGAAAGTGAAAGTGGTGGCATTCTGATTTCTGTGTGTATCATCAAGATTCATGATCATATTGTGGCTTATTAGATGTATTCTTTTTCCAACTTTCTGGTTGGAAATTCTCATATATTTTTGAAGAACTTTGAAAGATCTGTGAAGTGCAGTAAACTTGGTTTGTTCTGTAATGCATTATTGTATCAGGTATTTCTTTTGACATGTAAGTATCAGTCATAATAATAACTATTTAGTGAGCAAATGCCTTGGAAATAAAGTATTTTTTATAGTATATTGTATAGAGCATGCTTGCTAGAGGTTTTTATAAATTACATAATTTCTAAGCATAAAATTTGATTGTTTTTATCGTAAAATCATGTCATCTACCGGTAATTTCCATGATACTGCTGAAGACATACATATGTGAAATCATTACAAATTACAAAAACACACCATGACTTGCATAAGATGTGGATATGTTCAATACTGTAATTTTGCATTCTGTTGTGTATTGAATAAATAACATGTAGTGCATGTTATGTATACAATAAATAACTACATATGCAAAATGTTTGTTGGAAAGATAATATACATACTTCTGCACATTGACAGTTGACCATGTGGGCAACTCTGCAGTGTATTAATACTTTAACCACTGCAACATACACGTCTGTCCTATATTATATGTTCCCATATTTAGCTTTGGTTCTCAATTCAATCTAGTTAAATTAGTTTTGTAACTATAAATGCAAGAACATATTGAGCCTTTCCAACAGTAAGTAATATAAAAGTTCATATTATAAAAATTATATTAAAAAACAAATGAAGTGACAATTTGAATATTAAAAAATTTTGGTGCACTGGTAATTTAATTTTTTTGGCAAAATGTTCCATCTTAACTCAGAATTACCCTGTACATTTTTTTTCTGCTATTGCAGATACATTCAGCATGAAATCACAGAGAATCAGATCAAAATGCAGATTGATCCAGGCAATCGTCCAATGCCGTCAAATCCATCACATGCAACAGTGATGATTGCACAACACAGTGCAGATGGAGAGTACATGCATGTCACTAGGTAAGAACATATGGGAAGCGACGAATGTTTGTCACAAAATCCAAACCACTGGATGTCAGTTTTGCAGTGTCTGGCAATGCTGGACTGGGATGAGGGGCTCTTCACGTGCACATTGTCTCATAATAACGATGGCCTTCATTACCTTGCACTAGAATAAATATTGTAGGAAGTACTATAACAGGAAGACTGCACTCTTACAGGAGTACAGTTGATAAAAAGTGTTTTTTATCTTAGAACTACCACTTTGCACGAAAGTAGGTAATGTGTTTGATAAGGTCTTTTCCTGCCATTTAGAACTTCACGTGCATGTTTTCTCATAATAGCGATGGCCTTCGTTACCTCGCACTAGAATAAATATTGTAGTCTAAATATCTCGATGCAATCTGAAATAGTTCATACACCCCCCTCCTGAACTGTATAATTAAAAAAGTGGCTGTAGCGGGACTACATTGTCAAACTTAATGAGTAGCTATAACAGGAATAAAAGTAGCTATAACAGGAAGTAGCTATAATAGGAAGACTCTACTCTTACAAGAGTACAGTTGATATAGTGTTTTCCATCTTCTTAGAAGCTTTTTTCCTGCCGTTTAGAACAAAATATAATGTATACCAGTTGGGCTCACTTTATAACATATTTTATTGTTTAGCCATTTCATTAATGTGATTGTTTTTCTTAGACAACTTACTTTTCCCCAGCTAAATTTGCAAAGGGTCTTCCATTTTGTTTAGCCAAACTGCAGATCTTTTAGCCGTTGGTGAATGGTGAGTGTGAACCTAGGTATACGTTTTATAGGATAATAACCTTGTGATACTGTCTCAAACCCTCAAATTTGCATGCACTGGCAGTAAGAATACTCACAGTTATGCTAATTGAAATACTGTATAAACCATGTAAGTGAGACCATAAAGTTTTCTGTTGTGTCTGACAATAAATCAATTGACTGGCACCAGAGGTGTGAACAGCATTTCTGACCATGGCTTTGTGCCTGGTTGACAAACCACCTGATTACATGCCTAATTAAGCACTGGCTTCAGGAGACCATTATGACTGAGACTGTATATTCAAGCTACTTATGAAGAGAACCTTACAATGCTGAACATACTCAGCAGAGCTGAAGTGTATTCACCAAAACAGCAGACATGTCATGCAGAAACTGCTTCATCTACCTATCAAAAAGACAATTAACAAACAACTACAGGTATTTCCAATGGTTTTCCTTAATTTAACCAACCCACACTTATAATAGTTAAAAATACAGTGGGATGCTTTTGGAAAAAAACATCACAGAGAAGGCATGTCACAATTGCCCATAAGATGTTGATATTGTGGCAACTTCAACAGGTTAAAGTAAAGCAAGCTGTAGTCTAGAAAGTAGATATATGGCAAGTTTTTTACGCTAAGACGGTGCCATTAATTTTGAAATTTTCCTGTTTTTCACTGATAATAAAATAATGAAGTTGGTAGTTGCTTGAATTTTATCATTTACAAAAAATCTGAAAATGATCACCATTTAAAGGCTGGGGTGGCTATTCTACGCGTGTTTTGAAATGACTAGTTTCATTAGAATTTTTTATATAAACTAACCATTTCTTCACAAATTATAGTTGAAATACTAAATAATATTCATATTCGTATTAAAAAAAATGTAATTTTCTATTTATTTGATGATGTATCATGGAAAATCATCATAAAAACTTTTTTCACAATTTATATATGAAAACATACTGATATATATATATATATATATATATATATATATATATATATACTTGTATTATTTTGAGAAAATCCCCAAAGAAATAAATGATACATGTAAGTTCGACAGTGGCACTGATGACACAATAAGTTATTTCTGTTAACATGGACGAATAACAGCTGCTTCAGCACTAGGAAGAAGTCGGCACAAAGTTGAAGGACAACCAAAAATGACAGCAAAATTTCGAATGATGGTGAAATGTTGTTATTGTTTCTTTATCTAACACCAATAATGGAAAGAAGCAAAACATCATACCATTATTTAAAAAGGGTTCGAGAAATAAGTCAGAAAATTACAGACCAGTGAGTTTAACGTCAGTGATTTGTAAATTATTAGAAAGGTTAATTAAAGACCATATGGTGGACTTCCTCGTTAAGCATAAATTATTAAATTCATCTCAACATGGATTCCTTAAAGCGAGGTCATGCTTAACAAATATGTTATGTTTTTTGGAAGAAATCACTAAGTGGATAGACGTGGGATCGCCAGTAGATATTATCTACTTAGATTTTCAGAAAGCTTTTGACAAAGTGCCACATCAAAGATTACTACTTAAATTAAAAGCCCATGGTATCGGGGATAGCATAACTGACTGGATAGAACAATGGCTGACTGACAGAAGACAACGAGTTGTAGTAGATGGAGAAGTTTCAAATTGGAAATCGGTTTTGAGTGGGGTACCTTAAGGATCAGTATTAGGACCTATATTATTCTTAATATATATCAATGACTTGGACGACAGTATAACAAGTAACGTACTGAAATTTGCGGATGACACAAAACTGTTTAGAAAGGTTAATACATAAGGTTAATGATAAACAACATTTACAAAACGATCTAGACAGATTAGTGAAATGGTCTGAGAAATGGCAGATGTTGTTCAATTTTGGGAAATGTAAATGCCTACATACAGGACATGGGAACTTGAATGTAAACTATAAAATGGGAGATACTGTTCTGGGTACTACTGTAAAAGAAAAGGACTTAGGAGTTACAATAAGTGCTGATATGAAAGTTTCAGAGCAGTGTGGTATTGCAGCTTCAAAGGGTAATCAAATTCTTGGATTGATTAGAAGAAACATAACATACAAGGGAAAAAAGTTAATTATACCTCTTTATAAAGCAATAGTTAGACCTCATTTAGAATACTGTATACAAGCATGGAGACCATATCGTAAGAAGGATATAGATACGCTTGAACGCATACAAAGGAGAGCAACTAAAATGATTCCAGAACTGAGAGACCTTAGTTATGAAGAACGCCTGAAAGAATGTGGTTTAACAACTCTAGAGACAAGGAGGTTAAGAGGAGATCAGATTGAAGTTTTTAAGATATTGAATGGGTATGAAAATATTGATAGAAATATGTTTTTCTCACTCAAGAAGGATAGCAGAACTAGAGGACATGAGGTAAAATTAGTAAAGGATCAATGTAGATTAGACATCAGGAAGCACTCGTTCTCAGAGAGGACAATAAATGAATGGAACAAATTGTCTACAAATTGTGTAACTGCTAGCAGCGTGAATATGTTTAAAAACAAGGTTGACACATATCTCAGGAGGGCGGGTTATAAGTAGATGAACATTGTTGGACTCTCGATAAGCCAATGTCTTCCTTGTCCACTTGCCATATGGGCCTTTGGATGGCAAATCTTGTTAAATCTTGTTAAATCAATAGGGAGTGTATTCCAAAGAATTGATGCAGCAACCGAAAAAGCCCCAGTTTCAATGTTTGTTTCAACCCTAGGAACACAAGGTAGATCAGAACTGGATGATCAAAGCACTGTTTGTGTTCCACCAGGTATCGCTGTGAGTATGAAGGCTGTCAGAGAACCTACAGCACTTCGGGGAATCTCCGAACTCATGAGAAGACTCACAAAGGTACAATTATGGCCACTGTGGATGTGCATACAAAACTTGGAAATTGGCATTGTATCAAGTAAGATGCATTGTAAATGTATACAATAATAACTTATAGTTATACTTGATGACATTTACAGGGATTAGCTATGTATTAGCTATCTATTAGCTAACTAGCATTCATCAGAGTGATGCTGTCACTGGCAGTAGTAAAGTTCCAATTTAATTTAGTTTGTTGAAAGATGTTAATATAAGAATTTGCATCAACATATTAATTATTGGACCTATTTGTTGTGCAGGCGAGTATACATTTGTGTGCAAGGAGCCCGCCTGTGGCAAGGCCTTCCTCACTTCCTACAGCCTGAAGATTCACATACGTGTCCATACAAAGGAGAAACCATTTGAATGTAACATAGCAGGCTGTGAGAAGGCTTACAACACACTCTATAGGTGGGTGGTGTTTGAATGTAACATGGCAGGCTGTGAGAAGGCCTACAACACACTCTGGTGGGTGGTGTTTGAATGTAACATTGCAGGCTGTGAGGCCTACAACACACTATATATGTAGATGGGTGATGTTTGAATGTAACATGGCAGGCTGTGAGGCCTACAACACACTATATATGTAGATGGGTGGTGTTTGAATGTAACATGCCAGGCTGTGAGAAGGCCTACAACACACAATGTGTGGGTGCTGTTTGAATGTAACATAGCAGACTGTGAGACGGCCTACAACACAAAAAAATATGTGGGTGTTGTTTGAATGTAACATGGCAGGCTGTGAGAAGGCCTACAACACACTATATATGTAGATGGGTGGTGTTTGAATGTAACATGGCAAACTGCAACTACAACACTCTCTAGGTGGGTGGTGTTTGAATGTAACATGGCAGGTTGTGGGAAGGCCTACAACACCCTCTATACAGGCGGATTCACTACATTCTGGTCAGTCTCATCTAAAACACCTTACATCAAAGTAATTGCACCATTTCACAAGAGCTTGTCAGAGAAGTGATGGACTACTGTGGTGTCTGCTGGACACCACAGTAGTCCAATGTTAACTGATATTGCAGGAAATGTCCTATTTACTGCTATTGTGGTAAGTTATAGCAAGTATGATAGTCAGTTTGATGATGTGTGTGCATGTGCAATTTTTGTGCATGCAAGTGTGTGTGTCTGAATACTTTTGAATTTTGTGAATACTTTCCATTGTGTATAAGGTGACCAGCGTAAGGTGTCTGGGTATAAAATGGGTTAAGAAAATAAATGCTGTTTCAACCTGAATGAAATCAATCGTGTGTAGCACCAAACATCAGTGTTTTGAAATGGTACCTGTAACCCTGTAATAATTACTTGTTGAAAGTAAAAGCATTAATCAGATATGACAAAAACAGAACCAGACCTAACTATTACACAATTTCAGAACTTTTCAATCTAAAATGATGCAAGTAACTTTCCAATCTTGCCAGATTTGTTATTATTATTATTATGTCTAAATTTAATTGACTCCAACAAATGTGACTTGTTTTAAATGTAGGACTGTATTCACAATCTATAAATTATAGTATGTTTAGTGAAGATTCGTTGTTTGAACATTTACTCCTGTTTTGTTATTTATGTATTATCATACCCTGTAAGGGGTTGTAGAGTAATAAATTTGATTTGAAACAATTTGATTTGATACCAGTGATTGACAGAGTGTCACAGTTTGAGTGATGTTGCCACAGATTGAAGGCCCACCAACGACTGCACACAGGCAAGACGTTCAACTGTGATGAGAACGGTTGTCAGAAGTTCTTCACCACCTTCAGTGATCTGAAGAAACACTCACGCACCCACACAGGACAGCGGCCTTACAAGTAGGTGTCGGGCCCATATTCTCAATGGGCCCTTATTCTTCATTCAAGGAATATCTGGGTAAATATTATCAGATGTGCTAAGAACTGACTAGGCCTTCTGCTGTACTGCATAGTCCATATTGAACCAGGACTGGCAGGCTTGGATTAAAATTGTTACTTTGGTATTAGGTATTCTGTGAGTGACTTCCGGGGGCAGCTTTGTCGCTATATTTACGGGAAAATTTAGTTATTGAATTTGTAAGTCTTTCGAGAATATGGGCCCAATCTCTTGACATAGACACTGGCGAGCATATATACACATGGATATGTGACAGACACACACCCACACATGCATGCATGTGTGCACATGGGATACACATGCACACACATACAGGCACAAATGCAGGTAACTCACAAGATGCGACATTTGTTTATCTTGCCAATGCATCACCACCTGTATGTGATCATGTTACTGGATACTTACTGTTAATTGTATAAGCACTGACTGCAATTATCGTACAACACATTAATATGCAGACCACGCTTGTAGGTGCGCACACAATGGCTGTGGCAAGGCGTTTACTGCCAGTCATCATCTGAAGACTCACGCGCGCACTCACACAGGTACGGCCATTACTGACATCCTTTTTCTGCTCAGACAATCCCGTCTTTGATGTATACGTTTTCTCCCATGATCTGTTATGCTCGGTATCATGTAAAAAATTAACTGCTGAATACTTGCGTGGGCCCGATATTTTCATTCTTGAAAAAACTTCTTTACATTTTCATTGTGTCATATTTTAACATGAAACATCATTTTACGTACAAAAGCGTATATTTGTAAAAAAAGATTGTGTTTATGTGCATTTTTTGCGGTCCAAGTAATGTCGTGTAGCCTCAGCGTGTTCTGCAGTGAGCATCAGCTTATATTATTGCTCACCTCGGATGTGATTCGTGGTGCTATTTGCACCGTAAAAGTGCGCACAAACACATTTTTTAAGAATATATGTTTTTGTGGGATGATTGAACGAATGCACTGGCATAGAAAAAATGTGGTAAGAATGTCGTTTAGTGGCGTAAATGATTTAGGCCAATCTCAGAGACCACATGTAAGGTCATGGTGGTACGTCAGTGACAGAATATCCGTAATCGAATTTGCCATTCCAAACTGTGGAGGGTCTAACATTGATGTGCGAGTAGTGATCGCTTATGGCCCTACATCCCAGCTTGTACGTGAAAACCCTACATTGGCTGACCGCTTCTATCAAGAATTGATATCAGTTATTACACCACCTGCTCGCTTCCAGTTGTTTGTTTGTGGAGACTAACCCCAAGTTGGGAAAACGAACTATTGCAAATGAGAGTGCAGATCCTGGCACAGTTATAGGAGGTCTTGGCATGGGCAGAGGAAATCACAACGGGAAGACGTTAATGGAGTTCCTGATTATGCACAGCTTTTTTGCATGCAGTGTTTCAACATGCGAGCCGACATCGGACATCATGAACAGGTTGGCTGCCCGATCGCACTGCTTCCGCCGACTCCAAACGAACGGTTGCAGTGTACAACCAAATTGATTTTGTACTCTGCAAGCAGGAAGCTAAACTGTTGCTCCGCGATACATGCTCATATGGTGGTGCCACTCTGAACTCTGACCACAAATCTGTCGTAGCTAGTTTCATGATGAACTGCATTTGCTTGCAACGAAAGCATCCAAGACAGCATAAAACCAAAATCTAATAATTATTATGATGTGTCTCACCTCGCGTCAGACTCAGATGTGCAGCTTGCTTACAATGTAACCTCCACCACAGACTCGCAGATCTGCCACCAAACAAAGACCGTAACAAGATGCTGTCAAACATTATGACAGAAGTAGAAGCAGCTGCCACAGAGGTCGTAGGAAAGGTCACAAGAGGAAAAAATTAACATCAAATGCAAGATCCTACTATAGTGCAATTGTCCGCACAGCAGGAAAACTCAAACTGCAAATAGAAGCGTGCGGTGACAGCAGTGACAGAAGCGAAACGAGAGCCAAGCAATTGAAACAAAATCGACTCCTGTGACAAATAAACAACTGCCTGTGTGACCTGGCAATATGTTATGTTCAACAAACGCATGTTCCATGCCATGAACACCATCAGAGCCACCACCGTCCCTCCCCACTGTGCATGCACGATGCCGAAGGGCACTATGTGGGCACTGACCAAGGAAAGGCAGATACCATCCAGCAGTGGTTTGAACAACAGTTCAAAGACCCTGCCGAACTAGTGCCCTTCACTGGTGAACAACAGCCACTTCTCCAACCAATAACACTGGAAGCGATCCAGTGAGCACAGAAATCGCTGCAGAATGGCCGCTTGACTGGGCCAGATGGGATCCAAAATGATCTCTTGAAATACGCCGGAGATGCCTTCTCATCTGCCATCTCACACACCATCAACACTGTGTTTGAGACCCATACCCCACTTGATGCCATGGGCAGAGGCAGACATTGTATGGTCACAGCGCATCCTAGTGTCGGTAGTAATGTCTGGGATTTCTACAAGATGGGCATTGACATGTCCCACGCATTTGACACCATACAAAGACACAGAATACTAGAAGTTCTGCATCTGGCAGGTTGCAACGATGACGACCTCCAACTCATGCGCCTCCTCGCAGGCACACACTTGATGGTTCGAGTAAGATCCGCCCAGTCAGCCTTGTTCGAGACGACACTCGGCTCCCCACAATGCGACAACTTATCACTTGTGCTGTTTACATGCTACCTTGCGGCGGCTCTGGTTGCAGTCAGGCAGAAAACAACCAGGCCTAATCCACCCATTTCGAACAGGGGCATGCCACTGGAGTGGGAATACACAGATGATGTGGATTTTGCAGACGAAGAGCGAGAGCCACTGGACGCCATCTTGTCGACGGCGTGCACCGAGCTAATCAACTGGAATCTCTTTGTCAACGAGGCAAAGATTACCAACATCCACATATTCCTCACGAACACATCTGAGACAGACAGTGCTGGTAACATGCTACGAGGAAACAAGAAGTGACAGTCCAGTAAGACCTTAAGATCTCTACTCTGCAGCACCAAAGACGTGCATACTCGATGCATACTTGGCAACGTCACATTCTGGTCCTTATGGAAGATGTCGATGTGCAGGCCCAAGATACCACTGGACAAGCAAATGCTAGTCTACAATGTGATGGTCGTCCCAGTTATGCTGTACAACTGCAGCAGCTGGCCTAAGAGGATTATATCCAATGAAGATCTGTATGTAGTACGTACGCTGTCACACAGGAAAGCTGTCACAGCAAGTACGGAGAATGTGTAGATCCATGTTCGGCCATGCGGTTGCTGGGTCAAATTGATACAGGGGCTGAATTGGTAGGCACACAACCGATCAGGCAGAGACCTTGCAAGAATCAGAAAGAGGGCGACTGACCGGACAAGATGGCGCGGACTATGGGGGGACTGATTGCAACATTAAGATGTCCCCAGACTATTTCTGTCGCAGGAACAGTTTGATGATGACGATGAATCTCAGAGTTGGGGTCAATTAAATTTTGTCAGTTCCAATTCCATTCAATTCGAAAAATCTATTCCAATTCCGCTTTAAAAATCAATTCCAATTCCACTTTTAAATCACTTCCAATTCCTATTAAAAATCTTTTTTTATTCCACTTAAAAATCAATTCCAATTCCAGTCAAAATATTGTTGGTTCCAATTCCATTCAAATCCACAAATTTTATTCCAATTCCAATCAGTTCCAATTCCAATTCCACCTAGAAAAAATCTTTTCTGATTGCAGAGATGATTACAAAATTCACTTAACTTGCCCGGTCATTCAACTTCACTCGAGTTCACTGGCTCATTTGTGCAGGTTGTTACTGCATCGAACCATCATTAATTCTTCAAATTGTGAGTCGGTCAGACGACACCACTCAGGTGTAAACACCATGCCAGCTATGCTGAACAGGTGTTCTGCAGGTGCTGATGAGGCTAGTGTTGATAGACAGTTCTCTCACAGAAAAGATTTTGTCATCACCTTCACACTAGTCAAGTTTGAATTGAGGTTGAAGCTTGAAATTGTCCATCTCCTTATATGGAGCCAGTCTCTTTTCAATGCTTGTTTGTACCTTGGTGATGAGCTTTGAGTTGTATGTCTGTCAGAGACATTGCACATGTACGGAGACCACGCACACACACCAGTCCCATGTCACATTCAGCTCCCCCTACACAGCATCAGTAGCCTGCTCAAAAGGCTGCAAGGATTTCGCATAGCTCAGTGATCATCTTGAGGTCACATGCAGTGGGTTTCCCAGAGTATTCAAGTTGATCCATCACTTCCCGTGGAACACTCAGCACAGACCGGAGCATTTTTAGCTGACGGTTCCGTCTTGTCTGGTTGCTGGGCTGCAGTTATACACATGACGAAAACAGATCAGAGGCACTGGTCGAATGATGCACACGCCTAATGAGTGCTCCGACTTTGGCAATAACATTCTTGAGTTGGCCTGCTTGTTTCATATCATCCTTCACCACCAGTTGGAGTGTGTGGGTGAAGCAGGGGCTATGTTGTGTTGGAAGGTAATCTAATTCATTTGCAACGACAATTTCCTCTAGGTCACTGTTGCCATTCTGGTCATCCTCATCACCATCACAGTGTAAGGATTCCTATCCTGGGAGGCTGAATGCCGTCACCATAGTGGCTGCATTAGAACTAGATTGGCCCAATATAGTTCACGATTTACGATTTAATAAATCAACATAAGGTATTGCTGTGAGTAGTTGATAGTGTAATGCTTCGTAGCGACTAGTCCTATTGATGGTGGATCCATCTGGTGTGTTCAGGTGAGAAGCCGTACGCGTGCAACAATGGGGAGTGTGGGAAGGCGTTCACCACCCAGTACAGTCTCAAGACCCACATGCATCGCCACGAGAGGAAGGCCAAGGAAGGCAGCGTGAGTTCACAGGTGTGCACACACTCTCTCGTACACTGTCATATACACATGCATGCACACATTCACATATACACACTTACTGTGTGCTTCACAACCTGTACTGTGCCTTCTCAGATATTTAGATGTATTCGTGTGGTACTTTCAACAATTATAAAGATAATAATTATGGGTTTTCATTTCCATTTCTTTACAGTCACACTTCCAGATGTACTTAGAAGATAAATTTACATAAAATACATTTTATGATTTACCACTGCCAAATTAAGCTTTCCAAATACATTGTTTGGCAAGGGTGGTTGTGCAGTCTCCTCGCGACTCGGTGCCACTTGTGAAATATCTGTATTGGCTTCCTCTCTGGCATCATACTGTTTTTAAGATCTCTACTATTGCCTGTCAGGTACTTTCATCTAAGCAACTGTCATATTTACATTCACTGCTCACTCCAGCAAGAAAGCTTAGACAGCTTCGATCATCTGGTTCTAATCTACGTTTGGTGTCCATGGTTGAAACAAACCTTGGACTATGACTTTCTCATTTGCTGCATGAACTCTTTGGAAATGTAATGACATTTGTCAATGTCATGTATCACACCTGCCTGTCAATCATCTAAAGACTTATCTTTTTATCCTTGCATAGCTCCTTGCCACTGATAACTTTATATATTTTTATATATTTATATATTTTAATGATTTGGGCGCAAGAGAAGTTTTGTTATTGTGTATAACTTTGATTTAATGTTGCAGGCACATTCTGGAGAGCCGGCTGATGGAGACTGTGATGTCAGACCACAGTCATTGGAAGGACATTTGGGGACTAACGGTCACGAGACTCAGGTGGGTACTGACTTAAATAATTGCATAGTTGCGATCATCGAGAGATGGTTCAATGCAACAACCAGGCTTGGGGCCTATTACATTGTAATTGGAACTGAAACTCTAATTCTGAAATATATATATTTTTTTCGATATGGAATAAATAATTGGAGTTGGTATTGTTTAGGTGTAATTGGAATTGGTATTCCTGATTGGTGTGTAATTGGAATTGATATACTGTAATGTAATTCAGCCCCAAGTCTGGCAACAACAGAAATACAGTACAGTGTAAAATACTTCTATTGTGCTAAATTCCTCGGGAGACCCAAGCTTGGCAGCACACCAAAACAAAAGGGGTTAAGCTGTTCCCTATTGATAAGCAATTCCAATTGTTAACAGTTGGATTGGTACGCTGGGGAGCTATGGAGAATAAGCAAGTTTAAACAGGTGGGTTTTTAGTTTATGAAGAATTGTTATTGTATTTCCTATATACTACACTAACAGGGAGTGAGTTCCACAGAATCAGTGCAGCAACAGAAAAAACTCTAATTCCGACATTTGTCTTAACACTGGGAACAAAACATAGATTAGAATTAGATGATTGAAGCTGTCTAGGCAGAATAATTGCTAAAACTTTGGATTTTATTCAAATGTAAACTACATCAGAAGTCTAAAACGTCAGTATTTAATCAACTGTTGACTCTTCTTTCTGAACGCATTCATACAGATTATCCATATTTCATAATGAACATTTCTACCACGTAAATCATAACAAAACTAGTGTTTTTGAAGATGTCCAACAGATTTCAGAATGTGTTGCAAATCTCAGATATCTTGCTGCAGTTGTAATGTTCTAAAATAGGAAACTGTATATTTTATTTCAGATTGCTAGTACAGAGTCATGCGTTGCCCAGCCAGGGACGGCTGATGGAGTCTACCTCCTCGGCACTGTCCCTATGAACATTGGCAATTGCACAGTGCCTGTTGACGTCATTGGTGTCAAACATGCTGATGGTGAGTTCTTCCTCGTAGTTCCCTTGATGAAGGGTGTAGCTGACTAGTTCTTGTACAGGTGGTTGTAATTTTTCATTGGTCACTATCAGCAGCCTATTCCCTCCAATTTTCATCCTTTTCCACCTTTCTCGCATCCCTCTTAACTAGGGGTGGAACGATATACAGGTATTCTGAAATATCATGACACATGGTGCACGGTACGGTACACGACACACAATATCTGTATCGCAGTACACTACAGTAAGCAATCACGGTAGAGAAAGTTATTCACATCATCATTGTGAAGATGTGGACTGTCAGTGCCAACCACATGCATGTGTGTCAATAGAAATACTAAGTAATTAGAGTATACATTTAGTATTGGTAAAAGTAATATCTGTCTGTCTATCTGTTTCCAGGTACTGTCATAGTTCAGCCGGTCATCATGAATAGCGCCACGTGTATCACACCTGCCTGCAACCCGGCCACCGAGTCAACAGCGACGGCAACCCAAACCTCCCTGTCACAGTACCTCTTATCTCCGTCAGATGGCAGCACTGGTGCAGAGAACGTCTCAGACTCGGCCTCAAGTCTGCTTCAGGCAGTCACAGAAGAGGATGTACAACGACTTCTTGCTCGGTCACCGACAGAGTTCATCGTCACAGCGACAGACGCGGACAAGACGACTATCACGACAGAGCTTGACAATGGGAAGCAGGTAGTGACAGCTGTCGGTGACAGTGCCATAGACATGGCACAGAGTGATGCCTCTGGCGACATACAGGAGGCATCACTGGAATCAGCGACACTCGAGTGGAACGGAGATGCCCTGCTTAACCTGGCTGGTCTACGCCTGCACGCTGCTACGGATCAACTGGTGCTCTCGCCAGCCAATCAAATCACAGCAACAATGTCATATGACTCTTTGGCGGTGTCGAGCAACGACACTTGCACTACAGAACAAACCGGCGATTCGTGGCCACTCCAAGTGGTGTGTCCACCTAGCGGTGAGATGAAAAACGAAAACGCCACAATGGCTCAGGTGGTTATGCAAACGAGTCCGGTTGACTATTCACAAAAGTTGCCAAGTCCACAACTGGTCTGTTGTGATGCAAAGGTTGACGCAAGTACCAGTCAGGCCCTCTTCTCTGAGTTGGTCGCGTCGCTGGCCCAAAGTCAAAAGAAAGATATGGAGTCGACATCAGACGTCAGTGACACTGTGTCACTGAATGGTGCTGACACATCGCAGCTTCTCGGATTTTTCGATGACAGTGATGCTCACATGAGGGCAGCACTGATTAACGATGACGATCAATCACCGATGATGTCGACTAAAAGTGTCGGAGTGAAGCACGGTGATTGCTGTCGATGTGAGATACTTGACTTTGACAGCTGATTACGTAGTAGTAGTTCAGTGGGAGTGGTTTAATCACTTTGGCTGTCCAGATATTATCTGCGGTCATTCTGGGTGGTGGTCATTCCTGCTCTGTTAGCCCGGTGTCAACACATACAGAACTGGTATGTTCCCTTGTTCTTTGTTGCTTTGAATGTACACAGGTTGTATTGTCTTCCCTCATTTGGAGGAAACGATACAATTTTCCTTCAATAATTTTTTCTGTTTGGTATTTTTTAAACAGAATTTGTAGTATTGTCTGTATAATTTCTAAAAGGTTGCACAAGTTCTCCAGGTGTTTTACACTATAAACAAGATTGATCGGACTGTAAATCAACCTTAATACCAATAATTACTAGGGGTGTGGCAAATACACATGGTGGTAACTATAAATACAATCACAAGTGCAGGTTTTGATATATGAAATGTAGTTGAAAAGTGTGTATATGTTCTGTTTCTCCTCGTTGATAATAGAGACTGCATCTCGGGCACCAAACTGTCAGGGGTTCAACTACGACACCAGGAAGAAGTCATTCACCCCAAAATCATCCCACTATTGCCCTCTCTACAAATAATTAAACTGCTCTTTGTAGTTATTACGTACAGTTATTTGCAATGCCATGCATGTTTTTATGTTTGTTCCAAGTTACATAAACTGTCGCTAGACACTAATTGCCACTATCACGTTGCAATTTCGAAAGTTGGATTTCAAGAATCCATCAAGATTTTGACTGGCAGCGCCATATACCAAGGCATAGATGGATACTTCTGTGATAATGTTGTGTATATTGACATTTTTTAAATATTTTATCATGAACATGCTACTGTCACTTATGAACTCACCTCACCTATCCTCTTTGGGCCCAGTGGCCCATAAAGCCGAAGTGCATCTCCTCCAGCTCGCTCTGTCAGCTGCTACACGTTTGGCCTCGTTCCAGCAGTTCCCCCCCAGTATGCGTCTTTCATTTTCAACAGTTGATCGCCACGTTGTCTTTGGTCGACCAACCTTTCTTCTACCTTCGGACGTCCAGGTCAACGCTGTCTCACATTTGTTGTTCTTGTCCATTTTTAGGATATGTCCTACCCATTTCCATCTTCTTAACTTGACCTCGGTGCTGATTGTCTTCAATTTTATTTTTGCAAGAATATCTTGATTTGATACAACGTATGGCCATCTAATTTGTAGGATTTGTCTTAAGCACTTGAAAAAAAATGTATCAAACTTTCTGTTGTCTCCTTACGAACTACCAAAGTATTTTTGTATTACTTATTACACCACTAGTGCCTGTCTAATCCCAGTCACTGATATTTAGTCGTAGTTGGTTTGAATGATCACTAATAACTGATATGGTTTAATCCAGTGCATCTGTCTGGTCAATTGAGTGCAAGAGTGTTTGCCACGCCCCTAATAATTAATTTTATAGGGTAAAGTGGTGTAATGTGGTAGAAGAAATAAGTTTGTTTTGATGTAGCATTCACAAGATAAGGTTGGAATTACACTGATCTCTAGTAATGATGTTGAATCCATGAAATGATTTACAATATGTGTTGCCTGTCTCTTGATAATAATATTATTACTAAATGTAGCCAAGGGGTAGCAAAAATAGCAATAACTTGTTGTTGAAGTAACCATAACTGAATTCAGTCATGGTGCGTGGCAAGCTAATAATAATAATGTATGATTTCTAATTGTTTTACATTTGCCACATTATGAAATTATAATTATGATGATGATTAAATCAAAAAACCAGTGACATCGTTTACAGCTATATAATGATACATATAATAATACATATAATGATACATATAATGATACATGCAGCATATATTATCTATATAAATGCATTAATTAGCATGGAATGGAGGTTATTAAACATAGCAAGCAGCACTGGTCGAAAAGTGCTCAGTCTTTTCTTATTTAACTAGTTGCATTCCTCTCGTAGATTCTGATCTATCACATTAAACGTTCACTTGCACATAATGCTGGGCATTTATCTACTTCAGATGTTTCTTCATATAGAGGAAAAGGCCGGTTTGTACGAGTAATTTTTGTCCCGATTTGTCATATGATTTGTCACCATGTCACCACACTGCGACCTAGATCTTGACTGGCATCACTCCTGAATTGAGCTTTCATGAAATGTCATGATGGATACGCAGGTGTTAGTCACTGATTGGCCACGGCTTCAAAACTGGGGTAAACTTTTAGCGAGATTGGAACTGGTCAATTCAAATTCTCCCAAACTCAATCGTTCTGAAGATTCGACTCAGTACTCTATCTCGCATGGGTTTTCACAATACCAATTCTTGCATGGTGACACTAAATTGGCCAACTAATTGGACACAGATCGCTTGTGTTAACCCTGTCTTAACAAGTATAGATATTGGATCAGAATTTTTTATAGATATATACATGGGGTGCAGTGGCATTATGGTTTGAACATCGGACTCTCAGTCAAGAGAATCCAAGTTCGAATCCTCTTGCTGCCGTTTTAAAGTAGGGAGTTTCATTTACTCCACGTTGCCTCAGTTCACTCAGCTGTAAATGAGTACCTGGCTATAGACAGTGGTGGGTATGTGAATGAATAGTATTTGTGCAGTAATTGCAGCATGGCTGAATGCTTCCCAGAGAAGCCGAGTTGATGTTGGAATGAACAGGTGAAGTGAACTATGTGCTATATCAGAACGTACCCCTACTTTTTACATCTTTAATAGATATTTTTTAATAACAACAATTATTATTAGCAAAGCCTGCATTGACACAAACAATCAATTAGACCACGAATGTTACTACAGATAGAAAAGTATGTCGTATGTATAATCAACCATCAGTAGGCAAGACAGTACTCCAGTGCAGCTCTTGCTTGATTCAGTGGGTGAATGGCACTGATTTTGAGAGTTGCTTAAATTTTTTATTAAATTGCCATTACTCTTGCAGGCAAAACTTACGCATTCAGCAGACTTATATCTACACATTTTATTGATGAGGGTCTCCATTTTGTTGTGTTAGAAAACTATACCTATATTTTAGGACCTAACCAGTTTGGAATCTAATTGCTGTTAAATATTATTTGTAAAATATCAAGTTATTTTGGTATCGTAAACAAACATACAGCTGCCTCTTCTGCTATTTCAACATCAGTACATCAGCTATATCAATTTGACAATGGATGTGTTAATAAAATACCTGGATAATGAAATCAATGTTTCTGCCAGTAAATGCAGGACCAATTTCTATGCATATAAATGTTGTGTTGAAATGAGGATCTGTCTTACTAAGATCATACACAGATGCCGTAGATTTGCATTGTAATTTTTTAGTATTTCCTTTTTAAGTTACCTTTTGCCTGAGGAAATATCCAAGATTTTAGGTTTGGTTCTGGTTTAATGTTTTACATTATGTTACAAATGTAACATGAATAGAATGTTGGTTAACTGTATTCATTGTTTGGTGCAAGGCAGAGTTTGGGTGTTATTTGTTCCGGAGACGCTCTGTATGAATCTCTGAATCAGCAACCGTGCACATTTTAAATGTTATGTTTGCTAACGGTCAAAGTGCAATACAGGACGGATGCTCACAATATTATATATAGCTAAATGTTCGTGAATATAGAATAATGTGTGCATTCGGTGGGGTCACATCAACGCATATCATGCACTGTTAGTGACAGATTGTTGCTATTTATTTTCTGCTAATTCGGTGCTTATGACAAGAGCATAGATGGACTAGTTAGTTCAAACTGTGCCACAATAAATTTATGAAACTGTGTCTGTTCAGTTGTGATGTCTCGCAAAAAATAGTCATTCATCTTCGTTATTAACATTAGTGTATTGCAATACCCTATGCTACATTTTGGGTACTGCAATGTATTTGCAATACTATTTGAAATGTTCAGTAAGTATTTTGAGGCAGTATAACGATTATGTTTAGCTTATTTTTTCAAGAGTAAAAAAATTATTTGCTTTGTTCTTTCTAAGAATCCATGATATTATAAAAGTATCCGTCATGTCCTTTATATTAAAAAAATTATATATTACCTAACATAAAAATAGTGTAATAATCATAGAGCAGGAAATTGTTGCAAAGGTATTTGCAATACTTTTTAAAAGTACTGACAGATTTGTTGCAATATGTCTGAAAGCATTGCACCCATCCCTGGTTAACAATCCATGTGTGTACGTTATCTGTACAAAAACAAGTCATGGTTTTGGGACTATGCACCTAAAAGATAATAAAAACTAACCATGTGCAACTAAAATCAAAAACACCACGCCAGTGGTTTACTCAGAATGAGTTCTAAAAGTGGGAGATTCCGGTCATTTCTCTGATTGACTGAAGGCGGAGATGTTAACCAGCGAGACCGATAAGCGGAAGCACAGTTTTATGAAATGGGGGAACCTAGACTACTATAATGATGTATCAAGGGAGGCCAGCATACATTATCTATATAAATGCATTAATTAGCATGGAATGGAGGTTATTAAACATTAAACAATGCAAAGTCTCAAACGTTTTATTTTGCCAGAAAGAGGACTAGTTTATAGTTTAGTAAACAAAGGCCAAAATATGTTACATAAGTTTTCTTTGTATGCAAATGGCTGGTCATATCCTATCGGCAAGCATAGGAATAGGTTTATACAAATATATTTTCATTTGGCGAGCAAATATTGCCAGAATACCACATTCATAACATAGGGTTGTCTAACAGTATGGTGCAGCCCATGAAATTAATATGCTGTGTGTTCAACAAGGTTTTCTTGTAAACCACTGGCATGATATTTTTTATTATTGTTACAAATGGTTTTGTTTTAGTAACTCGATCTTATAGGTGCATAGACCAAAAACCATGACATGTTTTGCTTTAAAATGCAGTAGAATTGACATAGGCAGAGACAACAATTTTCATTGTTTTATTGCATAGTTATTACAGTAAACTGCTTACATATAAAATAGCAAGTATAAAAAGGAAATTAAATCTAACAATGTTTTGTATGAAACATGCTGGAATTATGCTGTTCTACGATTGGTATTTGTAAAATGTACAACTAGTACCTCTACAAGCAGCAAATTTAACCCATATAACACCCTTCTTGGGTGGTGTTTTAATACTTTGCAGTATGGGAAAAGAAGCTGCATAAATAATAATAACCTAGGCTTTCGAACAAAATTGGCAATCGAACACATAACAGTAGGCACTACCCAAACAAGACATGTAACAAACAGTCAAAACTATTTTGTATACACGTCATTTTATCTAACAATTACTTCCTTTCCAACCAGAAACATCTAGGTAGTTCTCTCTGGTGAACACAATAAAAGCATATATATTATCTTCAACAGGCCTATTTTGTGGGGATAGATTTGTCTTTATTTCTGCAACACTGCCTTCTCTTTTCTTTGCGGTATCTTCATCAACAAAATTCACGATAATGATAAAATCAACTCGTCCTCACTTTCTCTGGTTAGTCAATAACCAACACTCTATGAATACTCATCTGCTATCCACAGCTTCACTACATCATGAAAAATCCAAAGCCAATTTGAACTTAATGATAAATTTTACAATTATCTGATAATAAGTCCCATATATGCCCCTATAATTCAACAAGCAGATGACACAACAAGGCAACTTCACTTACGAGCATGTTTAACCTGGCAGTATACCCTGTAATACAAATAGTTACGATGCCAGTCTGACCAAAATACTGTCAGATTATCTGACAAAAAAGCCACCCACCCACCCACATGCACACACACACATAGCATCTTTTTTAGCATTGCACCATGTTTACAAAATACAGTGGAGTCCACTCATTAGAATCGTCCTGGCTGCCAGGTCTCCCGACTACATCAGTGCACTTGGCAGATTGACCTAATGAAACACTGATTTTTCAATTGCTGTCTTAGCCAGTGGGATTGCTTAACTTTAATTGGTTGTGGACCAGTCATTGCTCATTGGGCAGGTAATGATAGACATTTCCTGGAAACGCTCTTTGAAGTTTGGGCATGTGCGCGTCTAGCTATCTAGTTCTCAAAAACATCGACCAAGACAGCAAGTGGGATGATGTAGAAATAATTTGGCGGACTTCTGTACATTGTGTAGGATATATACCAGGGATAGTAGTAAGACTACCACTGGCTCGCAAGGTGAATAGAATCATTTCGGGCCAGAGTAATTTTATTCCATTAAGCAGCTAATTCATTTCAGAAGTGCGATTCTATTAAACGGATTCCACTGTAGCAACAACCCTATGTGTCAGGCACAAACACTTTGTCAAAACCATTCGCCTCAACACAGTGATCAAGAGTCTGAAAGATGGCCTTAAGCCGACGCTCAAGAACAGGGAACCAGACGCCATCGAGGATTGGTGCCAAGGGGTCCTGTGAGAGCGCCTGCCTCAGTCTGGTTGTTAGTCGACCCTCCAAACGGTATGGCTGCAGATTATTGTATGTCGATTTGCGTAGTCTACAAAAAATTAACAAAATTGTTTTGGTGATAATCAGTAATTAATTTCACACCAGAAATGGCACCAGAGGAACGGTATTAACACAGGATCATAAAAATTAATGTATTATTCTGATTCAACTTCCAGTTTAGAATAGTTTCTAGGTTTAGTAGTTTACTATAATTCAATAAATAAAAATCACACGTATAGTCATATTCATTCATATTCACTCACGTGCAGCACTGTGTGATCGGAGCGAGGAATATATCCAGTTCATCCTTGTCGTTGGCACAGAACCTACAAAAACATCACCAGCATTCATACTGAGTAATTTTCCATGACCAAATTGACAACAAGTAACTATGTTTTTTTACAATGGCCTCTGCTACAAAATGGAGGTACCTTGTTAAGAGAGTTCTTGAAGGTCAGAGGTGAACAGCCAAGAGTGGGAGAGAAAGGCATGAGATCATGATGGAGACATGTCGAGAGGGCAGAACAGACTAAGTGATGTGGCTCCCACCCCACAAGGGACAAAGTAGAAAGAAGAAAAAGTAGAAGCCAATTTTAACCCTGTGATACTCACGCTCGACCGTGGTCCAGTCTGACCGTGGAACCGCTAGCAGCACTGTCATCTTTAATGGTGTAATGCTTGCTGTCAAAGTGGTACATTAATGAATCAAGGACAGCAAAGTCAAAGAGATCAAGGTACATCTGGGTCGAGTCGTAGGGTGCCTTCTTCTGCAAACTCTCACAGAACGTCCGGTTGTTGAAGCCCATCTTACCCCACCTGGAAATAATATGTATTTATAAATAATGATCACATGTTAGGTTGTTCAGCCTGCATGGGACTGTTTTGGGATATGTTGTGGAGCAACATATTATTGAAATCAATAG